>CM061540.1:253697904-254112904 GCA_030864215.1 Capsicum pubescens | reverse complement strand
AACTCTTACAGTGACCGCAAAGGGAATCAACTCACCTCAAGATCCACCGTTTCCAAGCAAAGAACAATATTGGCAAACGATAAAGGATAGGTAACTTGACACAAAAAGAATACGAAATATAGCAACTAAAGAGTATATTAAACTCTAAAACCTCTACAAATCGCATTAACAAGCACCAAATTCTCGCGGTGACCGCTAAGGGAATCAACTCCACCTTACAACCATCGTTTCTAAGCAAAGATCAATAAAAGCTTTTCCAAGCCCTAAGCTACAATGGCTAGTCCAAGCCCTAACTAAGAATTACACTAAGGTGGTCTACTCTCAAGAGAGAGGATTTTCAATGTCTCATTTTTTCATCAATAAACAACTAAAGAGAAAAAAACCTAATAAGAGACTATATATAGCCTAGCTTATTACATTGTATAATGGACCAAAATACCCTTAATGAAAGGAGAGGTCATGGGTTGTTTCTTTAACATGTGCACACCCCAAAATACCCTTAATGAAGTCTCAAATTGGCATCAAATGTAAGCCCCCACGCAATCTTCCACACACGGGTTTGTTTAATGGCATACTCAAAATGGGTCCTCCATGCATGTTCCCGTATCCTTAAGGTGACTAAGTCTTGATCTTCTATGTGTTGGCCTCTAAGGATGTCATCAAAAGATAAGATGATCATTTGTCCCGTATAATCCTCCCCTTCTTAAAAAGGATTCGACCTCGAATCCAAACCTTGCAAAACCGAAGAGAGGACAAAAAAATACAAACTCCTTATGGCATGAGGGTTAGGGTTAGCACAACAAATCATCTCAACATGCCAAGGTTGCATATATTTGAAATATAACTAAGGATTCTTTGAATGAAATATTAAAAACTCAATAAAAGATATACGAAGGATTTGGTTATGGGAGTCACCAAGAGTGACCCTTTGCTTGTCATGTAGACCAAGCAACAAGTTGGGTTCACCAACATCACCATTTCCATATTTGGCATTGGGGTCAAATGGGAAGAGTGGCCATAGACACAGGTCTAGACAACACTCCCCTTTCCCGTGGTCTCCACCCAAAATAAATGACATACTCTCTACAATGGCATACATATCATCGAAAGAAAATATTGAGTAGAGAAAAGTATCACTCAAGTCGACTTCTACTAATTCGCCCTCATGTGTGTACTCACTACTAGTTTCCCAATCATCACCATGAGTAGTCTCAACAATAAAGTCACACAAAGTACAAGGAGTAACTTCCAATACTACGCATTTCTTACCCTTAAGAGTACTCTCATCTTCCAGGAAGAGATTTCTATCTTTAGGAGAATGTTGTCACACCATAGTGGGTTAACATATAGGCTATAGCCTCCAAGGTAAGCTATACCATCTTTTTCACCACTAGGCTTATTAAGAGTGTTTATATCATTTTCAAACAAGACATTATACCTAAAGAGTGCATGATCCAACCCACGGGCAAATTTGGAACAAGTAAGTTCCTCACTCTCTAAGAGATCAATATCAAGTTTCAAAGCGGTTTCAAGCACAAGATTGTCCCAAGAATAGCTCTTGGGTTCACTCCCCTTTTGTTGACCAACTTTTTCAAATACTTTACTCACTTGAGTTTCATTAATCACATCACACACATACTCAAGTGGTGGACAATTTTCACAAATAGGATGATTAATACCAATTACACAAGACGATGTACTTCCGTTCAACATATAGGCTTCAACACTAGGTGGACATAAATTGATCTCACAAGAAGTGTCAATTTCGTCATCAATAGGATCAACTAGTGTATCCACACTCACAACATGTACATCATCAACAAAAGGCAAAGAATCATTTTAGACTCACAAATAAGTAAGCTACTACTCACACTCAATAGGCTACTAGCCACACAATTATCATTCACATGCACAAAAGTGTAAGAATTAGCTATTTTACCTTGAAATTATTGAGTCGACTCTCCTTTGTTGTGTTGTGAAGGTCCTTCACAAGCTTGGGCAGCAACTTCACTTCGGCATTGCTCTCCTTCACTTGCCATGTCGGTACCTACACAAAAGTCCTTAGAAATAGAAGGAAAAACAATGTTAGCTCAGTTTGGTGGCAATCCCCTCACTTCGCTCCACACAACCTCTCCTTTTTCCACTCTCGGATTACCACCTTGAACACCCTTACTTCTCTAAATCTTTTGTCTCTCATAAGCATTCGGATTGGAGTAAGTATTCACTTCTCTTTACAGCTCGGGCAGCATGTATATCAGCAGGTGATTTCCTCACCGGTTTCTTACAACATTAGGCTAATTTTGCATATTTGGAACTCTATATTGTGCAAACCGATCGGTACCTAAGCATACATGACTGTATGTCAATGGAAGAATATCGCACCACACCTCCTCATGGTATTCAAATTGGGAAAAGACAACTTTGACCCTCTTGGTAACCTTAAACCCATCCAAGAAGTATGGAACAAGTAAAGGCTCGCGAAATAACCCCAAGTAGTCAACCATGGATGGAAGGATGTAGTTTCTATAGTACCTATCATTTAACACAATGAGGCAGCCCGGTATCCCACAAATGGTCACCTTTCCAGAGTGTACACTCCTTCTCGGATCAACATTGTAAGGCACATGAGTACCTCTCAGTTTTGGAGATGCATACCCTTTTTTTCTCATTGGACAACCTCCACTAGAGCTAGTATAACCATTCACATTATATCAACCTTGATAAGAAGTACTATAAGGTGGAGGATATGAATCTTCATACTCTTCACGTGTACTCTCATCATAGCTCTCATAAGCTTTGCGAATGAAAGGGTTATACCTAACACCAAATCTAGGTTCGGAGTGAGAAGTGTAAGACTCCTCACATGCCTCAATGTCATCATAAGATCTATCACGAGGTCCTACATCATCTCCAAGTTCACCATAAGCACTAGGCACTTTATTTACCTCATTTTCTCCCTAAAAAATGTAACTCTCAAAACCATAACTCTCAAATCTGCCCAAGTTTTGATCATGGCTATTTTCATAGCCTCCGCAATCTCCCTCAACTTCGTAGCCATAAAACCCCTCACTACAATCATAGTCTCTCATGTTGTAGTCACAATAATCTCCGTCTATCGAAGACATGTTTCCCTTATATCACCTTTGTACCTACACAATGAATAGACAAGATTAGTAGTAAAATCTCCTCACCAACACTCGTATACACCCACCTTTGTGATTCTCACAATTGGAGTGGTGAATATTGAAAGTTGTTTATACTCCGGTAGTCAATAGGATGTCAATTCTACTTGGCGGCCGGAATGGATTCTTGTTTGATCAACTCAAGATACAAAAATAAAATTTACTTACGAACTTGAAACAAAGAAGTTACTACGAGTTAAAAACAAGAAAAACACGCAAATAACGAAGACACAAAAGAAACGGATTCAACAATTAATCTACAACTAAGTAGGTGATTACTAGTTGTTAATTAATTCTAGAATCAAGACATGAAACTAATAAAATAAAACTAAGAATCTAAAATTTTTTAGCTTAATCACTTTCGATGATGACGTAGCAGCCTCTCATTGGTTGTTGAAAATTGTCAAAAGTTTTGAGAAATTTTTTTCTTATTTTCAATTTGTATTGATCAATGTTCAATTGGAAGAGTGTATTTTTGGTTTGGAAGGGAAACAACAAGACTTAGAGGCTTTTCAATGTTCAAATAAAAGGCTTGACTTTTCTTTCACCCTTTTGGCAAAACACCTTTTGAAGCTTTTGTCCCTTTTTCCTCTTTTGTAGGTCTTGGGAAGACCCCTTTCTTTCTTTTGGTAATATGACCTTCTGAAAGTCTTTTGGCCCCATTTCTTCTTTTATTATAGTCTTGGAATGTGTTTCAAGACTAAAAAGACCACACCTTCTTTATTCTTTGATTTTAGATCAAACAAACCACTTTCTCTTCAACAAGATATGAAGATGTTGAAGAACACCAAGAACACAACTTTGAATCTTGGAGTTCTAAGGTTAATGTTGGACCTGCCAAACATCAACAACACATATTCAAGCGCCAATCTTCAACAAAAACATCAACAAAACATTTTTCCATCCACCAATCTTCAACAACAACATCAACAAAATATTTTTCCAGCCACCAATCTTCAACAACAATATCAACAACCTTCCAACATTCAAGAACCACTTGGATTTAGCTCAAAATTTAGATGTAGACTCTATTAGTGTTAGTGAAGAAGGGACTAACACTAGAAACAGCAAAACACAAAAAAAACACAAGAAAACCAAGCCTCAAATCTCGCCCCAAACACAAAAACGGGACAAAATACTTTTTCTTTTTTGCGTTTTTCAGTTTTTCCAACACTATTTTTGTGATTTTTCAAGATAGCAAGCCCAAGATTGATCTCGTGGGAAAAAAATCAATGATGGCTCTAATACCAAATGATACCAAACGGTATCTAAATGAGAACAAAATAGTCCACAATCTTCTCAAAACAATCCACACGACAAGACACCAACGAAAACAACAAACACAAACTTAAACGAAAAAAAAAGATAGGTAACTTGACACAAAGAGAACACATAATGTAGCAACTAAAGAGTAAATTAAACTCTAAAACCTCTACAAATCACATTAACAAGCACCAAGCTCTTACGGTGATCGCCAAGGTAATCAACTCACCTCAAGATCCACCGTTTCTAAGCAAAGAATAATATTGGCTTTTCCAAGCCCTAAGCTACAATGGCTAGTCCAAGCCCTAACTAAGAACTACACTAAGGTGGCCTACTCTCAAGAGAGAGGATTTTCAATGTCTTATATTTTCATCAATGAACAACTAAAGAGAAAAAAACTAATAAGAGACTATATATAGCCTAGCTTATTACATAGTATAATGGACCAAAATACCCTTAATGAAAGGAGAGGTCATGGGTTGTTTCTTTAACATGTGCACACCCCAAAATACCCTTAATGAAGGGTTCTTCTTCAATGCTCCAAAACCATGGGGTCACACTTCAAAACTTGTAGTCTCGAATTGGCATCAAATGTAAGCCCCCACGCAATCTTCCACACACGAGTTTGTTTAATGGCATGCTCAAAATGGGTCCTCCATGCATGTTCTTGTATCCTCAAGGTGACCAAGTCTTGAGCTTCTATGTGTTGGACTCTAAAGATGTCATCAAAAGATAAGATGGCCATTTTTCCCGTATCAGTTGCTGAACAACATAATGAGCTTTTAATGAGAAATCATGAAAGTTGACCTCCTGGTACTGCTCCATTCCCTGAAGTGGATGCTGAACATTTTCATCAAACCAGGAGTGAAAGAAGTCTTGGACCCAGTCGTGGTCGTAGTCATAGTCGTGGTCGTGGAAGGTATTTTAATTAAAGTGATCGGCTTACAATAAACAATGACCCACAACACCAGCAGTGTAAAAAGAAGGGTGAAGCTCCTAAAGCAACGCCAAGGACAAAACTCTGAAAGTAAATCTTATCGATATAGATAAAAGAGGCACTGGGCGCGTACCTGTCATACACCAAAGCATCTGATCAAGCTCTATCAGGCGTCCCTAAGAAAATATATAACGATGTAGAGGCAAACTTATCACTGAAGATAATGTTGAGCCCATGAATTTAGATGTCTCTGATTTTTTTATTATCTCTGAAGGACATGTTAACCACCCTGTTGATGACGATTATGAAATAGTTTGATTGTTTTACTTTCCTATTAAGTTGTATTAGCTTACATTTCTGTTAATAGTATCTCATTTGTCTTGTAAATAACTAAAGTTTGTGTAAATACGTTATATGTTAGTAATGTTGTAATATTTACTTTATTTATATTTACATCTTGAAGAAAAAAATGGATACTCCTCAGTCTTATTTGGATCAATAATCGATCGTGACGATATTTGTGTAATTGATAGTGAAACAACGCACATAATATTTAAAGATAAAAACTATTGTTCCTACTTACTTAGAAGAAAAGCAAATGTTACAACAATTTCTGGTAATTCAAAATTGATTGAAGGCTCCGAAAGATCTACTATATTTCTGCCTAAGGGGATAAAATTAGTTATAGAAGATGCATTGTTCTCTTCTAAATTCCGAAGAAATTTATTGAGTTTCAAAGATATCCGCCGAAATGGATATCATATTGAGATAATAAATAAAATGAATGTTGATTATCTTGTCATTACCAAAAATATCTCAGGTCAAAAACAAGTGTTAGAGAAATTACCAACTTTGTCTTCCGACTTATACTATGCAAAATTAATACAGTTGAAACACACTCTATCGTAAACCAGAAGTTTACTGATCTAAATACATTTGTGTTTGGCATGATCGAATAGGCTATCCTGGCTCAATAATAATGAGATGAATCATTAAAAAGTCAAAAGGGCACCCACTAAAGAACCTAAAGATTCTTACAAGTGATGAATTTTCATGTGCTTCTTGTTATCAAGGAAAATTGATAACTAAATTATCACAACTGAAAGTTGGCGTCGAATCCCCTCTATTTCTAAAACATATACATGGGGATATATGTTGACCTATTCACCCACCTAGTGGGTCATTTAGATATTTTATGGTCCTACTAGATGCATCTTCAAGATGGTCTCATGTGTCTCTCTTATCATCTCGCAACCTGGCATTTGCAAAATTATTGGCACAAATAATACGATTTAAGGGTGTAATTCTCAGATTATCCCATTAAGGCTATTCACCTCGATAATGTTGGAGAATTTACATCCTAAGCTTTTAATGATTATTGTATGTTAGTTGGGATAAGAGTTGAACATTCAGTTGCTTATGTTCATACTCAAAATGGCCTTGTGAGTCATTTATTAAACACCTACAATTAATAGAAAGACCACTACTTATGAAAAAAATTGCCTACTACTATTTGGGGTTATGCTATCTTACATGTAGCATCACTTGTTCATCTCAAACCAACTCATTATAACAAGTACTCCCCGTTATAATTGGTCCTGGGTCATGTGCCAAATATTTTCTATCAACGAATTTTTGGATGTGTTGTATAGGTGCCAGTTCCACCACCTCGGCGTACTAAGATAGGCCCTCGGAGAAGGTTAGGAATATATGTTGGGTTTAAGTCACCCTCTATAATTTGCTACCTTGAACCATTGACGTGAGATTTGTTTACTGCTCAATTTTTTTATTGACGATTTGATGAAACAAATTTCCTGCAATTAGGGGGAGAGAAACATGAACTTAAAAAATTTACGTAAAAAAGTTTCATCATTATCTCATTTTGATCCACGTACCCCTATATATGAAAATGAGGTCCAGAAGATCATTCACTTATAGAAACTAGCAAATCAAATACCAGATGCATTTACTGATTTGAAAAGGATAACTAAGTCACATATCTCTGTAGTGAATGTGCCTATCCGAATTGAAGTCCCAAAGGATCATCTATTAATGCCATAACTTCTGAATCCCAAGAACGCCTGAAGCGTGGTAGGCCATTGGGTTCAAAGTATAAAAATCCTTGAAAAAGAAGCATAAAGAATGATAAAGATAATATTATAAAAGATTCTCCTGAAGAGACTCAAAATCTGATTAATCCTGGTATTCCTGAAGAAATCAGTGAATCTGAGACTCAAGTAGATGAAGAACTTTCAATAAGTTCTACTAGTGATGAGGTAAATTTAGATCGATCAAAAATTACAGTGGATAATGTTTTTGTATATAATGTCGCACTAAATATCATGCAAGACAATGAGGACCTTGAATGTAATACCTCGTATTTCCCTAACTTAATTTAACTCTAAGTACATGAGTATTTATATATAAAATTCTTAAAATACTCAGGATTTTTCAGTTTAGAGCTTACCATTGCATAGGAAATTCAGTCAGCTTTCCAACGATATAAAATTCGCCCAAATCTAATACTCGGGTGAAGAGTTAGAGCAATTTTTGTAAAACAGTGTGCCACCTGGAACATCACCGCATCGCACTAAGGGACCAAATGGCAACTGTAATTTTCCAGTGAGAGACCACAAACATACCACGTCATGCCACCAGCCATTTTCCTAATTTTCACTTTCCAGTGTGACTCCGCGATCATGGCACGTCATGCCATGGGTTAAATTCTCATACAGTGGGGTACCGCGATTAAACCGCATTGCGCTAAGCTCCTAGGTCGCAATTGTCAATTTCCACCGACACTGCACGATAGCGCCGCATTGCGCTACGGGCCAAAATTGGGAAAAATTTGATGGAAATTAAAAGTGTCGTCCAGGGACAAACAAGTCTTTTTCTACAAATTTAATTAGTCCAGAAACGAGATTTAATCCCTAAAACGTTATTAAGTCATTCTTTAATTAATTTTCCCCAAATCAAAAAGCATTTTCTCCCTAATAGAAAACCCTAGCTTCAAGAAATCAAGAGCAATCCTCAAAAAAATCACCAAGAGCTTCAAGAAGTAAAATACCCAGGTATGTTAGGTGTTCATCTATGGGTTTCTTTCACCCATAAAGTCCAAGAATTAATTTTTAAAACTACAAGATTATTGATTCATGATTTACATGCTTGAAATTGGATTGTATTCATGTTCGTGACATTAATTGAGTTTCAATCCATGATTAATTGTAGATTCCATAAAATTAAAATAGCATGTATATTGAATTGTGTAATTCCCATATTATAATCCTTGTAATAGCAAGTTGAGGTGTTGTAGTTACAATGTTTACATGTTGTCCATGATTATATGCATTAATTTGTGTTGCCCATGTGTTTGATGGAATGTTAATACAAATTAAATGGTGAAATCATGACATGTTTGCATATGTACAAGCTTATGCCCTACAAGTGTTTGATAAAATGTCTTTATGAATGAATTATGAACAAGTGGACCTTGTTATGCTTTTCAAGATCATGCTATGCTTTACTTTTTATGCTATCGAGTCCTGGGGGTATCGAATACCCAACAATATAGCTGTTTACCTAGACCTACAGTAGTTATAGAATAGTCTTAGTCATGTCACAAAATAGTAGTACTCAGTCAGTTATAAAACTCAGTGAACTCAATCCAGTTCAGTCAGTTAATACGATCAGTAACAGTTTAGTCAAATCCAGTACAGTCTAGCAATCAGTCCACAGTCTATTCAGTTGGGAGTAGGATTTAGCACCGAGTGAACCCAAGGATGGGGGCTCACCTTCCAGTAGAGGGTGTGATCCTTAGAAATAGTCTTTTCATTCCAGAATTACATAGATAGCGTAGGTTGAGACATCAACCTGCCAGTTGAGGGTTGATGAGGTGTTTTAACCTGCTAGTTGAGGGTACCAATGTTCTTATTAGAGTACCAGCCAGATGAGGTTAACTCTTCATCTTGTCTTTACTCGTGGCACAGTACTGATACCCTTCCAACTGGGATTACAGGTTGGACCCCAATTATCTTATTTGGGGCATATCAGTTAGATGATTACTTCCCACAGTTTTAGTATCAATCTCAGTATAGAACTTAGATTAGTTCTACAGAATCAGGACTGTCAGAAATAGTCACTCAGTATCAGCCACTCAGTTATCAGTGATTACAGATATCAGTTACTCAGTATCAAAAATTAATACTCAACCTCAGTGAAAGCTCAGATATAGTATATACATACATAAATGCCCAGTATTGCATTCTCAATACTTACAGCAGTGTCAATTATCCATGTGTTCATACTCAGTTATTCCATATTATTATGTCAGTTATTGTTCATGCATATGAACCCTTGCATTCAGCCTTACCTCATTTAGCATACCAGTACATTCCATGTACTAACACATACTTTCTCTTTGCACTATGATGTCTCATATTATAGGTTCGGATGCTCATGTTCCTAACCGCGCTTAGACAAATTCAGTCAACGGTCACAGATTCAGTAGTGAGTCCTCATCAATCGAGGATATGTTTTTATTTCAGCATTATAGTAGCTTTAGTATTTTAGTAGTTAGAGTTAGTTGGGGCTTGTCCCATCAACTCCACTTTCAGGCATCTCAGTTAGAGGCTTTTCAGACTAAACTAGTTCAGACAGTGTTCAAATTTTAGATATTATTATCAGATGTTATATTTATCAGTATTTAGATTGTGAACCTTATGGCATTTCAGCCTAATTTCCGCATTAATTTAGTATTATTATTCAGTGCCCACATCAGGTACCAAATATGGGTTAGCTTGTGATCCTTCGGGGTCGTAAGTACTGTGTGGCATCCAGAATGAAGACTCGGGACATTACAAACTTGGTATCAGAGCCTAAGGTTCAACAAAGTCCTAAGGAGTCTGAAAAGTCACGTCAAGTAGAGTCTTGTAAATGGGTGTGTAGCGCACCATACTTATGGGCAAAAGGCTATGAGATATTTTTAGGAAAAGTTTCCCTTCTTTCAGTATTCATGTCGTGCGAGTGAGCATGAGCTCAAGTTAAACTCTCAGTTTAATTATTTTCTTCCTTCTATTTACAGAATATACCTCCCAAAAGGAATAACGGAAGAAGAACAGGAAACTAGTCAGCACCCCAGCTAGTTCAGGCAGATACCCTAGACGAGCCTGTCTCTCATGTAGAATTCAGAGTTGCATTCACCACTCTAGCCAATTCTGTAGCATCTCAAAATAAATGACCAGCTGCTATTCAACCCAACCCAGTGGCCAATACTACTGCAGTCAGGATTCGAGACTTCACTCGAATGAATCCTTCCCCATTCTTAGGATTTAAGTCTAGAGAGGATCCACAAGAGTTCCTCAATCAGGTTCAGAAAGTCACAGATATTATGGGAGTGACTTCTAGTGAGAGTGTTGAGTTAGCTGCCTATTAGCTACAGGATGTAGCTCATACATAGTTTAAGCAGTGGAAGGTATACAGGGACACAGATGCAGAGCCTATAGAATGGGAAGAGTTTGCTACTGCCTTTCTAGATAGATTCTTTCTCTTAGACCTGAGAGAAGCCAAAGTGTTAGAGTTCATAAATCTCAGGCAAGGCAGCATGAGTGTGAAAGATCATTCTCTTAAGTTTACTCAGTTAGCCAGGTATGCTCCCCATGTAGTAGAAGATAATAGGTCCAGAATGAGCAAGTTCATATCGGGGGTGTCATAGTGTGGTTAAGGAGTGCAAAACTATGATATTAATTAAGGAGATGGATATATCCAAACTCATAGTCCATGCTCAGCAGATCAGAGAGGCTAAGAATAAGGAGAGAGAGAGATGGAGAATAAGAGGGCTAGAATAGGTAGTTTCAATTTCACTCAGCCTAAGTCAGAAGGCGGTAACCGTTCCCAGTTTCGTCCAAAGTCTTCAGTTCTAGCTCCGTCCTCAACTAGTGCTCTAGTCCCCAAGTTCAAAAATAGTAACAAAGATAGGGCGCCAGGCTCTAAATATCATGGTAGTGTCAGCAGTTCTCAAATAAATCCTCTTTGTCAAAAATATGGCATAAACCATCAGGGTGTCTGCAGAGCTGATAGTGATGTTTGTTTCGAGTGTGGCAAGCCAATCCATAGAATTAGAGATTGTCCTCAGTCAGGTTCTCAGGGTCAATATAATCATTCCTCAGCTCAGTCCGGTTACCCGAATTAGTAAGGTGCCACTTCCAGTGCCACCATTGGGCAACGCCTAAACAGACTTTATGCACTTCAGTCCAGAAAAGATCAGGAAAGTTCTCCTAATGTAGTCACTGGTATATTACAGTTCTTCCATTTACATGTTTATGCCTTATTAGATCCAGGAGCTTCTCTTTCTTTTGTAACTCCTTATATAGTAGTCGACTTTAAGGTCAAACCAGAAACCTTAATAGGACCTTTCTCAATCTCTACTCTAGTGGGTCAGTCTATCATAGCCTGGCGGGTATACTAGAACTGTCCGATTATGATATCTTAGAAAGTCACTTCAACAGACTTAGTAGAGTTAGAGATGACAAATTTTGACATCATTCTTGGCATGGATTGTCTCCATTCATGCTATGCCTCAGTTGATTATTGAAACAGAATTATTCATTTTCAGTTTCTAAATGAACCAATCCTTGAATGGAGGGGTAATAGCACAGTGCTTAAAGGTCAGTTGATTTCATACCTTAGAGCGAAAAGAATAATATCCAAGGGATGTGTCTATCATCTCGTGTGAGTCAAAGACTCTAGTTCAGTGACTCCTAGCCTAGAGTTAGTTCCAGTAGTAAATGAATTCTCAGATGTGTTTCCCGAAGATCTTTCTGGAGTTCTTCCCGAAAGGAAAATTGACTTCAGAATAGACCTTCTTTCAGATACTCAGTCTATTTTTATTCCGCCATACAGAATAAAAAAGAGTTGAAAGAGCAGTTAAAAGACATTTTAGACAAGGGACTTATCATACCCAGTGTTTTCCCGTGGGGCGCACCAGTCTTATTCGTGCGTAAGAAAGATGATTTACTCAGAATGTGTATAGACTACCGTCAGTTGAACAAAGTCACAGTCAAGAACAAATACCCACTTCCTAGAATTGATGACTTCATTGACCAACATCAGGGCACCAGTTACTTTTCTAAGATAGACCTCAGATGAGGCTATCATCAGCTCAGAGTCAGAGAATGTGACATTCTAAAAATAGCTTTTCAAACTCGGTATGGTCACTTTGAGTTTCTAGTCATGTCCTTTGATCTCACAAATGCTACAGTTGCCTTTATGGACTTAATGAATCACGTATTCAAGCAGTACTTGTACATGTTTATTATAGTCTTCATCGATGACATTCTTGTCTATTCCAGTAGCTAGAATAATCACGCAGATCACCTCAAAATTATACTTCAGACTCTCAGAGCCCATCAGTTGTTCGCCAAATTCAGTAAGTGCAAATTTTGGCTAAGGTTAGTAGAATTTCTTGGTTATATTATTTCTGGTGATGGCATTAGATTTGATCCTAAAAAGACCGAAGCAGTGAGAAACTGGTCTAGACCCATTTCTCCATCAGATATAAGGAGTTTCTTGGGTTTAGCTAGCTATTACCGTCGGTTTGTTAAAGGGTTTTCTTCTATGGCATCCCCCATGTACAGATTAATTCAGAAGAAAGTTACGTTTTAGTGGTCATATTCTTGTGAGAAAAGTTTTTAGGAGTTGAAGACTCGACTCACTACAGCCCCAGTTTTGACTCTACCAGATAGTTCAGATGGGTTTGTTGTGTACTGTGATGCATCTAGAGTAGGTTTGGATTGTGTCATCATATAGAGAGGTAAGGTCGTAGCCTATGACTCTAGATAGCTTAATCCCCATGAGAAGAACTACCCTACCCATGATCTTGAGCTAGCAGCTGTAGTATTTCCTTAAAGATCTGAAGGCGTTATTTGTATGGGGTGCATGTTGATATGTTCACAGATCACAAAAGCTTGCAGTATTATTCTCTCAGAAAGATTTGAATTTGTGTCAGAAAAGGTGGCTAGAGTTGTTGAAAGATTATGACATGAGTGTTCTATACCATCCAGCCAAGGCCAATGTAGTGGCTGATGCTCTCAGTAAGTTGTCTATGGGTAGTGTTGCTCATATTGATAGTGGTAAGAAGAAGTTAGCTAAGGAAGTTCTTCAGCTTGCCCGACTATGTATCTTCTTAGTCGATTCAACAAAAGGCAGTGTCTGGGTACAGAATAGTTCAGAATCGTCTCTGGTTTCCGAAGTAAAGGAAAATCAGGATAGAGATCCCAGTCTAGTTAAGCTGAAGGAGTCAGTCAGAGATCAGAAAGTAGAGGTTTTCTCCCAAGGGGGAGATGGTGTGTTGTGTTGCCAAGGTCGGTTATACGTGCTAGGTGTAGATAACTTGAGGCAACAAATTCTTGCAGAAGCGTATGGTACGCATTACTTTATTCATCCAGGGGCCACTAAGATGTACCGCGATTTGTGGGAGATCTATTGGTGGAGTGGAACGAAGATAGATATTGTAAAGTTTGTAGCTAAGTGCTCTACGTGTCAGCAGGTTAATATTGAGAACCAGAAGCCTAATGGGTCCATACAGGAGTTCAGTATTCCCACATGGAAATGGGAAGAAGTGAACATGGACTTTGTGATGGGTTTGCCTCGTACAAATCATCAGCATAATTTCATTTAGTTTATCATAGACAGGATGAACAAATCAGCTCATTTCTTACCAGTTCATACTTCTTATTCAGCTGATGACTATGCCAAACTCTATATCAGAGAGTTGGTCAAGTTATATAGAGTCCCAGTATCCATCATCTCAGATAGAGGTACCCAGTTCACCTCTCATTTCTGGAAAGCATTCCAAATGAGCCTTGATACCCGAGTTCACTTCAGTACAACCTTCCACCCTCAGACAGATGGTCAAGCAGAAAAGACCATTCAGACTCTAGAAGATATGCTAAGAGCATGCGTTATCGATTTTAAGGGTAGTTGGGATGACCACATACCTTTGATCGAGTTCGCATACAATAACAGCTATCATTCCAATATTCAGATGGCTCCATTTGAGGCTCTCTACGATAGGAGATGTAGATCTCTAATTGGTTGGTTTGAGGTAGGTGACGCCGCAGTAGTAGGACCTGACCCAGTATTTGATACCTTAGAGAAGGTTTAGTTAATCAGAGAAAGACTTAGGGTTTCCCAGAGCCAACATAAATCGTCTACAGATATGAGGAGAAAAGATCTCGAGTTTGAGATTGGTGATTTTTTGTTCTTGAAAATCTCTCCCATGAAGGGAGTGAAGAGGTTCGGCAAGAAGGGAAAACTCAGTCCTCGATATATCGGTCCTTATAGAATTCTCAGTTATTTTGGAACGGTAGCTTACGAGCTTGAGTTGCCTTCTGATCTAGCCTCAGTGCACCCAGTATTCCACGTCTCCTTACTAAAGAAATGCATTGGTGACCCAGCAGTCATGGTTCCCTTAGAGGGAGTAGATATTTAGAATGAAATCTCGTTCGAAGAGGTCCCAGTCCAAATCCTCAATCATCATATCTACAAACCGAGGAATAAAGAAGTTCCTTTGGTCAAAGTTCTTTGGCGGAATCAATTCGTTGAGAGAACTACTTGGGAAGCAGAAGCAGATATACGGATAAAGTATCCTCACCTCTTCTCTGCAAACTCAGATTCAGTTTTAGGTAATAGTTTTTCTTAGCTTTGATCAGTTTCTTGTTCAGTTACAGTTACAAACTTGGTATCCATTACCATTTCATATTCAGTCATGCATTCAAAAATCAGTTCAGTCATGTACTCATGTATCAGATATACATGTTCAGTATGAAAACTCAGCTTATCAGTGATTTCATTCATGCAATCATGTTTCAGTTATGCATGTTCAGTGTGTAAGATCAGTTTATCAGTGTTCTCAGCTTAATCAGTCTCATTCGAGGACGAATGTTCCCTAGGGGGAGATATTGTAATACCTCGTATTTTCTAGCTTAATATAATTCTAAGTATATGAGTATTTATATGTAAAATTCTTAAAATGCGTAGTATTTTTTAGTTTAGAGCTTACCATTGCATAGGAAATTCAGTTTGCTTTCCAACGATATAAAATTCGCCCAAATCTGATACCCGGGTGAAGAGTTAGAGCAATTTTTGTAAAACAGTGTGCCACCTGGCACATCACCGTGTCACACGCTAAGGGTCCAAATGGCGATTGTCATTTTTCAGTGAGAGACTGCGATCCTACCGTATCACACCACTATCCATTTTCCCAATTGTCACTTTTCAGTGTGACTCTGCAATCATGGCGTGTCGCGCCAAGGGTTAAATTCATATACAATGGGGTACTGCGATTGTACTGCGTCGCGCTAAGCTTCCAGGTCGCAATTGTCAATTTTTAGTGACACAGAGCGATAGCACTACATCGCGTCAAGGGCCCAAATCGGGAAAAATTTGACAGAAATTAGAAGTGTCGTCCAGGGGCAAACAAGTCTTTTCTCATAAATTTAATCAGTCCAGAAATGGGATTTAATCCTTAGAAACGTTATTAAGTCATTCTTTAATACATTTTCCCCAAATCAAAAAGCATTCTCTCCCTAATAAAAAACTCTAGCTTTAAGAAATCAAGAGCAATCCTCAAGAAAATCGCCAAGAGCTTAAAGAATTAAAATACCCAGGTATGTTAGGTGTTCATCTATGAGTTCCTTTCACCCATATTGTCCAAGAATCCATTTTTAAAACTACAAGATTATTGATTCATGATTTACATGCTTGGAATTGGATTGTATTCATGTTCATGACATTAATTGCATTTCAATCTATGATTAATTGTAGATTTCATGAAATTGAAATATCATGTATATTGAATTGTGTAATTTCCATGTTATAATCCTTGAATTAGCAAGTTAAGGTGTTGCAGTTACAATATTTATATGTTGTCCATGATTATATGCATTAAGTTGTTATCCCCATATGTTTGATGGAATGTCCATGCGAATTAAATGGTGAAATTATGACATGCTAGCATATGTACAAGCTTATGCCCTACAAATGTTTGATAAAATGTCTCTATGAATGAATTATGAACAAGTGGACCTTGTTATGCTTTTCAAGATCATGTTATGCTTTACTTTTAATGCTATCGAGTCCTGGGGGTATCTAATAACCGATAATCTAGCTGTTTACCTAGAGCTACAGTAGTTACAGAGTAGTCTCACTCATGTCACGGAGCAGTAGTACTCAGTCAGTTATAGAACTCAATGTACTCAGTCCAGTTCAGTCAGTCAACACGATCAGTAACAGTTCAGTCAAATTCAGTACAGTCTAGCAATCAGTCCATAGTCTATTCAATTAAGAGTAGGATTCAGCACGGAGTGAACCTAAGGATGGGGGCTCACCTGCCAGTAGAGGGTGTGACCCTTAAAAGAAGTCCTTGCATTCCGGAACTACGTAGCCAGCGTAGGTTGAGACATCAACCTGCCAGTTGAGGGTTGATGAGGTGTTTTAACCTGCCAGTTGAGGGTACCACCATTCTCATTAGAGTACCTTCCAGATGAGGGTAACTCTTTAACTTGTCTTTACCCGTGGCACGGTACTGATACCCTTCCAACTGGGGTTACAGGTTGGACCCCAGTTATCTTATTTGGGGTATGTCAGTTAGATGATTACTTCCCATAGTTTCAGTTTTAGTCTCAGTATAGAACTCAGTTCAGTTCTACAAAATTAGGGCTGTCAAAAACAATCACTCAATAATAGTCACTCAGTTATCTGTGACTACAGATATCAGTTACTCAGTATTAGAAATCAGTACTCAACTTCAGTGAAAGCTCAGATACAGTATATACATACATAAATACACAGTATTGCATTCTCAGTACTTACAGCAATGTCAGTTATCCATGTGTTCATACTCAATTATTCCATATCATTCAGTCAGTTATTGTTCTTACATATGAACCCTTGAATTCAGCCTCACCTCATCTAGCATACCAGTACATTCTATGTACTAACGCATACTTTCTCTTTGCACTATGATGTCTCATATCATAGGTATGGACGCTCAGGTTCTTGACCGTGCTTAGATAAATTCAATTAGCAGTTGCAGATTCAGTAGTGAGTCCTCATCTATCGAGGATATGCTTTTATTTTGATATGTTTTTATTTCAGCATTACAGTAGCTTCAGTATTTTAGTAGTGGGATTTAGTTAGGGGCTTGTCCCATCAACTCCACTTTCAAATAATTCAGTTAGAGGCTTTTCAGACTAGACTAGTTCAGACGGTATTCAGATTTCAGATATTATTATCAGATGTTATATTTATCAGTATTCAGATTGTGAACCTTATGGCATTTTAACCTAATTTCCATATTATTTCAGTATTATTATTCAGTGCTCACAGCAGGTACCAGTCATGGGTTAATTTGTGATCCTTCGGGATCGTAAGCACCGTTTAGCGTCCGGAGTGCAGACTTGGGGCATTACATTGAACTCTATCTGTCGAATAATATCGACGAAGAAAAGATTGTCCAAAATGGCAAGAGAGAGATTCAATCAAAATTGAACTCACTTGTTAAACGGGAGGTTTTTGGACCCGTAGTCCAAACCCCAGATGGTGTAAAACCAGTCGGCTATAAATGGGTCTTCGTACGTAATAAAAATAAGAGAAATGAAATTGTAAGAAATAAGGCACGCCTTGTTTCACAAGGGTTCTCTCAAAGACCCAGGGTCGACAATGAAGAAACATATTCACCTGTTATGGATGCAATAATATTTCGATACCTCATTGGTCTAGCTGTACATGAAATTCTTGAAATTCATCTAATGGATGTGGTTACAACTTATCTTTATGGTTCACTTGATAATGATATTTACATGAGAATCCCAGAAGGATTAAAAATGCCTGAAGTATATAGTTCAAAGTCTCGGGAATTATATTCAATCAGATTATAAAGATCGTTGTACGGTCTAAAACAATCAATCCGTATGTGGTATAATCGCCTAAGTGAGTACTTGAAAAGTAAAATTTACTTTATCGATGTCATTTGTCCTTGTATTTTCATTAAGATAACGACATTAGGGTTTGTTATACTCGTTGTTTATGTGGATGATATAAATCTCATTGAAACTTCAGAAGAGGTCCAAAAGGCAATTGAATATCTAAAGATAGAATTCAAAATGAAAGATCTTGGAAAGACAAAACTTTGTCTTGGTCTGTAAATTGAACATTTAGCAGACGAGGTCTTCATTTATCAAACGCCTATACCGGGAAGGTTTTGAAGAGATTTTACATGGACAAAGTGTATCCATTAAGTACTCCAATGGTTGTTCGATCACTCGAAGTGAGTAAAGATCTATTCCGACCTCTGGAAGAGGATGAATAGATTCTTGGTCCTGAAGTATCATATCTCAGTGTTATTGGTGCACTTATGTACCTCGCTAATGCTACAAGGTCGGATATAGCATTTTCTATTAATTTGCTAGCAAGGTATAGTTTTTCTCCTACGCGAAGACACTGGAACGGAGTTAAGAATATATTAAGGTACCTAAAAGGGACTATTGATATAGATCTATTTTATACTAACAAAGCTAGTCTAGATCTTGTTGGTCATGCAGATGTAGGTTATTTATCTGACCCACATAAAGCCCGATCTCAAACAGGCTATGTGTTTACATACGGAGGTATTGCTATATCATGGAGATCTATAAAGTAGTCTATCGTTGCCACTTCTTTAAATCATGCTGAGATAATAGTTATCCATGAGGCAAGTAGAGAATGGATATGGCTGAGATCAGTAATACGTTCCATGAAAGAGAGATGCGGTCTAAAGCTCTATATCAAGGTTCCCACAGTCATATTTAAAGATAATAGAGCATGCATAACTCAATTAAAAAGAGTCTTTAGAAAGGGAGATTGAACGAAGCATATCTCACCAAAGTTCTTTTACACACATGATCTCCAGAAAAATGATGATATTGATGTACAATAAATACATTCCAGCGACAATCAAGCAGATTTGTTCACCAAATATTTACCAACTTCAACCTTTGAGAAGATGGTATATAAGATTGAAATGCGAAGATTAAACCAGTTGAATCGAGGTCTTCATCAGGGGGAGTAGAAATACGTGTTGTACTCTTTTTCTCTTAACCTAGGTTTTTATCCCATTGGTTTTTTCTGGTAAGATTTTTAATGAGGAAACACTCAAATGCATATTCAGAGAGTTTTTTTCTCTTACATGGACATCTAATAGGGAGTGTTATGAACACATATGAAAGTCCATATGTTAGTAACAAAGCCATGTGGCTATATTTCTAATAGGCACAAACATAGTCATATCCCACCTCTTTAAGTTGGATAAGATTCCATGCATGTATTTGGCTATAAATAGCCTTGGTCATTTTAGAAAAGTTTATATAGTGAATTACTAATTTTACGCTCTCTACTTTATATGTTTTACTTTCACTTTTTATTTTATATCAACTTTTTAATTTTTTTTCCTTCTTTTTTTACTATTTTCGTTTCTTTTTTTTTTTAATTTTTGTTTTTTTCGTTTCTCCCTTTTCGCCTTTTTTCCTTTTTCATTTTTTATCTTCTATCTGTACCTTCTATTTCTCCTTCTTCTTATTCTTTTTTTATTTTCTTTTTTTGTATTTTTATTACTCTTTTTTATTCTATTTTATATTTTTTATCTTTCTGAAAATATGGCTATGTCGAGCACATGTCATGGATGATGACAAAAATATTAAAATTATTTATTGTATTTTTATTCACGTTATTATTTATATTTCTATATTTTTTGATAAAATTGTATTTTATATTTTATAGTCCGTACCATTATGTATCTATTTTTATTTGTTGATGCAGTTCATGTTTGTATTTGTATTTTGTAGTTCACACATGTATTTTTATTTTAGACTTTTCACCACCATTAATGTTCTATACAATTTGTACTTGTATTTTAAAAAACTATTTTGTATTTTATAATTGGCTACATATTGTATTTTTATTTTTTGATTTATTTTGTTTGTACTTATATTTGTATTCTATTTTCATCGATGCACTTGTATTTTTAAAAGAACTATTTTGTATTTGTATTTATAAGTTGACCACTTATTATATTTGTATTTGTAATTTCATTTATTTATATTTGATTTTATAGTTGATAGCATCATTTGTATTTTTAAATAATTGAAAAAGAACTGTTATTTTTCTTTCTACGAACAGTTGTGCTTATATTCATTGATACGAATTGTATTTTGTTAATACAAATTTAACAATACAAATGTAAATAATAAATTATAGAACTACTAATGTTAAATTATACAAATACAAATATTATATTTGTATCAAATGGTAAATGTTTATACAACTTGAATCATACACATACAAATGATATTTGCTTATACATAAATACAAATGATAAATTTGACATACAAATACTAACAATATATTTGCATTGACTGACAGATTACATATTTATATATTTTAGACTTAAGCAAATGCAATTAATTCATATACTTATTTGTATATAAATGCAAATGATAAATTATATTTACGGCTAAAGAATTCAAATACAAAAATAAATTTATTAAAATATATAATGTGATAAAAATAAATCTAAAATATATAAAATATAAAATGCGACGACAAAAATATAAAAATAAGAGAAAAAAGAAAATATAAAAAAATAATAAAGGAGGAAAATTACAAAAAGGAAAGAAACGACGAAAATAGAAAAAAAAATATATAAAAAAGAGACTGCAAAGAAAAAAAGAAATAAAAAGGAAAAAATGGATGAAAAAAAATAAAAAAGAAAGGAAAAAATATTTTAAAAATGAAAAGGCAAAAAAAAGGAATAGAAAAAACCGAAAAAAAAAGGAAAAGAAAAAAAGAAAGAAAAACCAGAAGAAAAGGAAAAAGAAAAAAAAAAGTGAAGTAGAAGATAGAGAAGGAAAGAAAATTAAGGGAGGAAATAAAGAAAAGAGATTATGCATTGTATTTAGTTGGCAAAAAAGGCTATGAATTGCAATTAATTAAGACTTGGGCTAAATAAAGTAATTAAAAGCTTATGTTTTAAAGGGGAAAGGACAGAAACGAGACTTCAAATTAAACTATTTCCACGAAAATGACCATGAAATTTAAATTTCACTTTCTAGTCATTTCAATTTATTGGTCTGTTCTATACCGTTTTTATACACTTTCTATACAGTTTCTATGCATATGTTATACATACAAACAATTCATACGAAAATTATACAGTTTTGATACTCAATTTATACAATAATTGTACATTATTTTTTTTTACACATTTTATACAACAATTATATAATTTTTATACACTTTCTATATATTTTATATATAAACATATTTTATACATATATCTTATATAAATACAATCAAACAATATTCTATAAAACAATTATATCGTTTTTATATAATTATATTTAATTATTATTTCTAAACAATAAAAAAAAGAATATTTTTTCAGTTAAAAAATTTATAGCAAAAAAAAAATTGAAATATTTTTAAAAGGGCCGAATGACCCAAGTTAATAGCTGTATCAGTATTGTATATGGACTGTATCAATATTATATATAAACTGTATCTGAACTACGTGAGTCAAAATAATCCAAATTAGAAAATGATTATAAAGTGGAAATAGTATACCCGACTGACCACTTTTTAAAAAGATATCAAACTTGGGCTATTTATTTTAAAAAGTACTATAAAGTGTACTTTCTCCTTTTATATTTAATAAGGCATGTAGTTATTCCTTATATAATTCTTATTAATTAGAGCTTATTGTATTAAAGAATGACTACATATTGTAGGGCCACTTTTGGACAATATATCACGTATGATATTACATCACCACGAGTCTAAAGAGCCCTTCGTGCAGTAAGCGCGCGCTTATAACTTGTGGTTAGGAGTGATAAAAGGACGAATTGAAACAAATATAGATGAGTTGATACCTTTGATGTTGGATCTCCTCATTCAAAACGCAGGAAATTACATGAAAGGGTGAAAATCATTTTTCCTCTTTTAACTTTATCTAAAAAAATTAAACTCTCCCTTTAATTTTGAATAATAATTATATTTTTCTCTTTATCCTAATTGAAATTTTAATATACCTATTGCATCCTTTCATCATCAAACTTTTTTTATTTTTTTAAAATCATCATATTTTTATTTTTTCTAAAATCCATATAAAAGAATTTCATAAAAACATGAACATTATTTGTTGGGAGAAAAAATAAAAAATACTAATTAAATATATAAGCTAATGATGATCTATAATGAAGTAAATTAACATAATAAGGATATTAGTTTTATTAATAATAATCAAAACTCGAATATTTATTTTACAAGTGAACATAATAAGTAATATTAACTTTATAAACATATTTCAATGGAGAAAATACAAAATAATGAATAAAAATAAGCCCGGATTTAAGATTATATTTATTTAGATAAATTATGATTTATGTAATACTCTATTAATGACAATCACAACTTATTATTTATAATATCGTTTCTTATCACTTGACTCTCATACTAAAAAAAGTTATTTTAATTTACTTGTCCAATTTATCAAATCAAGAGAATTGTATTATGTTTTTTTTTTTACTCTTAATATTAAGTAACTACATAAAGTAGTAGTATAGACAAATTTAAAGTTTTAAAGTATCATTAATAAGGTTAATTCAGTAAAATGCACCTCTAAATAAAATTTTTTAAAGAATTGTGTCATGCCAATAAAAGTCAGTAAAATGAAACGAATGTAGTAAGAGAGCGGTGAAATACAAAAATATGTAGCACATGCATGTATATGCATATACACACACTTAAGGGTGACTTGGTTGAGAACAAGTTATTCTGGGATTAGTTATCCCGAAATAAATTGTACCAACATGTATATGTGATAACTTATTCCATCACTGTGGTATAAATGGTAGGATAAATAATTTTGAGTCTAACTAATACCACTAACCAAACGCAGGATAACTGACATAATCCGAACCAGGGCCTAGTCGTGTCGGGTATCTCAAGTCTGACCCGGACCGGAGACCGCCCTCAACACCCAATCATAACCGCTCTGCACTCTATGTTGGATGAATTTCGAACATATAACAAGATAGAACAATTATAATTGAAAGACATTTAATAAAGTTCATAACCATAACCATCTAAACATCCAACCAAGCATCCGAACGGTATCAACCCCCAATACCAAAATCAATGTCAAGGCTGACACCAATATTGATACCGTCCATGCCCATATTAGTCACACAAAGCCTCTAACTGAAATTCAAGAACACCCAGTTGGGACATGCCCCCGACTATAGCCAAAATCAAACTCCAAGAAAGAAACAAAAGTATGAAAATAAGTCTATAGCATGAAATGAAGTCTTCCGGAGTGTGAAAGTTCACCACTTTAGTCCAACACAAAATTGTTTCTGAATCTAAGATTACTGAGTAGGAGGAGTAGTATGGCTGGTTCCTGCATCACGTGGGATACAACGCCCCAAATGATGAGTTAGCGGGTGAATGCTAGCACGTACTCAAGAGTAAGGATAAAATAATGCCATTATTTAAAACCGAAGTAAATAGTCATATGCAATCACTCACATACATATATATACCATGCCAGAAAATGGAGCCAGGTTTAGCATGCATTTAAAACCTATAGCCTGGGTTATGTAGCTTTACCATTATAATCCACCCACGGGCTATATGAGTCCAGTGTTACCCCCTAAATAGCCCTCAGTGCGTGTAGCTACATGAATCAGAGATATCATAGGGGCTGGGAATTCCTTTGTACCCTCGCCCTCTATGATACATATATACAAGTGTAAACTTTGGGGATTTTCGTGTACCCCATAAGCATATGATCACTATGACCAACCCTCATGTCGGCAAACATGAGTTTTTAGTGTCCGTTCATTGGACTCACACCTTCACGGTTAGCTATCACAACCCGCCATTATTGCCCAATTAAAATGTATAACACATAATCAAACCACCAATTTCAGAAGTCAAGTGTCAAGACATTTTAAAGTGCTATCGTCATACCAACTATAGCTTGCAAGCAATGTCATTAGCCAACACTTAGGGGATTTCCATGTACCCCATAAGATTTTCAATTAAACTAAAGTCATGACCACCAAGGCCTTTCCAAACCATTTTAAACCAACCAAATTAATTTAGGTTCCATTATCATATTACGCAATTCAAAATTTTCAATAATAGTCAAACTATGTGACAAAAGCATTCTCACAGGCATTTAAACAAACATGTTGAGGGCATATCATTTCCAAAACCAAAATCAAGTATCAATTGACCATTTTCATGAAACCACATGTTTCAAACCACAATTATAACATGAAAACAACAAGAAAAACATGAGAAAACATTATCCAACCAAGAATAACCAAAACCCCCGACATATATTTCAAAACTCAAACATTCACTATCAGAAATTGGGCCTATGACAACGAACTTTTTAGCGACTGTTGCAAATTCGTCGTTATAGATATTCTATAACAACGCTTTTAACCATTGCCAAAAATAATAATTCTATTAGCACAAAGACTATCGCTATTGAAAATAAGCCGTTGCAATAGATAGATATATAGCAATATTTTTTTAAACCGTCGCCATAGAAGCATCTATGGCAACATTTAATAGGAAAAAAATCATCTATTGCATCACTTATTAATTTCCTCCTCAATAATTTACACAAGTCCGCCAAAACAAAAAATATTTTTCTCTTTCTCAGGAAAATATCGATAACCCTTATTGCGCAGCTTTCTCTTTCTCTTTCTTTCTCAGGTAAACCAAAACCCATTTCTCAGATTGGCGATAGCTTCTACGTTGATTCGAGTTCTTAGCTATTAGGATGGGTTGATTCGAGTTCTTATCTACGAAAATAGCTGTAGTTTTAGTATCAAAATAGTGTCTGGGAGTATTGCAGATGAAAATCCATTTCTTCGCTTATCAAAATCAGCAGTCCAAAATTTTTAGTGTTATTCTCCATTTTGCTTATATATTTGGGTTTGAGGTGCATTTGTTTGACTATTTTTGAGCAATTTCAAATTTCTATTGGTTTACTTTGTATTTAGGGTTTGTGAATTGGATTGTGGATCTGTTCATTTTTCAAACATATCCAAAATTGAAGATAATTCATTAGGGCTGGTGTTTATTTATGATTTTCTATTTCAAATAATTCTAAGTAGGTCTTTTGTTTAAATCTTGTTGATTTTGTACTGGTAAGCATGTGTAGATTTTGTACTTATAATGATCATATAGAGGAGGTGAATGGTCATAGTGGTGTGTGAATTGTAGTTTAAAATAAAACACAACATTTTGTTCAAAAATAATTGTGATAGAAGAGCAAAAGTGGCACTTTTCGGTTGAAAGTGAAAATTGAAGTGTTCGCTTTAGACCTTGCTTTGTACTGTCTTGAGTCTTTACACTTGTGTGGTAGATGTGTGTTGGTTTGAAAATGCTCAGTTTTATGTTTTTAATGCAACCTTGTAGTACGGAATTACAAAAGTTTAGACCGAAGTCATTGCATTGCCTTAATCCGTGGTTCCAACTAGACAATTCAAGAGAAGTAGAATGAAATTGGTGTATTATTGTGATGGGTAATAGTCTAGTCCATATTTGTATTAACATTTTGTTTCTTGCAAAATTAGTAAAAACTTGATGAAGTAAATAACTAAATGATTACATGAGGTTTTAGTCCGAATGAGGAAGGTCATCATGAGGTTTTAGTCCAAAGGAGGAACGCCTTTTGCTGCTGCTATGTTGTTTATTACTCGAGCCGAGGGTCTTTCATAAAAAATATTTTTCTATCTCCTCGAGGTAGGGTGTAAGTTTACGTGCAATCTACCCTCTTCAAAATCTTCTTTTGAAACTACAATGAGTTTGTTGCTGAGGAGGAAGTTTTTTCTCTCTCAGGTTCTGTTATGGAAGTTCCATTAACAATGACTTGAAGCAAAAACTTGTAGGCTAGAGAAATAAAAATAGTTTTTTGTTGAGCTCCTGCTGCTGTTTTGTTACTGATTCATTCAGGAAGCTTTACATCCTTAGTAAAGTTATTCCTTTTTAGCATAGCTTTTATAGTAGTGTATTAGAAATAGTACCACATTAATTTATGGCAATGCATTCATGGCAGTCCTTTTCATTCTAAAATGAATGCAAAATATGACTATGTTGATACAATGGGCTTGGACTGGAAACAAATCTAAAGGTACGTGCTGATTTTGGTTTCCACTAAAGATACAGAATAGATTCCTGCTTCTTTAAAGAAAAATTAGACTTTTAGTAATTTAAATATTATCTTTGACCTTTCTTTTGAATAATCTGTTTGCTTATAAAAAGCTAAAACTTCTTGTTCTTGGAAGAGTTCTCTCGGGAACAATGAACCTGAAAAATCCCGCTAACTTAGATCACATGGATAAATAATTTTGGGTTCAATATCTTCCTAACATGTGGGATTTTACTGCTGGAGATGGATAATCATAATGGCTGATAGACACACTTGAAAATAGTGAAAGCAAATGGTACCTTCGGATTGCACTATTTTAGTCCAAAAACATATGTTATTTAAAGTGATGTCTTGTGACCAACTTCGATTCTTGTTAGTGACCATTAAAGTTGGTGTCTGGTACTTTAACCATTTTAGCTACTTACAATTTACCATCTTTATTTGCCTTTACGGTCTATCACCTATTTGACTTACGTCTCTAATTTGTAAAATCTATTCCATTTACCATGTTTGTCTTTTTTGTCAGGGTCGAGGAGGACCTGGTATGGTTGCAAATTTTGGTATATGTTTGGATTTTGCTTCTTCTTGTCACCCTTTGCTTTTTAATAAGCAAACTAAAAGGGCACGTGAGGTTCATATCAACAGTAGGAATTGTTTTTTCCCCTCTTTAGCATATTAAAACCTGACTTTTCTATGGTAATGTCTGTTAGATCCCAAAAAACACATTGGGGGACCTGCTGTCCCTGTGGATTCTACACTTCAGCAGCCATTAGGCATGCTAGTAGCATGACTGCTGCAGCCGTTATGGCTGTAGCTCTTGGAGATGCTCAGAGTGGCAGCTTACTCGGTCAGTCTGGAGTAGATCCTTTAACACTATATATGTCCAAATTTTCTAGGAGCCAACTGAATGATGTTATGTCTGAATTCAAGGTAGGATATTGATCGAACCCTTCTCCCACTAATGATAATCTAGTTCTGCTTGAATGTTGCACAAATTATAACACAACAACAAACTTGGCCAACAACATAGCCAGTGTAATCCCACAAGTATGTGAACCTCGGGGATAGCTGCTTGACTTGATTATTGTAATTTTGGTGATAGGTAATATCTACGCCAACTGCTGCTAACAATTCCAAATTTGTCAAAAACTCTTTTTCAGGTATTAACCTATGGTAGATGATTAATGTATTGTAAGTTTCTACTGTTGTTTAGCTTTTTTGCTATTGCTGACTTCTCATTTCTCAATGATAAAAACAATCATCTATTCTTCATAGTCGGTGACCCCTTAGATGAATATAGCTTCTCTACTTATGTTATTCATTACTGCAGTATGGCCAAGAAATCATTTAAGGCTTCTAAAACTTTACTTGCAGTATTTTGTCCCCGGCCCCTTCTTTCATTAGTATTTGAAAGTCACAATTTAAAACTTTCGGCTGGATTAGGACTAATGAATTTGTCTATGTCCACTGATGTTTATGACATGGTTTGCGAATATGCATGTGTTGCAAGAGTAGGAACAACAGAAAAAGTTAATTAAAAAATATTGATTTTGCCAACATTATCCCTCTGAACAAGGTCCCCTTGGCTTTGGCCTAGTATCTAAGAACTAGTTTATTTGAAATGGCTTATTTTCAAATGGTGTTCCAGAAAAAGTTATAACAGAGGTCAAAGCACTAGGTGATTTCTTTTCATTTTTCAAGACTTGGTAGATAAAGTTATCTTGTACCTGTGCTGGTAGGAGGTAGGAGGTAGCAGGTAGCTAGGTACTTCGTAAAATTAGTTGATGTGTGCCATGACAATCCTCAAGGACCACATGTTGGCATGCCTTGTTGCCAGCATTAAGTAACTACATAAACTTTGTTATACTTTACAAGAAGGTTGATATAACCATACAACTGCCTATAAACGTGATTACAGGCAAAGTTTTGGTTGCCAATTGAATTATTCTCTAATTTTAATAGCTAGCTTTATGTATATCTGTAATAGTCAAATAGATACTTGAAAATAATTTCAAGCTGTTGTACAAGATTTGTAGTGGTAAGAATGCTCCAGGTAGCATTAGCAAATAAATTTAGTTTGATTTGTTGAATACTAATCTCTTTATTCTCAAAACATCTAAGGTTCTTTTCCTTTCTGATTGTCCACCATATGCTTGCAAGCACTATTCTTTAATTGTTTCTATTCATAGTCTATACTCCTGCTTTCTCCCAGCTATGTGGTGCATCTGTGATATTGCCTGGCATAGACCAGATAGGTTTACTGTGTCATAGTGCCTTTGTGTATGCGTATTTGGGTTCAGTTAGCCTTGAAAGAGTAGTTGGTTTTAAGACCCCGTAAAAATTTTGATCATTTTATTTTTACCTTTTCGTATGTGTAATGTATTTTTTTACTTTAATTATGATAAGGAATGTTAAAAAGGTGTTTTGGTAAAGTTTCAGAATTATCAAAAGTCATTCGGGGTCATTTTGGGACCCCGAAGTAGTATTGGATGGGATTTACACAAGCCCACTTTGACAGTTCACAGCCTTGGTGATTCTAATCTTTTTATGTTGTCATTTAAGTGCTAATTTATATTAGTTTGTTCTCTTTATATAGGTGTCCAAAATGAAGAAAGTGATGAATACATTGACCTTCACAAGATTTTTGGTTTGTGGATAAATGCTCTAACATCAATAGTTTAGTGTTGAATTTCTTGAAACTTATCACGACTCGAACTTGCTAGTATGTAAAAACTTAACTAATCATTTGGACTTGATTACATTTTGCTTTTGGGTTTAAATTACTAGCTTATTGCATATTTTGAATTATGAGATTAATAATGAATGATTTTGTTTTGTGATGTGTATATAGTGTTATAATTTATTATGTATGTAA
Organism: Capsicum pubescens; assembly: GCA_030864215.1. Lineage (NCBI taxonomy): Eukaryota > Viridiplantae > Streptophyta > Magnoliopsida > Solanales > Solanaceae > Capsicum > Capsicum pubescens. Next base: position 254,083,388 of record CM061540.1, on the reverse strand, counting down.
ATAAAAATTTACATTAATACAAGTGTATTTATATAAATCGTTTCAATTTAATAACATGTGGCAATAATTGTTGCAATAGATCAATAAACCACTGCAATAGGTAGTCAAAAAGCGTTGCAACAAAATAACAAAAGCTTCACAATAGATGCTATTGTAACGGTTTAATGTCATTGCAATAGATGAAAATAGGCATCCCAATAAATAATGAAATAGTTGTAATAAGTATTCAAAAAGCGTTGCAATAGAATAACAAAAGTGTCGCAATAAATGTTGTTGCAACGGTTTAATGTCATTACAATAGCTTTTATTACAACGGTTAGTAACCGTTGCAATAGATGAAAATAGGCATCTCAATAAGTCAAAAAATAACCGTCGACATAGGTCAATTTATGGCGACGGTTATCTGAAACCGTCGTCATAGCTTGACCTATGGCGACGGTTTAGACAACCATCGCATAAATCGTTGCCATAGACCTATTGCAACTCCCACCTATAGGACACTTGCTGAACCGTTGCAGTAGAGCTATGGCAACACTTTTGTTGTCTATTGCAACGGTTTTGCAACCGTCACCATAGGGGTAATTTCTAGTAGTGAATTACCATGAAAACCATCCATTAAAACATGTTTTTAGTTGAACTAACAATGAGGGAGGAGCAATATGTCTTAGACAACAAGGGAGACAGAGAGAAACCACCCTTTAGAGCCTTAATTGATTACCTTAAAGAAAATTCTAGCCTTTTTTGAACCAAGAGTTTGAGAGAGATTTGGAAGTGTTTAGAGAGTGTTTGATTGTGAATAATAGGTTAAGGAAGCCTCTAAAGGTGTTTTATGTCGTGGGGTCAAAAGGAGTTATTAGGCGAAAATGTTCAAAATACCCCTAACTTAAAGTTTAAAAAGGACGAAGAAGGGTACAGTTGGACCCCTCAACTCGTATCCACATCATACGAGTAGTACTCCTACTCGTATCTTGATCAGAAAGTTGGACACCACATTATGTCCAACTTATGACTCCTTAGCCTAACTCGTACCATCACCATACGACAAGTACCCTTCAAGTTGTACCCTAAGCAAAACATCAAGGATAGACACTGGACAATATACAGATGTACATACACCCCTTGTATCATGAACATACGACTCGTCACCACTAACCCGTAACCATGATAGAAAATCAACCACCAAACACTAGACACCCTATAAGTTGGGTCATCTGACCCGTATCCAAACCATACGACTAGTATAGTGAGTCGTATGATGACCAAAAAACTCAAGACTCGAGAAATTTGGAAGGGCCAAAACACCCTGGACTTAGGGTGTTTCAATCCTCCCCCACTTGGATCATTCGTCCTCGAATGATGAAATAAGGCAGTACAAGCACAATTAAACCCCCAAACGTCTCTACTCAAACCTTTAAGACAGAAAACAAAACACCAAGGAATTCACCTCTTTACCTTTAACATAGACAATAAGCAAATAAGTTAAGAACCAATGCATACCTTGAGCACGAATTTCCAAAACGGAGAATAGGAATAGATACTTGGACTTCATGTCCTCTTCAGCTTCCCATGTAGCCTCTTCCACCTTGTGGTTCCTCCATAAAACCTTTACCGAGGTCATATCCTTGGTCTGCAACCAATGAACCAGATGATCCAAAATCTCAATCGGGATCTCTTCATAAGATAGGAAATCCAAAATACTAATATCCATAATAGGCACAAACTGCGACAGATCACCAATACACTTCCTCAACATAGAGACATAGAACACCTGGTGAATGGAGCTCAAACTAGAAGCAATTCCAACTCATATGCAACATTACCAACCATCCTTAAAATCACATAAGGACCCACATATCGAGGACTAAGCTTTTCTTTCTTCTCAAACCGCATCACTCCCTTCATAGGAGATACCTTCAGGAACACCCTATCTCCAACCTCAAACTCCAAGTCCTTCACCTCACATCTGCATAGTACTTTTGGCGACTTTGGGCTGAGCCTATCCTGAATCACCTTCACCTTTTCCATAGCTTGGTGAACCAAATTCGGCTAAACATATCCATCTCACCAAGCTCGAACCACTCAATAGGAGATCTACACCTCCTACCATACAATGATTCAAATGGAGCCATCCTAATGCTAGAGTGGTAGCTATTGTTGTAAGCAAACTCTACAAGAGGCAAGTGCTCAACCCAACTACCACCATAGTCAATCACGCAAGCCCGAAGCATATCCTCCAACATCTAAAAATGACTTTCTACTTATCCGACTGCAGGTGAAAAACAGTACTAAGACTCACCTTGGTCCCCAAACCTTTCTGAAACGACTACCAAAAGTGAGATAAAAACTACGTGCCGCGATCCAAGATAATAGAAACAGGTACCCCATACACCTTCATAATCTCTTGAAGGTACAACCTTGCATAATCCTTAGTCAAGAAGTTAGTCCTCACTAGCAAAAAGTGAGACAACTTTTTCATCCTATCCACGATGACCCAAACCAAATCAAATTGATTTCGAGATCTAGGGAGACCTGTAACGAAATTCATGTTGATCACTTCCCACTTCCATTTAGGCAACTCAATTTCTTGGTACAATCCTATGGGCCTCATGTGCTTAACTTTCATTTATTGGTATACCATGCACTTGGCCACAAAATTAGCCATATCCCTCTTCATATTATTCCACTAATATATCTCCTTGAGGTCATGATACATCTTCATCGAACTGGGATGAACAATATAGTGCGACTCATGCGCCCCAGCCAAGATCCTCTTTCGCAAACCATCTACATTAGGAACACATAACCTCCCTTGGTAACACAAAGTACCATCTACACTAATATCAAAGGCCATCACCTTCTGCCCACCTATATCACCCTTGATCCTCATTAAGACAAGATCTAACATCTGTTTCTACTTGATTCAGCACTAAGAGATGACGCGCCACTTTCTGCACCAACACACCACCATCCTCAGAGTACAAGAGGCGAACTCCAAGGTTAGCCAAACAGTGAATGTCCTTCACTAACTCCCGCTTCCCTTTATCCATATGAGCCATACTCCCTATAGATAACCTACTAAGAGCATCAACAACCATGTTAGCTTTACCTGAGTGGTAGTGAAGACTCATGTCATAATCTTTGAAGCTCAAGCTATCTCCTTTACCTAACGTTAAGCTCTTTCTGAGTAAACACATATTGCAGGCTCTTATGATCAGAAAAGATATCCATATGCACCCCATACAAATAGTGACGCCATATTTTCAATGCGAACACCACATCTAACAGTTTTAAGTCATGCTCGAATAATTCCTCTAATGCACCTTTAACTGTCTGGAAGCATAAGCTATCACCTTTCCATGTTGTATCAGAACGCAACTAAGTCCCACACGATATGCATCACAGTAGACCACAAAACCATTAGTGGTTTTAGACAAAGTCAAGACCGGAGCCAAAGTTAGCTTATCCTTCAGCTTCTCGAAACTCCCCTCACAAGCATTAGACCACAAGAACTTTACCTTTTTCTGAGTAAACTTAGTTAACATGGAAGCTATGATAAAAAATACTCTCAACAAACCTCCTATAGTACCCAGCTAAACCCAAGAAGCTCCAAATATCAGTTGGAGTCGTAGGTCTAGGCTACTTCTTCACCACTGCCACTTTCTGCGGATCCACCATGATATCTTCACTAGAGATGATATGACCCAGAAAATTGACAGCGTTCAACCAAAATTCACATTTTAAAAATTTGGCATACAACTGCTGCTCTTTCAAGGTCTGTAACACAATTCTAAGGTGATCATCATGATGCACCTCACTCTTAAAGTACACCAAAATGTCATCTATAAAAACAATGACAAACAGATCTAGAAATTGATGAAAGACCCTATTTATCAAATCCATGAATGTCGTAGGGGAATTGGTCAACCCAAAGGACATAACCAAAAACTCAAAGTACCCATACCTAGTACGATAGGCAGTCTTAGGGATGTCCACCTCATTAATCTTCAATTGGTGATACCCGAATCGAAGATCAATTTTGGATAAAAACTTATCACCTTGCAACTGATCAAACAAATCATCTATAATTGGAAGAGAATACTTATTCTTTACTGTTACCTTATTCAACTGCCGGTAATCAATTCACATTCGAAGGGAACTATCCTTCCTACGCAAGAATAACACTGGTGCACCCCACGAAAACATACTAGGATAGATGAAACTTTATCTAAAAGAACCTTGTATTGCTCCTTAAGCTCTTTCAACTCAGCTGCAGCCATTCTATATAGGGGAATAAAAATTGGACGAGTGTCTGGAACAAAATCAATCCCAAACTCAATCTCCCTATCAAGAGGAACACTAAGAAGGTCATTAGGGAAGACCTCGGGAAATTCATTCACCATCAGGCTAGAATGCAAAGAAGGACCATTCGATTTGGAATCTTTAACCCGAACTAGTGATAGAGACACCCCTTGGAGATTAATCTCCGAGCTCTAAGACATCCTTTTGGGTCCGACAGTCCAGAGACGTATAGCATGAGTTCAACTAATCCATCCCAGTATGACATCAAAATCCACCATATCTAATTCAAACAAATCCACCACGGTGTCTTTACTACCAACAAATACCACACCCCTTATAGACTCTGCTAGCCACAACAAAATCATCCACTAAGGTTGAAAAAGAAAAGGGGTCCGAAATACACTACAGACCAAAACCAAATGCACATCCATAAATGGGGTCACATAAGAGAGGACCCTAAATCAAGTAAATAATACACATCATGGGAAAAGAGTTTCAACGTACCAGTCACGACATCGAGCGATGCCTCATACTTCTATCGAGTAGTGAGAGCATAAAGACATTACCGACCAGTGTCGAAACTAGATAGTGCACCCTTTGGTGCCAGAGCTGATAATGAGGCAACTGGAACCCTGTTTGCCTCAGAGGCAACCTTACTAATAGGCAATTTCTAAGCATATGCCCTGATTGACCATAATTGAAGCACCTGTCCTTTTCCTTATCACAAAAACCCTGATGTAATCTACCGCAAAACCTGCTGGGTGATGAAGCTGATTGGGCCCTACTAGCCTGAGATTGGGCACCCTATGCCCTGAAGTTGTCGCCACTTTAGAAACGTTTGTCACCCAACGACATTGGGTAGGGAGCACTAACCATCGAGTAAGACCCAGAGTTGCCTCACTTCTTCTTGGGCCACTTTCTTCCATCCCTGCCACTCTGTTATTGGCCACCACCCTGCTCAGAGAACCAAAACTTCTTGCCCGGCCTCTCCCCTATCTCAGTCTGCTTCTTCTTTTCTTTCTCTACCTGTTGCATATACACAAACAACATGTAGATATCTATGTCCTTGATCAACAAGGAATCCTTACTTTCAATATAAAATCTCGGGACAATCCAGAAGCAAACTTTCTCATTCTAGCCCTCATGGTACATACCATTTTCGGAGCATACCGAGATAACTGGTGAAACTTTAAGACATATTCCTTGACTGACATCTTGCCTTGCCTCAGATTAACAAACTCTCCCGTCTTTGTTTCCCTCAACTCCTGAGGAAAGAAGCGGTCCAGAAAATCATTAGATAAATTCTCCTAAAGAGCTAACTCAACATTGTCACCCTTTGACTGATCCCATTCCTTGTACCATTAGTACGTCATGTTTTTCAGCTGGTAGTGGCAAACTCCACGCCCTCCACATTCGTGGCATGTATAACTAAAAAAGTCTTTTTTATTTCATCCAGAAAACCCTAAGGATCCTCTTCTACCTTAACACCAGTAAAGATTGGAGGGTTCAACCTCATAAACTGACCAACCCTTGTGGCCTCAGAAGATGGAGTAACAAAAATACCACAGTTAGCCTGAGAAGCTACCAACTGTGCCAATATATGGTTAAACTGACGAAACTCAACATTCGTTACATAAGCCCGAGGAGGACTAGAGGGAACCAGGGGAACTCCAGAAGGGCAATCATGAACTAGACCCTAGACCGAGTATGGACCCCATAAGTAGAATGGGTCCCATTAGTATTGTCCATGGGTGGGACAGAGGAGTTTCCATAAACATCAAATCATCGAAGAGACATGATCTGAAAAGCGAACAAACAACGATTAAAGAAGAATTTAGGACCTTAGACTCTACAGCTTGAAAACAGAACACAAGAAAGAGAAACATTTCTAAATGCCTTATAGTCTCTCCCTTATAAGTGTTATGCACTACACACTCTTAAAAGTGACTCTACTCGATACATCTTTGTGGAATCCCAAGTGACAATGAACCTAGGGCTCTGAGACCAATCTAGCATGACCCAAATTAGGGCCTAGTCGTGTTAGGCATCTCAAGTCTTACCCGAACTGAAGACCGCCCCAAATACCCAGCCATAATTGGACCAAAAACCGCCCCCAATACCCAACCATAACCACCTTACACCCTACGTCGGATGAATTCCATATATATAAAAGGTTAGAACAATTATAATTGTTTTGCAAAAATGTTAACTTTTGAGAGTCACCATTTAATTTATTTGAAAAGGAAATAAGAAAACCTTTGAAAGGTACTTAAACGGTCCAAAACAAAAAAAAATCATTTAAGTTTGAAAATTCTAAGTAAGTAGTTCCTATTAATACTCTTGAAAGATTGTTACGGCACCAAGAGCATCTACTAACTTGCGGTTATCGATCTGTTTGAAAAAACTTGTTCTTTTGACTAATTTTGAAAAATTAAGTTGATTTTTTGAAAATAAATTGATTAAGACAAAATTTTGTTTTCAAGATTTTTCTGCAAAAATCAGTTTAGACGACTTAGCGGGAATTTCAACTAAGTCTAAGCAAATAAAATAGCAAATAACACATAAAAAGGGAAAGGGGAGAAAGTAAAAGACTTAGGTCATTGGGCCCAAATCAATAATCTCTGTCCTAATCTAATTGAGTTTTCGACCCATCTTCACTTGTCCTAATCTAAGTATTAGGCTTTGGCCCGTAACCTATCCTAAACTATATTCTCGAGCCCTTTTTGGCCCAAAATCCGCTTCACCTGTATTAGTTTACAACTTTGACTTCGAGGCCCAAATGAATAAATAATGAAATAAATGAATAAATAAATACAGACAACAATGAAATGAATAAATAAATGAGACTTTCAAGTCTCTTAGCCACTTCAAGGATGGGACTTAACCCATTCTTCTCCTTTCGACTCTTTATATTCATACATTCATTATTTAACCGGCTTTGGGCTTCCTTTCGGCTTGACTCAGAAAGATAGGTCATGTTGGGCCATTATGAGATTCAAGGGAAAAGAGCCCATTTGGAGTCCAAGGTGGGTTCATGCAAAGAAAACACAAGATAAAAGAAGTATAAATAACATAAATACTAATTTTTTAAAAGTAATTACACTCTCTCCCACTTTTTTAATTACTTTACTCTCTCTCCCTATTAATATACATAACATAGCCACATATACATAGCATTTTGTGTATATATGGAATTTTTGTAATATGTTTAGGGAGTTGAAATTTTTTGTAATATTGAAAACATAAGTTGTGTATTTGTGTAATTTTTAAATAAAAGAATTAACATAAGTGTCCAACATTTTAGCAATTAATAAGCTATAGGATTCATGCTTCATCCTAATACATTCACACACAGGTAAAATGCAACAGGAGCAAAAGTCTATAAAGATTTGAAGAAGACGTTCATAATCAATTAAAGAAATTCCAACTACAGAAGGGAATAAAGCTCATAAGGTCCTTAGCAAATAAAGCAAACAATTTATCATTTTAATGCCACGAAAGGACCAATCAAGCATGTCACGAAGAAAAAAGATTTCATAAAGCAATCGTAAGAGTATAAACCAATAGGAAAAAAATACGATGAAACAAGCTAGGAAAGAAACAATAGGGCTATTTCTTAACCAAAATCTAAATCTTGGTTTCTTAAAGACCAAAAAGGATATAAGAACATGAATTTTTTTAATTTATATATAGTGATTAATACTCGGGGAAGAAAAAATTGTAAAGCCAACAAGTAGATTTCATACGATACATGACGGATAGTTGATCTCTTTTTCAAAGAAGCCATAACATTCGAAAGGGAATATATATATATATATATATATTTCATTTATTATGACAAAGGGGTAAGTTGTTATTATACCTTGAAAGCTACAAACAGAAAAGACCAAGTAAAGAAAGGAAAAGAAATTACAACTGTTGGATCGTACCACATAAACCATGGATCACACAAGCAATGTTCAGATTTCAGAACTCCAATCATGCAAAAAATTTAAAAGTTAACCACTTTAGGCAAGGAAGCTGAAACTTCAAATAAACAAGGCTGAAACTTTACTGCTTTCGTTACCAGTGGGTTAACAAACAAATGAGATTCAAACAATACACGAACCCAATTTTAGATAATTTAACCGTGAGACGAGATGCCACAACTTCTTATATGCGAACAATAAAAGCAAGAAAGGAGAGAAGCTTTAGCCAGTCAAACTTTAATTTGTTCTCATGAGTCAATTACAGCAAATTTAACTAGCCATGAAGAAAACATAATTCGTCCCTATAGTCTACTCTCATGTTTTAAAATAAACTTTAGAATCAAATGAGACCATTGTACATCGAGAGTGGCAAGTAGGAGGAAAATAACATTCGAGTTCTTTATTTATAACAATCCTCTGCGTTTGAGCGAGAATGATATGCGAACAGGTTGCCTAATATCTATCTTTAAACATTTTTTGAATCCCGAAAACACGTAAAGATTTTATTCTTCTGCTCTTTATGAACCACAAAACGACATCGAATATGAGATCAGCAAAACAGTTTCTAGAGTAAAAAAATTAGAGCAAATGAGTAACATTCAGACGGAATGAAATGAGAGAGAACAAGAGATGAACGACAGCCAAACAAACACGGGCAAGAAGGAGTTTTTAGCAGAAACATATATCAAACATGAAAATCCTATGCCTTCCAGGCCTCTACAACAAACTTTCCCAACGCTACTACAACTATTAACACGATGACAAAGCTAAACACTAAGCTATCGACGGAAACAATCTATCGACGGAAACCAATAGAAGTACCAAAATAGAGCCAAAAGGGTGAAGGATTACTTGTTTTGGAGCAGCAAAACAGGACTTCGGGCTGTTGTCGGAGTCACGACCACCACCAGAAAGCTCCACAGCTACTCCGAGAACCTTAACGGCTTTTCGCGATATTTTTTTTTTTTTTACTAAAAATAACAACTTTTGCTTGAGAGCCTTTTTTTTGTATCTATCCTTCCCGACCTCTTGTTTTAAGCTGAATATTGAGCTTTATATAGAAAAATGTGGGGGATTCAATTTTGGTCTTCAAACGATGTGGGAACTAGAAAATTCAGGGGTAATTTGGGAATGCTTTAGGGGAAAAATTCAAATTGAAGCTGAGGATCAGGTTACCCCTCAAAAATTTCACCAATTTGATTTTTCTTCACCCAATTCGAGATATGGCATCCAATAGGAATGAGGAATAACGGATTATTCCCCAAGAACCAATAAAAAGCGCACACCCACGTACGGATTCATACAAATTCGTTCAAGAGTAACAAATTTTGTATGTTGGGGGACACCTACGCTGTTTCTAGAAGGTTCTCGGTCTGTTGAACCAATATGCTGGTTCGGGTCATGGGTTGCGGGTCGAATTCAGGTCGGTTGGATCGGTTTATGTGGTTCGACGGTGGCTGGTGGTTCGGGTTGGGTATTGGTTGTTGGATTGTTGGTCGGTGTTCGCTGGTTGTTTGTACGCTGATATTGGTGTTGTACCGAGTTAATTGTCGGCTGATGTTGCTGATTAAAGGAGGAAGGAAATTGGAGGCTGGGCCGAGTCATATCTGTTGGGCTTGGTAGTTGCTGGTTTGGGCAGATATTGTTGTTAGTTAAAGGCTGCTGGGCCAACTGAAATTAAAGGGAAAATGGGTTGGATGTTGGGTATTAATAGGATTGGGGTTATTTAAACTATAACCCCAATAACCCTAAATTAGGATTTAGTCACCCATTTAAATTTTGGCCAATTTGAAATTAATTGGTCAGTTGCATTGCAATTGTGGTCAATTTGATTTCAATTATGACCAAATTAAATAGGTTGACTAAATTAAATTGAAATTCGATATGAATTAATACCCCATTTAATTCTGAGCTTCTTGATTTAATAAAATCAAACACATATTTATCCAAATAAATTATTTTGATAATAAATTATATTAAAATTAAGATTTTAATCATTATATTTATTTTAAAAAATAATTCTTAATTAAAATCCGATATTTCATAGAATAAATATTTAAGTAATCAAAATATATAATCTAGTATAATTGAACACGATAATATATAATCACTACTTAAAATAACAAAATTACGTACAAAATATTTTGAACAGTTTTTATTCGGATGAAATAAATATTTCAATTTTATTAAAAATCGAAGAAACTCGGGATTAAATTTAATCGTGGAGGGCAAAAATTAGGTGTCAACAATTTCCCCCTCCCTTTGGGTTGGGTGGATGCAAGTAACTCTGGGCAAAGGGAGATTGACGTTCCTAATTTTTTGTCTGACCATAAATTCGAATCTGAAAGAGGTTAGCTTTCGCACGAGTTTTATAGAGTTATGGCCGAACCTTGGTATCAGGTTTCCTACATATCTTAGGTTATATGAGAATTCAGGCCACTTTTAGCACATAAAGCTTGATTTAAATAACGATTTTTAAAAAATTCACCAACTATCTCGGTTTGGAGTTTTTGATGAAACAGAAAAGCTGAAGAATAAAGAGATTTAGGAGGGAGGTTGGAATGCAGTCGAGTTTTCAACAAAGATCCCAGCCTACATATCCCCGAGACTCAGGGAATCAGATTGTTTGTAGTTCGACTAAATTGGTAGAAAAGGTCGTTTTTTATTTCAGATGATATTTGGCTCAGGATGAGTGACAAGTTGATCTAGTTACGGAAAAGAGGCTCGTAACTACTTAACCATGAATATGGGATCCTTCACATCCATAGGTAAGAAATTACCTGGACATAATTTTCAAAACTCTAAGTATGTTGTCACCCGAATTCGAAAGAAAGAACATGTTACCCTCGATAAGAGTTTAGGGATATCTCGAAGGTGAAGGTGAAACAAAAATATCCTAAAATACCCACATCCCTTCTAATAGGGGTGTGGTTAGATGATAGTGGCAATCATCCTTTAGCTCGCGTACAAAGAGTTTAACGTCCCTCTCTAGACTATGTCCCATTTTGCTGCTAAGAAAGAGTTCCACATTGTGCTGTGTCTTATTTGGAGTCATCCGCACCATATCTCCATGTGCGTTGTCGCTTGAAAAGTAAAGTCATCCTTTCATGTACCTGTTTGGAAGGAAATAACTTGCAAAGACAGACACAACAACCCTCTCGGTTATTGCATAATTATCTCATTTGTCGGTTGAATATGCCTTCAAAGTGGGGTGGCCCTTTTAAACACCGATGATATTTCATACAAAACGATCCCTGCAACCGTGTAATCTTATGCTGATGTGAAAACCCTTTTTGTCACCTATAATGTTTGTGAAATGATAACCTCTCCGGTTATTACCAATGATTCTTTGCATATGACATCAGGTAAGTCTTGCGCATATTTTGTATCAATACGACTTATAGATTTTCCTTGAATTATCAATCTTTGGATAATCTCGCATATTATTTGATATTGGATATGAGGTGACTTGCAGATATCCTTTGAATTTCTAGATTTTAGGTGATCCTACACATTATCCGACCTTGGATAAGAGATGACTTACAGATATCTCTCCAATCGCTAGCTCTTAGGTATTCCTGCACATCATCCGACCTTAGATACAATATGACTTACATATATGTCTCAAATTGCTAGTCTTTGGGTAATCCTGCACATAATCGATCTTGGATATGATGCGGCTTATAAAGATTCCTTGGACTTGTCAATTTGATAGTTTCACATATTCTCCGGTAAGAATTTAGTTGCGACTTATGGATAACAATCGGACTACCAATTTTTGGGTAACCTAGCGCACTATCCGGTTAGGATGTCGTTATGGCTTACAGATGACCTATGGACTATTTACAGATGACCTATGGGCTATCAACTCATAGGTAATCTTTCATGCTATCCTATTTCAAATAGTATGACTTACAGATGACCCTCAAATTGTCAATTTCTAGGAAATCTCATATATCACTCGTCTTTATATAGCGACTTAAAGGCGTCCTTTTAAATCACGTGCTCTTAATGCGTTCAGATGCTGATTCATAAAATGATGAGATATCCTCGACGCTAATATTTGTGTCTCGCGTGTCAACAGATATTAAATGCTAATGATATCCTCGACGCCAGCTTTTGCTATCTCGCGTGTCAACATATATTAAATTCTGATAATATCCTCGACGCCAGTGTATGCTATCTCACGTGTCAACAGATATTAAATGTTGATGATATCCTCGACGCCAACATATGCTATCTTGCGTGTCAATAGATATTAAATGGCCCTCTCGGCAATGGCATGAATTGTCCCTCTCGGCGATGATATGAAATGACCCTCTTGACAATGATATAAATTCCAAATATTTTAATGGTGTAATTTTATGTGGAACGACTTGTATGTAATGTGCAAAATTTAATTTGACTAAGTCAAGAGTCAAAATAATAAGTGGAAGATCATTGTGAGTTTGTCTTATCTTAGCTTGTGTTTTGATTTGTTGTTAAGAATATTTTGTTGTTTTGATCTTTAATTTGTGGTGTGTGATATTGTAGGAGGCTTTGTGAGGTGAATATGGTGATATATTGACGATAAAAAGGCTCAGAATTTATTAAAAATACACTACAAAGGGCATGGACAAAGGATAGGATGTTCTACACTTAACCAAATTTTTGAATGCAAATTCCAGTGAGACTATGCGAAATCAATGCATCGCATCGGTGTGCCCAATGCGTTGAGCAATGTATTGCGTTGATAATTCCTGCAAAGCAATTGAATGCGCTGACACATCACAGTGGATTGTCCAGTCACAATTCAAATTGCATGTATTTCAAAAGCTAGTGGAAATCTTGGAACTCTACAATTCTCTTAATTCCAAAGTTCTTAGGAATTTAATATTATATAAATTGGGGATAACATTATATAAAGAAAGTGTGGTGGACAGCTGGTCACCCTTTTTTGGACCAAATTAATTCACTGGACACGCATAACATACGATTCAGACTGTTTTGGACGAAAAGCGGAATAGGGAGATCGAACATGGGAATAAATAAAGTTTGAGTTTTATTCTTTTATAAAATAAAGAATTAAACTTAACGTCTAGGACGGGGATGTACTTAGATGCCTTACTTGATTCATACGTAGGATGATAGCTTTAATTAATTTAATTGGATTATTACATTCCCACTCAACGATGTAGTTGTAATATCCATATTAGATAAAAGATTATAGGTTGGGAAACCATGATTATGCAATTAAGCCTACGAATCAACAACCAAGATAAGCAAATTAACGGATTAATTTTAATAACATAGTTTGATTGTTCGGAGTGCTTTAACCCTGGGTTTTTCTCCATTGATTGTTCCAAGAATTTATTTTTTCGCATTATTTATTTTTATTTTTTTATTTACAATAATTCAAAATTCTCTTTTTGGTTACTTTTGCACTAAATTAATCTAGACGATAAACTAAAATTAAATCATTACCAAATCAAGTCTCTGTGGGATTGATATTCAGCTTTCTTGAAGGCCACTATATTACGTGGTAGACCACATATACTTGCGTGTGCGTTTGGGCGCTGTCAAGTTTTTGGCGCCATTGCCGGGGACTTGTATTTTGGTAATTATTTATTTTAGTTTTACTTTTAGATTTTTTTTGAGTGTTTTTACGCTTGGTCTTGTTTTTGTGATTTGCAGGAAACTGGTTAAAATTATAATAAGTTGGCAAGGGATTGAGAGTTGGTTGAACCAAACTCAGAACCTGAGCAGCTTTACCATAAATGCAGGAGACAAACAATTCTTCTCCCAAGAATTCCACAATTCCAAGAAGACCAAGAGAATCCTGCTCCTATGGCTGAACAACAAGACTCTGGTAGGAAGGTTAGGAAAGTGGCAGTTTCACTTCCAACGAACTTGACTTCCCCAATTCAAAGACCAGCAGCTGGGGGGAATTTCGAGTTGAAATACAATATAGTGCAGTTTCTTATTAGTAGTGGACAGTTTGTAGGGCTTTCACACGAGGATCCACAAGTCCACTTGCAGACCTTCATTGAGCTTACAGATACATTCACTCCAACTGGGGTGACTCAAGATTATGTAAGGCTGACACTCTTCCCCTATTCACTTATTGAGGAAGCTTGATGTTGGGTGTATTTACACGTCTAAACACCATAATTTACCCATGTTATAGCTAAGTTTTGAGGATAAAATATATAATTCCTGCACTTTTAGTCCATTTTCCTGTAAGTGAGCTAACCTATGTGATTAGCATGTTTTCAGGTATTAATGATGAAGATTTCAGCACTTTGTGTACCTTTGGGAAGCAAAGGAAAACTTCACAGAAGAGGGAAGACAGTTTTTGGAAGCTTATGGGATGAATGTGACGCATGGAGAAATTGTCCCAGACAAAAGCAGTATTTTTAAATACTTAGGGGTACAGCAGTAACTTAATAGGACTAGGACAAGGATGTTATAAAAACCCTATTTTGCTGAATTTTTCAGCATTCATTCAGTGATTTATTCATTCACGATTGCTTTTCATAATTCAGTCGACACTTTTTATTCAGTTTACAGATTCTGTAAGTTTAGACAAAGAAAAAAACGCTACAAGAACGGCTAGAGAGGAAATCACGTCATTCTCATAGTGACGCCAATACATACCCATCGTGAGATTGTTATCGTTTTGGTATGATGATGATGATGTCTTCGTTGTTTTCCTTTACAATCATGAGTAGCTAAACTTCTCTGTTAGGGTTATGGAAGCCTTTTGATATACTATCTATTACTATGAGTTTGTGAATTCTTGATGTGTATGCTACTTATATCATTACTCTCTTCGTTTTAATTTAATTCTCGTGGTTGCAAACATAGAGAATAAGCCATTATAGCATTAACTTATTCGAGAGAAAAGTTACATGTTTGGAAAAGAGAGTGTGACAAGGAAATAGGGTTACCAACCCCTATTTACACGTTAGTGCCGTAACTGGGTTAACCTCTTGGAGAGTTCGTACCGTTAGTTATACGCTTTAAGCTTGAGAGAGTTAAAGTGAAATAATCCTTGATGGTTGAGAAACACTAGGATTTACCATTAGAATACGAATCTCTATAAGTGCATGCATGTCTGAATTCCGCATTACTCATAGTTAATAGATACGTAGAACTCATAAGGTGGACATAACCCTAACTTATTTTTCTCTGTGATTAAATCTTACTAAACAAAGCATTCTGTTGTTACTTTGATAGCATTAATTCATGCCACAATCCAATCCCCTATTTTCCGTGGAATTTTCGATCAACAGTCTACTAATAATTGCAACACTTAGTGACCAAGTATTCCCTGTGGGATTCGACACCTAACCCAGTTGGGTTCTATATTTGACAACGACCGCTTACACTCTTACGAGAGCTGTAGTTTGGGCGTTATCAAATTTTGGCGTCGTTGCCGGGGAATACGGTTGTCAACTAAGTTTGTGATAGTTACTAGACCCTTTGGTCAAAGATTCTCGAATTTTACTTTTAGTTGTTGTTTTTGTTTTATTCAGGTTCTGTTGAGTGCATGCCAAATACTCGTAGTTCTGGTCAGCCATTATTACCCATAAATCCTGAACCTCAACTTATTGGCAGAATGGATGCACAGCGTGACATTGACAGAAGGGCGGCTCAACAAGAGCAGGCTAGATTAGCTGTACTGGAAGCTGCTCAAGTACATCAACAGAATATTGATAACCCAGGGCGAGCAACAAATCCTGATGATGAGGACCTGGGTGATGATGAGTTACTGAATCCCAGGCGTACTGATAAAGTGGCAGCACCTATGCACAGGAGAGATCGTCAAGCTAGAATGAGACCTGACCGCCGAGCTATGCAGGCTTCTTTTGATGATGATGATGACGATCTGGATGGAGCTGGTGCCACAGGAGCTATTATTCCTCCACCCTTGGCACCCGGAGCTAAGTTCAATATCACTACCACCATAATTCAGTTATTGCAGCTCAAGGGGTTATTTGGTGGACTCGCAGGCGATGATCCGAATATGCATCTGATTAACTTTATTTCAACATGCAAGTCGTTTGACAATCCAGGAGTTGGGCAGAATGCAATTCGGCTGCGCTTATTTCCATTGTCTCTGTCTGGGGAGGCAACTCTATGGTTGAACGGGCTAACTCCTGATTCCATTACTAATTGGAGGTAACTGAAAGACGCTTTCCTAGAAAGATTCTTTCCGCCATCAAAGAGAGCCCAACTACGGGATGAGATCAACAATTTTCGACAGCTTCAAACTGAAGCTCTCCACGAAACATGGGAGAGGTTCAAGAAGAAGCTTATGCGGTGCCCAAATCATCAGATGACCAACATCCACTTGATGGAGATATTATACAGGGCTTTGAACTCAGTGACAAAGCCAGTGGTTGATAATGCTACATGTGGGTCATTCATGGACCTTACTTTCATTGAGGCAAGTGATATGCTGGACTGTATGACAAAGCAGAGTAGAGCCTGGCATACCAGGGATGCTGAGGTAGCAAGCTCTATTTTATCTGTTGGCATGACTGCAGAGCAGAGACGTAGACAAGAGGAACGTGACCAAGATATGGCTCACATGAAAACGCAGATGGATCTTCTTACCAAGCATTTATTATTAGGGTAGACCGAAAAGGTTAAAGCCATTGTATCACAGGGAATTTATGATTCCGATTCTGAGAGGGAAGTAAATTACTTGAATAATCAGGGGGGTTTCCGAGGCAATGCCCAAGGAAACCAAGGTCGGAACTATTATGATAAATCTGGATACAAGGTCCGCGATCAAGGTGGTTGGAAGAATAAGACTGACAAGAGTGGTTTGTATGTTCCTCCTGGAAACCGTGAGGCTGTGGCGTCTGGATCTGGAAAGATGTCCATGGATGATATGATGGCTAAGCTGTTGAAAGGGGTGGAGGCAACCAATATGGGCGTTACTGATGTAAAGAATGATTTGTCGTCAATAAATCAATTGGTTGACTCGCATTCTACTGCAATAAAACAGCTGAAGCAATAATTGAGTCAATTATCAGCGGCATTCAACCAAAGAAAGGCTGGCACGCTACCCAGTTACACTGTGCAAAACCCAAGGAATGACGGATCGTGTATGGATATTACTACCCGGAGTGGTAAATTGTTGGAAAATCCATCCAAATGCAAGCAGGTAGTTGATGACATAACAGGGAATGTTGATGAAGCAGAGTTTGAAGATGCCGTAGAAGCTGAAGTGAGTGCTCATGATGTTACACCTAGACGTCACCATCCTGAAAAGAGTGATAATCGGAAGCAAGATAAAAAGAAAGTGGTGGAGAAAACGATTCCCCTTCCACCACCACCTTTTCTGCAGAGACTGAAGAAGAAAACTGATGACACCAGGTTCAGTAAATTCATGACCATGTTGAAGCAACTGACTATTAATGTTCCGTTGGTGGAGGCGCTGGAACAGATGCCTGGGTATGCTAAATTCATGAAGGACCTGTTGACAAAGAAACGGGCAATAAGTTATGAGCTGGCAGATAATGTTCATCATTGCAGTGCAATCGCTACAAGATTGCTAGTACAGAAGAAGGAAGATCCTGGTGCTTTCACTATTCCTTGCACGATTGGATCATTGGATTTTGCTAAGGTGTTGTGCGATTTGGGAGCTAGCATCAATTTGATGCCGCTATCTATTTACAGAAAGTTGGGGCTGGGTGATCCTACACCAACCAATGTGCGGCTCATGATGGCAAATAAGTCAGTAAAATGGCCTGTTGGTATCTTATATGATGTGTTGGTGAAGGTTTCCACCTTCATCTTTCCTACAAACTTTGTTATTTTGGATTGCGAGGTGGATTCTGAAGTTTCTATAATCTTGGGGCGTCCTTTCCTCGCAACTGGAAGTGTGCTGATTGATTTAAGAGCTAATGAGCTTTTATTTCGGCTGAATGACAAAGTGGTCCATTTTGATGTATATAAATCGATGAAGCAGCCTAGAGATATGGATGTGTTCTCTGTAGCTGATGTTTACTATGAGGATGAGAAAGGATTATCTGTAGAGAAACAGCTTACTGTTGAGCCATTGTCTGCTGTGCTGTTGAATTTTGAGCATGAGGATGTTGAAGAATATGAAGAAACTGTTTGTGTTCTAACAGGAATAAAGTCCTATTCTTATGCTACTAAGAAGCTGGACCTTGATCTTAGGAATCGACCTTCACCAACAGCGAAGACTTCCATTGAAGAGACACCAGTGCTAGAATCGAAAGAGCTCCCCAGTCACCTAAGGTATGCATTCTTGGGAAGTGGAAATACACTTTCGGTGAGTGTTGTGGCTGATTTAGGTGAACAGCACGTAGAGGCTCTCATCTCTGCTCTGAAGAGGTACAAGAGAGCTATGGGTTGGACTATTGATGATATAATTGGTATCCCTCCTGGGATATGTATGCACAAGAGTCATCTCGAAGAAGATTGCATGCCTACAAGTAAGCATCAGCGTCGTCTGAATCCATTCAGAAAATGATGCACCATCTATCTCGATGAAGTCTAAGTAATCGAGATAGCTATGTCATGCCGCGACAATAAATCAAGCGCTAAATAGGAGGTAACCTATCGTTTTTAGTCGTTTTGTTTTCCTAGGAGTTTGTTTTATTAAAAAAAAATCCAAAAAGAAGAGTCGAGCCATGACCAAAACTAAGGCGCTTGGTGGGAGACAACCTATCTTTCTAATCATTTTTGTTGTTTTTGATTAAGTGTAGGGGAAGACGTATAAAGGAGGAGCTTGGTCTCAAATTTTGATTTGAAAGTGAGCAGTGTTAAATGTGGTAAGTGAGTAATGAAGGAGCAAAAGGCTTTTGGTTAGGCATTGCCTATACAAATCTAGGCAATGGACAAGGCAAGGCCTATGTAAATCTAGGCAACGGACAAGGCAAGGCCTATGCTATTGCCTTTTCTCTCTGAATCGACAATGCTATAGCATAGGCGCCGCCTATGCCCAACTAGGCCATAGCATAGGCGCCGCCTATGTTCAATTAGGCTTTGCTAAAGGCACCGCCTATCCCATTGCCTTTGCTCTCTGAATCTACAATGACATAGCATAGGCACCGCCTATGCCCAACTAGGTCATAGCATAGGCGCCGCCTATGTTCAACTAGGCTTTGCTAAAGGCGCCGCCTATGCTAAGCATAGGCAAAGCATTAGGCGCCGCCTACTTATGCTTTTTGGTCTCCTAACCCAATTTTTCATGGGTCAAACCCGACCCAAGCCTTGGTCTATAAATAGAACTTCAACCTTGAGACAAAATCACATTGTTTGCTCAACCTAGGCGCTGCCTAACCATCCCAAATCTCTCAAAACTTTTCTTTTTTCTCATCTAACCTTGCAAGATCATCTTCCAAGTCCATCACCAAGTAAGTTCTTCTTTTATATTCCGTAGTTATTACAATACTACGCCTATAATGATTTGTTAAAGCTTGAAGTGGTGTTGGTGATTTGAATGAGGTTGGTTTGCTATGATACATCTAGTTGAGTGAAAGAATACATATGGGTGTTCTTGACTTTGTTCCGATTTGTATTTGATTGTTATACACTGTCATCTTTTTGCGGAATTGAAATGGTAAAGTTAATTACATAATCTTGTAAGTTGAAAGTTGGAATGTTTGAATGACTCGTTCATCGAGATAAAGATCATGACTGAATACAAGCATGAGATGTTGTGATTATTTCTATGCCATAACTTGATTCGATCTCTACGTAGTAGTCTTGTTCAAAAAGTGCATTAATCCAAACCATAAAGTATGGTCAAGATTACATGACATAGAGCTGAAAAGGATAGTTAAGATGACATGAAAGTAAGACTGCGCTAAATATATTATTGGAACATAACGCCTAAACGTATGTCGATGAAGTCTGAGTAATCAACATTGTTCACTTAATTAATTTGTGCCAACAAATTAAGTGTGGGGTGGTGCCACTATTGTTTGTTTGTCGATCAAATCTTCCGAGATAAGCTAACATGACTTTATTTTAATCTCAGGTAAAATGGCACCAAAAGGTCGACCAGGAAAAGAAAAAATGTCCACCTCACAGAAAGGTCAGAAAAGGGGAAGAAAAGAGCAAGCTGAATCCTCCTTACTGCAAATACCTCGCCGCATGTTCGGGATAAAATGGGTCCTATAGGAGGAAGGAAAGGAGTGGTACAAAAACAATAAAGTGAAAAAATATGTTCACGTGGAGTTGATATAAAAGGAGAGTCTAGCGAAGAGAGAATCTCGCATTTTGTCTAAAATAATGGCGCTACATCTTGATTTCATTTTCCGATATATGGGAGAATGCAATCTTGATCTAACACGAGAATTCTATTCCAATTGGTCCCCAAAGACTACCGGAAGTGAAGTGAAGATTCGGGGCAAAGTCTTGCAACTGAATGCGGAGTTCTTCAACTCTTTTCTGGGTCTTCCATCTGTGGATCCATCACCGCTCAAGGAGCTTTATCACAGACCTCCATACAGGGCAATCAGACACACACTGTGCGGAACAAGATCAATGGCACGTTAGAGTCGTCACAAGGATACCGGTCGGCACAATACCTTCCCGTATGCTTCCTTGAACAGAGAAGCTCAGATATGGTTACGGATAGTCAACTCTTGCCTGATTCCAGGGAAACAGTACACAAATATCACACGTGATAGAGTATGCTTGGTGTACGCTCTGATGACTAATATTCCCATCCATATTGGTGCGGTTATACGGTCGTCAATGCGTAAGGCTAGGATGCACAAGAGGTCCCACTTCAGCTTTGGCAATTTATTGACCGCAATATTGAGGAAGGAGGACATCGAAGAGGAACCTGCAGATCATAAGCTTCCACACAACCCGAAGAAGGTTGATCTTACGAAGGTTAAAGATCCTGAAACTATGCATGGCGTCAACCTGACCATTGCAGAAAGACATGCTCGTGACGAAAGCTTCTTCCGCCATTTATATGGCATGACGAGGTTTACCATGATGAGTGGGGGACGTGTTCCAACTGATGTAGAGCTCCAGCAGTTGGATTATGACTACCCGATGAATGAGCATGTGCGGGCTATGTGTGGAGTAGGTGTAAATTTTGAGGAACCTCTCGATGATGACGTACCGACTGACGATGATCACCGACATCCAGACTCAGACGTGGAGGATAACTCTGATGACGACGACTCTGATGATGATTCCGATGCAGGGGGCATGACCCCAGACATAGAGGAAGAGTCCGACTAATCAGGTTTTCCTTATTTATTTTCCACTGAGGACAGTGTGTCCCATCTAAGTATGGGGTGATGGTATTTGTATGCTTCTTGTACTTCTTTGCCTACATTTATTCTAGTTCTTGTTTGTTTTAATTAGTCGTAATTAGTTAGTCTAATTTTAGATTTTTTAGATTTTGCATGAAATTGTTCTGATAGGCGGCATGGTGTTATGACAAGAGTTTGTGCCAAAATCATTACTATTGAGACATTTAGGCTCTAAGTGTGACTCACTGTGTGATAATTGTGTGGTTTAATTCATTCACCTGTTGGTTCAAGAGTTTATACTGCTCCCAATAAAGTTGACCATGTGCCTTGTGTGTGTGAGGTTATAGTATATTCTGTGTTGTGACTGATGGTAGAACTTGTCTGGTGTGTGTGTAAAGCGAAATAAAGAGTGTGAGTTTAGGAGATGATTTAGGCATTTCTTTGGCAACCTGTGATTGTTTACCTTCTTTTTACCTACCCGTGGACATTATCCTAGTTAACCCCCTTTGAGCCTTTAGCTATTTTGTTTGACAGCCTCATATGTAGCCTAATCCATTTTTTTTCAAGACCATAATTTGATCCAAATTCCTAAGCGCTTTAAATTGTAGAGTCATGTGACAAAATAAGAGGAAAGTGGGTGAGAGTGATGCCTCAGAGTGTATTGGTACTTGAAATTGTTGTGAATAAGAGTGGCTATCATAGAAGTGTTTTATAAAAAAAAGAAAAAAAAACAGAAATAGAAAAATAAAAAAAAAATAAGTTGTATATTCTCATCTTTGTGTTTATAATTGAATAACAAAACATGTGAAAATGGGTGTTAGATGAAAAGAAAGGTAGAAGGGTTGTTTAAAAGAGAGTGTTAATGGCATAATGTGATGTATTAAAACGCTTAGGGAAAATAGTCACTATTTCTGGCCAAAATAGTCCTACCTGTCCCTTAGCCTACATTACAACCTGTAAAGACCTATTTGATCCTAAGCTTAGCATTCTGATATTAGTAGAGCATTACACTAAGGGCAAGCCTATGGTCATCAGTTGCAACATAAGAATTCTTTGTGAGAGTGAGTGCAAGGAGAATCTTATACCCATGTTCCGAAAAATGCAAAACTTATGAGTGATTATGGGTGATATCTTGTGTGAGACACACATGGTTGACGAGTTTTGGGTAAGTGTTATATGATTATTTGTGGCTTAACTTGTGGATACGAATTAGGCATCATCACGAGTCTATGTTGGAGGTTGAATGGTTTCTAGTAGTGATCCAGAAAACTACTCTTTGTTAATAATTGCCATGCATGTCTTGATGAATATTTTGTGTTACTGCTGTGAAATCCTAGTTAGATGTTTGCATGGACGTAATATTTTGTTCGAGGACGAACAAAGCTTTAAGTATGGGGTGTTGATGTTGGATGTATTTACATGCCTAAACACCATAATTTACCCATGTTATAGCTAAGTTTTGAGGATAAAATATATAATTCCTGCACTTTTAGTCCATTTTCCTGTAAGTGAGCTAACCTACGTGATTAGCATGTTTTCAGGTATTAATGATGAAGATTTCAGCACTTTGTGTACCTTTGGGAAGCAAAGGAAAACTTCACAGAAGATGGAAGGCAACTTTTGGAAGCTTATGGGCTGAATGTGACGCATGGAGAAATTATTCCGGGCAAAAGCAGTATTTTTAAATACTTAGGGGTGCAGCAGTAACTTAATAGGACTAGGACAAGGATGTTATAAAAACCCTATTTTGCTGAATTTTTCAGCATTCATTCAGTGATTCATTCATTCACGATTGCTTTTCATAATTCAGTCGACACTTTTTATTCAGTTTACAGATTCTGTAAGTTTAGACAGAGAAAAAAATGCTACAAGAACGGCTAGAGAGGAAATCACGTCATTCTTATAGTGACGCCAATACATACCCATCGTGAGATTGTTATCGTTTTGGTATGATGATGATGATGTCTTCGTTGTTTTCCTTTACAATCATGAGTAGCTAAACTTCTCTGTTAGGGTTATGGAAGCCTTTTGATATACTATCTATTACTATGAGTTTGTGACTTCTTGATATGTATGCTACTTATATCATTACTCTCTTCATTTTAATTTAATTCTCGTGGTTTCAAACATAGAGAATAGGCCATTATAGCATTAACTTGTTCAAGAGAAAAGTTACATGTTTGAAAAAGAGAGTGTGACAAGGAAATAGGGCTACCAACCCCTATTTTCACGTTAGTGCCGTAACTGGGTTAACCTCTTGGAGAGTTCGTACCGTTAGTTATACGCTTTAAGATCAAGAGAGTTAAAGTGAAATAATCCTTGATGGTTGAGAAACACTAGGATTTACCATTAGAATACGAATCTCTATAAGTGCATGCATGTCTGAATTCCGCATTACTCATAGTTAATAGATACGTAGAACTCATAAGGTGGACATAACCCTAACTTATTTTTCTCTGTGATTAAATCTTACTAAATAAAGCATTCTGTTGTTACTTTGATAGCATTAATTCACGCCACAATCCAATCCCCTCTTTTCCGTGGAATTTTCGATCAACAGTCTACTAATAATTGCAACACTTAGTGACCAAGTATTCCCTGTGGGATTCGACACCCAACCCAGTTGGGTTCTATATTTGACAGCGACCGCTTACACTCTTACGAGAGCTGTAGTTTGGGCGTTATCAAAGCTAAAAGTTGGTTGGATGCAGAGCCGGCCAGTTCAATCACAACATGGGATGACTTAGCCAGAAGGTTTCTCGTCAGATTCTTTCCATCAGGCAAGACTGCGAGACTTCGCAGTAAGATTGTGAGCTTTAAATATAAGCCTAATGAAAACCTCTATCATGCTTGGGAATGCTTCAAGGCCCTTTTTCGGGATTATTCACACCACCAACAGTCGAATGAGGTACTTTCTCATACTTTTGTAGAAGCTCTTGATCACAATACATAAATTTTGCTAGATTCAGCCGTAGGTGGTCAAGCGTTGGAGCTAACTTATGATGAGTTGTACACATTGTTGAACCGCATAGTACAAGGAAATCCAGAGTGACATTCAGATTCTAGAAGTGCCACGAAAATAATTACGGGAGTGTTGGAGTTGGATCAATTCACATCCCTATCAGCACAGGTTCCTGCCTTACAAAATTTGATCAACACAACATTCAGCACCATGAAGTTGGGAGCAGTACAACCTGCAGCCACAATCAATGCCATCCAACAAGTTGCAGGTTGGTGTGAACTATGCGAAAATAGTGGTCATGCGACTACTATGTGTGCTTTAAATTTGAAATCTGTGATGTATGTAGGAAATGCTCAAAGACCAAATTACGGTAATGCCTACAACATGAAGTGGAAAACTCAACCACCAAATTAGTCATGGAATACCCCACAGCCATAGGCCCAATCAAATCAGTCAACTAGCAACATGGAAGAGATAATAAAGTAACTCGTAGCTGGTCAAACATAATTAATTGCAGATCTGAACAGTCAAAGGGCAGAATTATAGAATCAGAAAGTGGCGCAGAGAAATTTAGATCAGCAGGTTGGGAAGATACAACAAGCGTTAAATAATAGACCACAAGGTGGTTTGCCAGCTGATACAGAAAATTCCAAGCAAGTCATGACAATCACTTTGAGAAGTGGTAAGCAGCTTCATGAAGAACCTCCAAGGGCAACTAAGGAGGTAGATGGTGATGTGGTGACCCAACAGGTAAATGACCGAGTTGCTGAAAATTCAAGGAAGTCTGAGTACTTGAATGAAAAAGTTGCTGAACCAGAGAAGAAGAAAACGCTGCCACTACCCTTCCCTCAAAAGTACATAAAAATGAAGCAGGATGCATTGTTCAAAAAGTTCATCAACACATTCAAAGAGTTGTATATTAATCTACATTTGCTAGATGTTTTGCAGAGTATGCCTAAGTATGCAAAGTACTTGAGAGATGTGGTTGCGAAGAAGGTGAAATTGCAAGATGTGGGGGAAATAACACTCACTGGAGAGTGTAGTGCGGTAATGACATGGAAAATCCCTAAAAAATTGAAAGATCAGGGGAAGTTTGCTATCCCTATTCAAATTGGAAACAAAGAGGTCCATGCAATGAATGACTTGGGGAAGGCATAAACTTGATGCCCCTATCTCTGTTTGAAAAATTGGGCTTGGGAAATCCTAGATTGACCACCGTGGTTTTGCAGCTAGCACACGGTTCCATGGTATATTCGGAAGGAATCATTGAGGATGTCCTCATAAAGGTTGGTAAATTTGTTATTCCTACTGACTTTTTTGTTCTTGATTTTGTGATAGACGAACATGTACTAATTATTTTGGGGCGCCCATTCTTAGCGATCAGAGAGGCTTTGATTGATGTTAGAGAAGGAACACTCAAGATAAGGGTAGATGATAAAGATGTGGTATTTGATATTTATAAGGCCCCCATTGAAAATCCCTTATATAAAGATTTATGCATGATCAATGTGTTGGGAAGGGATGAGTGTGGGGTGCCTAAGCCACTAAAGACCTCTTCCAACTACCTAATTGAGTGGCCTAAGATGAAATCACCAATTCCAAACATGTTAAAAGGTAAAATAGTTCTGAAGCGAATGAAAAAATGGCTCCCGAAAGGGAGTAAAAGGGTGAAGGAATATGGTTGAGTTGATATGGGTCGTGCCGCGATACTAAATTAGGCGTTGCTTGGGAGGCAACCCAGTTAATTAGGTATGTTTTATTTTCAATTTTTTAAAATTTTTATTTCATGTAGTTTTTGTTTTTGGTTGAGTCATAGGTTAATGGGAAGTTTGAGTACCATAAACTTGAGCTTGAATCATGACAAAGATTGAGTGTGGGGTCCCATGGATCTCCTTAATATATGAAGATGCTACTAGCAGGGCCTAGAGGCCTCAGGAAGTATTTTTATTTCTTACTTTAAAAAGTTCACTTTGGGGATAAAGGAGATTTTTAAGTGTGGGGTGGGGAAATTCGTAATTTTTGACTCAATTTAAAATTTTTTAGGTTAGGAATAACTGAGATATTCTTGATTGGTGCTAATTTTTATTACATGATGCAAGTGTTTTGTTTGGAAAAAGCATGTTGAATGAGTGAATTGCTAGTTTTGAGACTCTTAGGCTCATGTTTGTGACTCTTGTACTTGTTGGCTTAATTTTGAATTCATGCTATTATTGGTTGAGAGTCTATGATGATCTTATTGATTTGAGCATGCGCCATGTGAGTGTATGGTTTTTTGTATATTCCTTGTTGCATATGATGCCTAGAACTTGCCCGGTGTGTGTGTGAAGCGAAATAAAGAATGAGGATTTAGGAGATGATTTAGGCATTTCCTTGATAGTCTTGTTTTATACCTTCTTTTTACCTATCCTTGTTCATTATCCTAGTTAAACCCCATTGAGCCTTTAGCTTTTTTATTTGGTAGCCTTATATGTAGCCTAATTCCCTTCATTGATAGACCATAATTTGATCCAAAAAGCTCCTAAGTACTTTAATTGGAAAAAAAATTTAATTAGTGAGGAGTTTGAGAAATTGAATAAAAAAAAGGTGAAATTGATGCCCCAAGGTAATAGTTATTGGTGTATAATTGATGTGTGGTGGATGTTTGTGATATAATTTATGTTAAAAATATAGCCATGATTGAGAAAAAAAAGAGAAAAATTGATTCATATGGTAGTAAACTATGCGTCCACCAAGTGTTTGTGAAAATGTTTAAAAGAGATGAGGTAAAAATAAATGAATGGAGTAGACAAAAATGGTGTAATTTGGTTGTTTGAGAGTGATTATTAATGATTAATGTAGTGTATTAAAGCTCTTAGAGAGGTTAGTCACTATTTACAAATAGTTCCTACCCGTCTCTTAGCCTACATTATAACCCGGAAAAGTCCTAATTGATCCTAAGCTTTACATTCGACTATTAGTGGAGCATTACACTAAGGGCAAGCCTATGGTTCATTATGTGTAACTTGTGAATTCTTTGTGAGAGTGAGCGTAATTTGATCTTGTACCCATTATGTTATAAAAGTGCATTATTGTGAGTGATTATGGGTAACTCTCTTGTTGTGAGGACACATGTTTGATGAATGTGGGTGGTTTGTATGGTGTCCTTGGTTGAATAATATTCATGAGTTTGCCATGTATTGAGTCAATTCTTGAGGCTAGGATGTTTTGGAGTAGTGTTCATGAGTTATCAATTGTGTAAATAGCGTGCTTTGTGTAGAAACTTGCATTCCGTGTAGTCATGGTAGTACTAGCTTGAGTGTCTTTTATTTAGTAGAAGTGTAACGTCACCTCAAATTTTTATGCTTAGAGTAAAGAGTTGTTCGACGACGAACAAGAGTTTAAGTGTGGGGTGATGATCTGAGGTGGTTTTATACACTTTTGTATCATTACTCTAGCTTATTTCACCTTGTTTTGAGAGCAATTTGTGTGCTTAACGTGTTCATATTGATATAAATAAGAATTTAAGTGTCCAAGTGTGTGATTATAATGTTTCAAGTATTTTTCAAACAAGTTTGTGCTTAATTGAGTCATTTAGAGTTCAACTCGAAAAATTAGTTTTACTAGCTTGAGCTAGGAGTGTGTCTAGTTGGTCTCGGTGGATTCTATTGTGTTTAATTTATTTCAAATATTTTAATGGTGTAATTTTATGTGGAACAACTTATTTGTAATGTGCAAAATTTAATTCGACTAAGTCAAGAGTCGAAATAATAATTGGAAGATCATTACGAATTTGCCTTATCTTAGCTTTTGTTTTGATTGTTTGTTTAGAATATTGTGTTGTTTTGATCTTTAATTTATGGTCTGTGATATTGTAGGAGGATTTGTGAGGTGAATACGGTGATATATTGATAATAAAAAGGCTTAAAATTTATTGAAAATACACTATAAAAGACATGGGCAAATGATAGGACGTTCTACACTTAATCAAATTTTTGAACGCAAATTCCAGTGAGACGACGTGAAGTCAAAGCGTCGCATCGGTGTGCCCAACACGTTGAGCAATGCGTCACATTGATAATTCCTGCAAAGCAATTGAATGCGCCGACACATCACAGTGACTTGTCCAATCACAATTCAAATTGTACGTATTTTAAAAGCTAGCGAAAATCTTGGAACTCTCCAATTCTCTTAATCCCAAAGTTCGTAGGAATAGGAAAATTTTACAATGGAAGAGGCTCAACAAACAAAAGTTGGGGCTCCACTCTATTTTTGACACTCGGATAGATCATTTACTTTTTTTCTTATTTCATTTTCTTAGTTTTTTTCATAATTAATTAATATTTAACTTCTAAATACACAATTAAATATTTGATGTATTTAACTAAAAAACACTAATAAACACACACAAAAAAATTTGATATGCTAATAAATTGTTGAAATAAAAAATAATTTTATTATTTAACAATTAAATGCATATAAAATTATATTTAGAATTCAATTATTATTATTTGAGTGAATAAAAATATATTAATTAGTCCTAATCTTCATCTTTTTAAGCAGTTATGAAGTATTTAACAAAGAATATCAATAAACATATTTTTGTTAAAACAACTGAAACGTCTTTCAAAGTTTAAACTATTAATGTTAAAAGCAAGTTTATCGTTCAACATTTTTTTACCAGTAAAAGATTAATTTAAAATACAAATTAATTTGTGGTTGTGTGGTTGCCCACTTTAACATATAGATCTACCAGATCAGATTATTTTTAATAAATACAAGTTATTTATTTAGATAGAATGTGTTGATTAATTAGTTGACCAAAAAAATCACAAAATTTCAATAAATTTTAAGCTAAATATATATTCAAACAAATTTTAATTTTTAAAAAGCATTTCAAACTTAACTTTAAATAATACCTATTTTCTATTTTTTACCAAATCCATGTCCAAAATGCCTACTTAGTTGCAGCAAAATGAAAAAGAGGGACCCAAATAATTTTGTCCCATCAAAACTTAAGTCCGTAGAAATCATCGAGTCCCTCAATTTATTTTTACTAATTCATTATTTTAAAATAGATTTTTTCACTAAAGACAGTTATTGAGCTATATATGAGCAAACCGCACGACTAGTTTTATAATTTCAATCGGAAAAAAAAAGTCGAAAACTTGATTTTTTGAATTTTAAATTTTAGAACAACAATTTCAAATAATAATAATTGAATTCAAAATTTAATATTTATATGAATTTTAATTGTTAAATAATAAAATTATTTTTATTTCAATAATTTTATTAGTGTATTAATTTTTTTTTTTGTGTTTATTAGTGGTTTTTTTAGTTAAATACATCAAATGCTTAATTGTGTATTTAGAAGTTAAGTATTAATTATGTATGAAAAAGACTAAGAAAATGAAATAAGAAAAAAGGTAAATGAGATAAAATGTAGCAAATGGACCCACTATCCAAGTGTCAAAAATAGAGTGGAGCCTCACCCAACTTTTGTTAGTTGAGCCTTTTACATTGTAAAATTTTCCTTTAGGAATATAATATTATATAAATTGGGGACAACATTTTATAAAGAAAGTGCGGTGGACAGCTGGTCACCCTTTATTGGACCAAATTAATTCACTGGACACGCATAACATACAATTCAGACTATTTTGGATGAAAAGCGGAGGAACTGCTACACGGTTTATTAGATTTTAATTATTTTATTTAGTCTTTAATTTTTCATACCATGTATTCAATTATTTGGATCGTGATTATGAATATTAGTGGCTAAAAACCCCTCTTTCCGGGGTTAAAGTCAAGAACATGACTACTATTATTTTGAATTAAATTAATTAATTTTGCTTATCATATTTGGTTGTTTGTTAATTCTTATTTTAATTATTTTATGGATTGATCACCCATAAAATACATATATTGTCGACCTTTTGATCTCGGGAGAGGGAATAGGGAGATAGAACATGGGAATAAATAAAGTTTGAGTTTTATTCTTTTATAAAATAAAGAATTAAACTTAATGTCTGGGACAGGGATGTACTTAGATTCGTTACTTGATTCATACGTAGGATGATAGCTTTAATTAACTTAATTGGATTATTACATCCCCGCTCAACGATGTAGTTGTAATATCTATATTAGGTAAAAGATTATAGGTTGGGAAACTATGATCATGCAATTAACCCTACGAATCAACAACCAAGATAAGCAAATTAACGGATTAATTTCAATAACATAATATGATTGTTCGGAGTGCTTTAACCCTGGGTTTTTCTCCATTGATTGTTCCAAGAATTTATTTTTCCGCATTATTTTTTTTTATTTTTTATTTATAATAATTTAAAATTCTCTTTTTGGTTACTTTTGCACTAATAATAATTTTTTATTTATTGAATACCCCCAGGACTCGATAGCATCAATAGTAAAACATGGCACAATCTTGAAAATATTCTAGCTAGTCACTTAGTCATGATTCATTCATTGAGACATTTTGTCAAACACTTGCAAGGCATGAACTTATACATGAATGGGAACACGTGCTAATATGTCATGATTGCACTATTCAATTCATTGATGCATTTAAACAAACACTTGGGGAGCATGATTATTTCATATAATAATAATAAACATATATAAGTATCAAGGCTACTAAATTCAACTTGTAAATGCAAGGATTGAACATGAAAATCACATAATTCATCACACATGCTATCTTAATTTCATGAAACTTGTAATTAATCATGGATTGAAGACCATATAACAATACACACACGAACACAATTCAACTCAAACATGTAATTCATGGAATCTTCATCTTGAATTTTGAAAAAGGATTCTTGGGCCCATGGATGAACATCTAACATACCTGGGAGGATGAGTCTTGAAGTTTCTTGGTTAGATTCTTGAGGATTTGTTCTTGATTCTTGAAGGCTAGGATTTTGCTAATTGAGAGAATGATCTTCAATTTGGGGATAATTGACTAAATAATGACTTAACTAGGTTATTAGGGGTTAATTAACGTGTTTAGACTGATTATATATGTGGAAAAAGACTAAATTACCCCTAAAACAAATTAAATTTTCATCACTAAAAGACCTAATTTTGGCCTTCACCGCGACGCAGTGGCATCGCGGTGAGCCACTGGAAGTTGACATAAACTGTTCAAAAATGGACAACTATGAAATTAACTTTTGGAGCGACGCACCATTATCGCGGACCCTCACTGAAAAGTGACAATTCTTGAAATGGGCATTGGCGCGACGCGGGCCAATCGCGGTACCTCACTGGAAATTGCCAATTGCAAGCTGGCACTTCACCTCGACGTGCTGGAATCGCGGTGCCTCACTGGAAAATGCCAATTAGGAACTGAAACTTCACCACAATGCGCTGGAATCATGGTGCCTCACCGGAAACTGACGAATGCCATTTTGACTCTCGCCGCGACACGATGCTTCTAACTTTGGCATCCTGTTTTACAAAAAGGGCCATAACTTCTTACCCGAATATCGGATTTGGACAAATTTTATATCGTTGGAAAGCTAACTGAATTTCCTACACTTTTTAAGTCCTAAAATGGAAAATTTCTAAATATATTGAAAGGTTTATATAGAAATTCTCGTGTACCAAGAGCTAAACTAAGCTAGAAAAATACAGGGTATTACAATATCTCCCCCTTGGGAACATTCGTCCTCGAATGAGACTGATTAAGCTGAAAAATACTTATATACATGAGTTTAAATACTGAACATGCATAACTAAAATATGAAATACGTGACTGAATCTGATTCATGAATGCATGATTGTCATGATAATTATATGCAACGGTAACTGATACCAAGTTTGTAACTATAATTGAACATAAAACTGACTAAATCTATGAAAGACTGTTACCTCAAGCTAAGTCTGAGTTTGCGGAGAAGAGGTGAGGATACTTGGTCCGCATGTCTGCCTCTGCTTCCCAAGTAGCTCCCTCAATGGACTGGTTCCACCAAAGAACTTTGACCAAGAAAACTTCTTTGTTCCTTAGTCTACTAATCTGACGATCAAGGATTTGGATTGGGACCTATTCAAAAGAGAGATCATTGTGAATTTCTATACCATCTAAGGGGACTACAACAAATGGGTCACTAATGCATTTCTTAAGTAAGGAGACGTGGAATATAGGGTGAACTGAAGCTAGGTCTGAAGGAAAGATGCTAAGACGAGGTTGATTCATTGGGTACTACTGTTGCTGCAGGAATTTAACTTTGAGGTGAAAGATTAGAAAGGCACTTAGAACTAGGTTGTAGATAAACTATCCCGCCTCGAAGATGAGGCAATGCTGAAATTAGGAGATGATCTTAAAATTGATGATACTTTTCCAGATGAATGGGTATCAGAATTATTTCAAGACTTAATCCCCTGATCTGGTGATTTTGCCAACTTTTTTGTAAGTGTTTCTCTCAAAAGACTTATCATTTTAGTAATACAAATGATTCATGCATAATGTATGAAATTTTTATTTGGATGAGTCTTATATTTTTTGGGTATGTGTGGATGGAGTTATTCAAAGGTGTACTCATAAGGTGCAGATGATCAACATTCTTATAGCTTGTCATTCATCACCAGTTGAAGGTCATGATGGTGGTACCCGTACAACCCGTAAAATTCTGCAGTGTAGGTACTATTAGCCGACTATCTACAATGATGCTTATGATTATGCTTGGGCCTGTGATCAGTGTCGGCGGTAAGGTAATATTTTGTGGAAACATGAGCTCTCCATGACACCTAACATGGAGTTAGAGCTGTTTGATATGTAAGAAATTGATTTCATGGGTCTATTCGTGATTTCTTATGTGAGGAAGTATATGCTAGTGGCAGTTGACTATATTTCTAAATGGGTGGAGACAGTTTTGCTTCCTAATAATGAGGGTCAAAATGTCACCACATTCTTGAAGAAGAACATCTTTTCTCAATTTGGCACTCTATGTGCTATTATTAGTGATGGTGGGTCCCACTTTTGTAATCTTCTATTTAAGACTATGCTAAAAAAATATGGTGTGAAACATAAGGTGGTAACACCTTACCATTCACAGACAAGTGGATAGGTTGAGGTCTCCAATCGTAAGATCAATTCTATATTAGCGGAGACTATGAATGCCAGCTAGTCTGATTGGTCAATGAAGTAAGATGATGCACTTTGGGCCTATCAGATAGCTTTTAAGACCATTATAGGAGCCTCTCCGTATCATCTTGTGTATAGCAAAGCATGCCACTTGCCAGTTGAACTTGAGCACAAGGCACTATGGACGTTGTAAAAGCAAAATTTTAGTAGAGTGATACTGCAAATTTGAGGATGAGTAAGGTAAATGAGTTGGATGAAGTTTGGCTTTGTGCTTATGAGAGTTCAGCTTTGTACAAGATGAAGATGAAGTTGTATCATGAAAAAAAGATTGAGAAAAGGGTGTCCGAGCCTGGTGATATGGTCCTGTTATATAATACGAAACTTCACTTATTTCCGGCAAGCTAAAGTCTAGGTGGTATGGACCATTCACTTTGGTTAGAGTATTCCCACATGGTGCTGTTTAGTTGAAGCGAGAAGGAGAAGCCCCATTCAAGGTGAAAAGGCAACGTGTTAAGCACTATATGAGAACTATTGATGAAGTAAAAGTTTGTGTTGATGTAAGCCGTGGAAAAATCTGAGTAGTCGAGGCAACTTAGTCGTGTCGCGACATTAAATCAAGCACTTCATAGGAGGCAACCCATAGGCTATTTGCGGAAGTCTAAGTATCTAACATAGACACATCGCGATGTTAAATCAACCGTTGGTCGGGAGGCAACCCAATAATTTAGTTCTCATTTTGTTTTTATTTTTGTAGGTTTAAAGTATGGAAAAACACCAAATTGCAAAATTTGACAAGTCCAGGAAAGTGGACTTACAAACCTACTTATGAGGATCGTAAGTACCACCTATGGCAGGTAAGTGGTGTTGTAGGTGTCAGAGTGAAAATCTGGGATTTTGGAGTCTCTGAAATTGTACTTATGAACCCACTTATGGGAGTCGTAAGTACTACCTACGACCCCGTAAGTGGGGTCGTGGAAATCAGAATAAAAATAGTGACTGAAGGGTCACTTACGGAGGAACTTACGATCGTCGTAAGTACCACTTACGAGTTGTAAGTGACCTCATAAGTGGACCAAAATCTAGGGTTCAATTTCTTTAAAAGTTTGGGTTAAACACAAGTGGATCTGATCCGATCCATCGTACCCCCACATTTAAAAACCCCAAATGTGATCCATACACCCCACTTCCTAAGAGTATCTAACTTTTCACTTAAATTCAAACACTCCATCTCTTTATTAATTTGTAAAAGGCAAAAATATCTCACAATCACAATACTTGCACGCATATTCATCAAAATAGGGATAAAGTTCACGTTGTTTTTCTTCTACTTCCAAGTCTCTTCAAATCCAAGTAACAATTTTGGCTCCAATTTTAGTAAGAATATGTTCTTAATGATTAAAGTTGAAAAATAATGCTTGATATATTGATACTTTATGATAAACTTTGATATTTATGGAGCCTAATTGGTAAAAATGAAATTGTATATGATTTATGTTTGAGAATACTTGTGATCATATCATATATGGAAGTAGAAGTTGAATAGTGAAGGGAAAGCCCAAAAATACTTGTGAAATACCTGTGAACTTGAATTGATGTATGTTGTAGTGTATGAAATTGGACTTAAAATTGCAATATATACTGTATGGGGTAAAAAGTTTAGAAAAAATTGAAAGTACCCTCAGGAGAGTACTTACGCATGCACGTACAAGCCTCATAAGTAGCGCTTACAGGTCATAAGTGGCCTCATAGGTGGTAGCCCTGAAGCCCTAAAACTTTAGGGATTTGTCTGATACTTATGAGGGCACCTATAACCCTCGTAACTGGAACCTATAACTTGGTGGTAGAGTCATAGGTGCCCTGTCTTGGGTATTCTATTTTTTTTTAAAAAAATATTGTTCCTTTTTTTTGTTTCAAGCATTAACAACTACTTGTTTAGGTACGATGGCACCAAAAGTAGCACAAAGGAAGGGAGTTTAGTCTAGGCTCTGAGATAAGTCTCCTAAGTGAAGTGGCTCAGTAGAAGAGTACTCGGTAAGACTAGACAGGCCATTGGTCCCATGATAGACTAGGGGCAAAACTCAGAGATAGGCTGCAGCTGTAACAGTTGTGGCTACATTAGGTGCTCAGACCACACCGGCCCCACAGGCACTACAGGCAGGGGCCTAGCCTCCATAGACCCCGATCTTCAAGATAGGACCTTAGATGAGAATTTGAGTCAGACTCTACCGCTCTCTTCCCAATCTAAGGAGGAAGAGGATGAGGTAGATTCATAATTCAGGTCTAGAGATAAGGTTTAGTCGGTGATAATTTCTGATTCTAAAGAGGAGGATGATGCACCCAGCTCCCAATCTAAAGAGGAGTTAGAGGATGAATTTAGTTTAGCCAGTAAGTCAACATCGAGTTTAGTTTCATCCCAGTCTGAGAAGGGTGCATCCCAGGTTCTATAGCAAATTTCATCATTATCAGTATATGACACCCAGTCGGCTGCACAGGACACCCAACCTTCTATTCCACCATTTGCTACCCCAACATTTGATTCCACACATGTCTTGGTTGTGACCATTGCTAAGATTTTATCAATATGGTGTGTGGATGGGTTGCAACATATTTTTTAGAGAGATAGATCCATTACAGAGAAGGGTCACCCAAAGAAAAGTATTGCAGCAGAGGTTTGAATTGATTAATGGGGCTAGCAAGAGCACCAAATATGCGAGCCTCTTTTGACAAATATTAGTTAAGGTAGATGGATCGACCCCAAGATAGCTCGGCTCTAGTTTGAGAGTCTTATGCTTCTTACGCCTCTATGATTTATCTAATTACCCCGCCTAAGGGTAGATATGTTGAGTAGCCCCAGCTGACCCTTACTTTGGTCAGGGGGTCAGAGTAGATATTTTTTAGGCAACCATCCACCGAGTATTATTTAGACCAGATTATATGGGACTAGCATCAACAATGGAGTTTGATTTTTGAATGAGACCAGTACGAGATAGATGCACTATGAGAGATAATAAAGTATAGACAATTGAGGATCGATTTGTCTAGGTGGAAAGCCACCCAAATTTCTTACTTTGGCATTAATTCCCTGTGGATTAAGGGCAAGGGGGATATAAAGAAGGCAACACTGCATTTTGTAGCAAAAGTTTAGTGGATCGTAGTACGACACATGGTGAGTCCGACTTTGTCGAACAACATACTAACATGGGATAGAGCCGTATTAGTTTCCAGCCTACTTGCTGGATATGATATAGATTTTTCAAGGTTGATACGACTTGAGATCCATATTAGAGCATTTGTTGAGACCACTACTCTCTGTTTTCCTTGTCTGATCCAACAGTTATGTGATGCAACTAGAGTGTCCACTATTCCTGATGCTGATTAGGATTGAGGTAACCTACACAATAGATATTAGTTTGATTAAGGATTTGGTAAACTTGATCCTTACACAGAGAGTGCAGCCATCTCCCACTACTATTCTAGTCTATTTTGAGGGACCTTCAGACCTGGTTGAGCTTGATGAGAGGCTAGATGTTACTATAGATATTGAGATGGGTGAGTAGAGTATTGAGCCCGATATTTCTATTGCTAATAAGGGGGACACGACCACATCTACACCCGCCCTAGCTTTGACTTATGATCTAGTTGGGGCATCCACTTTGCCCCCTTGCCCCATATTTATAGATTTTATTGGTGTGTCGCGCGAGTTTCAATAATGCCTTGTTGAGCGGCAGGATGAGGTGGCAGTTTGTCTCACTCAGATAGAGGGTTATTTAACTACATTATATTGACATATCTGGCCATGGGTCGAACCATACTTGAGACTTTTGAGGCCCAGTTTGAGGCAAAGATGAGGTCATAGATGGCAGAGCATTTGAGGGAGATTATGCTCTACTCGATAGCTTTGAGGTTAAGATGAATGCATATCTATGTCAGAACCATGATCCTAATTTATTTAGTTTTCATAAGGACATGCCTATATTGCGCTCTAAGGTGTGATCACTAGTGGAGAGCTAGGTTCCTGTAATTTCTCCAGTTATTCAATCTTTCACATAATTATTTCCTCCACATCCACCTATGTGATTTTATTTGTTTGTGGATGATAACATGGTCTCAATTATTGGGACCAAAAGAGGTCGGGAGGTGGAGTTACAGGACCCCACCATGGACTTTGATTAGGCCTTAAAAGGGGAAGCCATAGAC
Source organism: Capsicum pubescens (assembly GCA_030864215.1). NCBI lineage: Eukaryota > Viridiplantae > Streptophyta > Magnoliopsida > Solanales > Solanaceae > Capsicum > Capsicum pubescens. Next base: position 254,045,636 of record CM061540.1, on the reverse strand, counting down.
TCTAGGGTATCCCAGATAGTTGAGTAGCGAAGATAAACTAAGATAGAAATGGGCGTGTTTTCTAGTCGTGCCCCACCTCCACCTTTTTTAGATAAGCCATGTGATGCCCCAGATGGGGGCGAGTTAGAGACAGATACCTAGAGCATCCCAAGTTTGTCTCTATTCCCTTTGTTTTATATTTTAGTTATGCACTGGGGACAATGCATACTCTTTAGTTGGGGAGGGGGTATATCACAACCGAGGATTTTTCTTGCCATATTTCTTTACTTATCGGCAGTGCAATCATAGTAGAATTGGCATATTTAGTTCATTTTATTTTTGTGTCATTTTTGTGTTTTTTCTGTTTATGTTTAATTAGGAGATAAATTAGGAACCTAAAGACACTTGACATATTCTGATTGTTTTTAAGTATTTCTGAAAATTGATACCCCTCCAAAAAAATTGTGAACTATAGATGTGAATATATGTCTGACTATTGTAAATCTTGTTATGGCATTAGGATTAGGGACAAAAAATAGTCATAGCTTAGCATCTGCATAAACTGGATAGGTAGTAGTTGGTAATATAACCCTGTATCATGTGTATATAAGATACTTACCTAGTTACCTTTGTGTATTTAATCCATAACTTTTCTAATTAGTCTTTCCTAGGTTGTAGGATAGTTGGTTAGGATGTGATCATAGATAATTTTTGAATTTAGTCCACTCTTAGCCTAAATAGCCATCCAAATGTGAATAAGTATCCCTTGATCACTGAATTTGAACCTACATTGACCTATTTTCTTGTTGTAATCTTTTCACCTTCCCAATTTGATTATAATGAACTTGTTTTAGCCCTGGTCCCTCCTTAGAAATTGTGCACCTCAACTAAGGTAAATCACCTAAGTTGAGGATGGCTATAATAAGAGTGCATAGTTAAAATTGGGTATGAAGAAGGGTTTGAAAAGAGAAAAGAAAGTAGGTTTGGGTGTGGTAAAAGAAAAAATAGAAAAAGATAAAAGTAAAAAAAAAGAAAATTAAAAAAGAAAAAAAGAACAATGAAATTGCACACAGCCTAAATAAGCAATAAAAGAGAAAGGGGAGAAATAAGGAAGGAATAAAAGAAAATTGTGGTTGAGAAATGGACACTAAATGTAATTGTAGTGTCAAGGAGGGTGAGTCACTAGTTCTCAATGTACTATACCAACCCACATGCCTACATTACAAGACGAATAAAGTCCTATAGTAAACAAGGTACGACTGTTTGACAAACTAAGGTAAAGAAAATAAGGGCAAGCCAATGGTATTGTATGCACATTAATTGGAACTTATTTTGTAAGCGTGAGTGCCTTGACATAGTCTGTTGTATTGACATTCATGATATGATATTGTGAGAGATGGGACTTCTTTCTGTGAGAGTACATTCATTGTGTTTCTAGTTGTTTATTTATTCGAGTAGTGTAACTTGCATTTGTGCTTGATTGTTTATTGCTAATGTAATGCCATAGCTTGATTCCTTTATGTCACATTGTAATGCTACATAGATCCACACATTTGGTTTTCAGAAGTTAGAAATGGGAAGAGGTTATGTTTTTAAGCTAAAATTGAGTTAACTGTCGTAGGTACCTTAGGCTTCTCTTAGTTAAACATCATGTTATTTTGTTATGTGTATGCTGCATAAGGACGTGCAAATGTTCTAAGTTGAGAGTGTTGATGTGTCATGGTTTTATGGCATTTTGATGCTTAAAACCAAAAAATATGCATGTATTTAGGTTTATTTTGTTAGATATGATGTGTTTTTGTGTTTGTTTTGCAGAAAACTAGGCTTTGGAGCTGAAAAGAAGAAAAATAGTTGAAGTATGCAGAATACCCCACTTATGTGCCCACTTACACATCATAAATGGCACTTACGACCACCGTAAATGTCCACATAAGTATCAGAGAAAGAATGTTCTGAGAAACTGAAGTCTGAAGTTTTATCTGAGATTTATGAAGGGGCACTAATGGGGCATAGATACCACTTACGCCCTTCTTAAGTTCCATCGTAGGTGGTGTTCTGCAAGCTTGAATATTAGCCTGATACTACTGACCCACCTAGGGATCCGTAAGTACCACTTACGGTCCGTAAGTGGGACCGTAAGTTGTCACCGACTCAGTTTTCCTTATTTATTTTGGTTATGATTTTTGGGGTTCCGGTGTATTTTCTTAATAACCTTTTGATATTTTTTATTAGTTTACACACTCTTTACATTAACAATATTATATTGATTCTAAGATTCGACTTTTGATCTTGGAATCCTTCGTTCTTGATTTTATGATTGATTATTAATTTGAGATTTTGGGTTTTGCTCTTGAATTATTATAAGAGTCTTTATATGTTTTCTTTATTGAATTCAATGGATGTTCGTGCAAACATGAGCGGCTAAACCACCTCACTATGGTTGTGGGAACCCTGATGTAATAACGAACACTACTAAAAAAAAGGAAAAACCGACCACAAAAACCTACCACAAGTGGTCGATTCTTTTCAATTTCCGACCATAAAACCAACCAAAATTTGTGGTCGAAAAAGTAGAGGTAGTTTTTTCAAAACCAACCACTTGTGGTCGGTTTTTTTAAAAATATATATATATTTTTAAAATTCATTATTATTTTATTAAAATTGGAAAAAATGATTTTTTTAAAAAAAAATTAAAAGAGAAAGACCACAAGTGGTCAGTTTTCTAATAAATTAATTTAATAAAAAACCGACCACTTGTGGTCGGTTTTTCTGGATTTTTTTTTTAAAAATAAAAATCAACAAATGATTCATCATGCAATACAACAACAACAACAACAACAACAACAACAAACCAAATGTAAATACTTTCAAAAGTGTACAACACATACAAAATGTCCAACAAACGTAAATACTACAACAATAGTTTCAAAAGTGTACAAACTACAATAAAATGTCTAAATTCAAAGTACAACACATACAAAAGTCCAAAAACTAAAAATCATCTTCATCGAATTCGTCCGCGTCTTCCATATCCTCATCGGTGCTGATATCATCCAGGGGGCGTAGACCTTTTGCAGCCCTAACTGCATCACCACGACACGGAAGAATAATTCCTGCAGTCTGAATGAAAGAGCTGAACTGCTCCTGCAACATCCTGATTTGGGATAATGCTCTTTCTTCTGCGCTCTTTCTCTCTGTTCAGCAATCTCTTCAGTAAGTCCCTACACTTAACCATTTTCAAGCGACTACATCACCGAACAAACCACTTTCAAAATAAAATAAAATCCCCTTTAAAGTACCTATACTTATCCATTTTCAAGTAACTAACCAACCAAACGACATTCAAACCAAAAAAATCTCCTTTAAAGTCCTTACGCTTAACCATTTTCTCCTAACTAAGTCACCAACCAAACGACATTCAAACCAAAAAATACCCTTTAAAGTCCCTACACTAAATCATTTTCAAGCGACTAAGTCCCCAAACAAACCACTTTCAAAACAAAAAAATCCCCTTTAAAGTACCTATACTTAACCATTTTCAAGTGACTTAGTCATCAACCAAACAACATTCAAACCAAAAAAATCCCCTTTAAAGTTCCTACACTTAACCATTTTCAAGAGACTAAGTCACCGAACAAACCACTTTCAAAACAAAAAATTCCCTTTAAAGTACCTATACTTAATCATTTTCAAGTAACTAAGTCACCAACCAAACGACATTCAACCAAAAATATCTCCTTTAAAGTCCCTACGCTTAACCATTTTCTCGTAACTAAGTCACCAACCAAACGACATTCAAACCAATAAATACCCTTTAAAGTCTCTACACTTAACCATTTTCAAGTAACTAAATCACCAACCAAACGACATTCAAACCAAAAAATACCCTTTAAAGTCCCTACGCGTAACCATTTTCAAGCGACTAAGTCCCCAAACAAACCACTTTCAAAACAAAAAAATCCCCTTTAAAGTACCTATACTTAACCATTTTCAAGTGACTAAGTCACCAACCAAACAACATTCAAACCAAAAAAATCCCCTTTAAAGTTCCTACACTTAACCATTTTCAAACGACTAAGTCACCGAACAAACCACTTTCAAAATAAAAAAATTCTCTTTAAAGTACCTATACTTAGCCATTTTCAAGTAACTAAGTCACCAACCAAACAACATTCAAACCAAAAAATACCCTTTAAAGTCCCTGCGCTTAACCATTTTCAAGCGACTAAGTCGTCAACCAAACCACATTCAAAACAAAAAAATCTCCTTTAAAGTCCCTACGCTTAACCATTTTCTCATAACTAAGTCACCAACCATGGATAGACACGCCCAATGTTGCAATAATTCCTCAAACAAAAGATAAACAACAAATTAGTTTCTTATCAAATATTCACATAAATAACTAAAAAAAAATTTCTTTTTTTTCTTGAGTTCATTATAAGTTAAATATTCAAAAAAATGTCTAGAGTGCACTGTAAGCTAGATATTCTTGTACAATCCAACTAAGGGACATGCTCCTAGACACTTCTAATTACCTTTATGCTAAATCTACCCAGATCTTTCAAGTAAAAGAATGCAATTTCTAAGAAGAATTGTCAAATGATTAAAATAAAGTACATGCCATTTGCCTTCGTCTCCACATGTGAGTCCACAAGTTCAACAACTCATTAGTGCGGAGAGGCTTCACAAGATAGTTAGCTACTCCTAATTTGAGCCACTTGACGACAATAGAGACTTCATCTTGTGATGGCATCACTAGGAAAGGAAAAAATAAAGAAATATTTATTGTTTTTCATTGCACGGATGAACATGAATCAAAAGAAATTTTGACGAAGTCTCCAATTAAACTTTATCAATTTTAGATTATGAAACTTGTTAAATAAATAAAAAAGATTTTGAGACTTTAGAGCATGGAATTAAACCTGAGATGGGTTCAAAGCCCATCATTTTTTGGCGAAACTTGACCAGAGAAGCGGCGAGGCAGCAACGTCAGTCGAGGAGAGAGGCAGCAAGGGTTGTTGGTTTTATTGGATGGTGGTGAAAGAGGTGGCTGGCTTGGAGGGCGACGCTGGTTCTCCCTTGGTTGGATGGAGAAAGAGGATAGACGGAGGGTTCCTCCAGCCATGGTGGTTGGACGCCAGTGGCTGGACAGAGGTGGCTGCCATGGCCATGACCATAGACCGAGAGAAGGTCTTGAGAAAGAGGGGGAAAGAAACATGGGAGCTGCAGTTGTTTTGTGGAAAATAATGGTTAGGGTTTGAGTGTTTTGGTTTAAACGGAAAGAGGGAAAAATTTAATCTCAGTCGTAGATCACTTTTTGATCAACGGTTGAGATTCAAAGTTCTAGGATATTTAAAATTGGGTCACAATTTAGGCTAGAATCGAGTTCAAACAATGGCTAGAATTTAAATAAAATTAAGAAGATAATTGAAAAGATAAAATAAAATCGGGTCGGGTCGGGTTATTCACAAATTTTTAAAAAAAATATCAGCAAAATTAAAATAGATTCAGTTATCTAGATTTTGATTACTACACGAGATATACGTATATATACATATATTCAATTATCTATCGGCTTTCACATACGTACTATAAACATCACATACACGATTTTACTATCCCATATAATAATATACAACGTATTTCACAAATACTCAATTGAATTATAGATTACATTATAATCTTATGTCATTAATATACCTTCACTGTATAATATATATATATATACTATATATATATTAAGTTCTAAATATGTACTATATATATCACACACCTAGATAGGAAGGTGTGGAAGTCCCAAATAAGGGTAGAAGGTTAGTACGTGTGTGGGTCGTAGCTAGAGGTTAGGGGGCTCTGGTATAGCCGGGTTAGTAAGCCTACAACTATGTCCATTGGTAGGAGCCTCTAGTGTATGCTACTACTAGGGGGTGTCCTTTTCTTATTTCTTATTTCCTGTTTATTATTTTCGTATTGCTCTTATTTTAATGTCTCGTTTAGCTCTATTTTCAGTACTTCTCATTTCTTATTTCAGCTATGCCACCCATTCTATTTCATGCATTACTATGATACTGTTCACTATTTATTATCTTGAGTCGGGGGTCTATCGGAAATAGTCTCTCTACTTCTTCGGAGGTAGCGGTATGGACTACGTACATTCTACCCTCCCCACACCCTACTTGGTAGGAATACACTGGGTGGTTGTTGTGGTTGTTGTTGTTGTTGTATTAATGCGATGTGTTTCTTATACATACTCAGATGATTGATCGATTAATTATATTTGATTAACTTAATATACTAGGTTTTGACTACATTGTTCATCAATCGATCACTATATGTATATATATACATACATGTGTGTATATCTATCTATATATATGTGTATATATATATATATATATGAACTCGTGAATGCGTTCTATATATATCACATCCACAAGTATATTACCTTATAATAGAACACGTTCATTATTTTTGATGAATTATCGTTTATATATTATATTATTAATTATGACTGGAATAGTAACATAATATCATTATCTCAATGGTATGACATATATATACAAATATTCATTATACAAAGATTATGCATGTTTAACGTCATTTACCGTATATACAAAGGAAAATATTTATTCTATATATTGAAACATAAGTAAAAGATAAAGATTATGTTTAACATAATTTATTTATTTTATTTGAATTATTTTTTAGTGTAATTTTGTCACAAAATTTAAGAATTATTGAATTTTATTATTATTATTATACTGGTTATCGACTACGTGTGATCAGTGTAATTTTAAAAAATTAGATATATATATTACATTATATATATCATTATTTTTAATGAAAATAATATATATATTTGATTACATATATATAATTAGGTGTTACTAAAAATTATTTACTTTTTTTTTTAGTTCAAAAACCAACCACAAGTTGTCGGTTTTATAAAAAATAAATTTAAAAAGATTTTTTAAAAACCGACCACAGGTGGTCGTTTTTTTTAAATATATTCAATTATATTTAAAAAAAAAAAACGACCACAAGTGGTCGTTTTTTAAAATAAATTTAAAAAATATTTTTAAAAACCTACCACAAGTGGTCGGTTTTTTAAAATATTTTTTATTTAATTTTTTTTTTAAAAAACGACCACTTGTGGTCGTTTTTTTTAAAAATAAATTTAAAAAGTATTTTTAAAAACCTATCACAAGTGGTCGTTTTTTTAAAATATTTTTTAATTATATTTTAAAAAAAAACTACCACAAGTGGTCGGTTTTGTTATTTTTCTTATTTTTATTTGTAAAATAATTAATAATTAATATTAAAATTATTGAAATAATTATTTTGATTTTTTTAAATATAAAAGCGACCACATGTGGTCGCTTTTAAAAAAAAAAGAAAAAAAAAAAACTACCACTTGTGGTCGGTTTTTTCCGACCACATTTTGTGCTCGATTTTTTGTGGTCGTTTTTTTTTTTTATTTTTTTAGTAGTGGAAGTAGAGGAAGTACAAAGTCATTCTTGATCAATATTCTTGCATTTATTGTGATCTTCTTCAATTTGATTGGTTTCTTAATGACTGCAGAAGTTAAGAACATGTCTATATTCGATACTTACTTCAAAAGAGAGGTAGAGATTTGGAAAAGAAGATCATAACAGTAATTTGAGGCTACCAACCCTCATTGAATTAACTTGACAATCAAAAGGTAATAGTTAATCTAGGATCCAAAGTAAGGGTTAGTAAGGGGACACTCTGAAACTCATAAGGTAAAGAGTGAAATTCACCGAAGGTGTTCACAAGACGAATGGTGATACATATCTTATCAGATTGTGCATGCAAGTTCTTGGGATAGTTCGACAGAGCACGATAAATTTAAGTAGTTAGGAAGTTAGGGGGAAAACAGTCATAGGATTCATCTTATATTGATTTCAACCAAATCAATCAAGATTTGTTACTATTGATACTGTTCTCACAAAATTCCCTCATTTGCTTTCTGCATTTTCCAGCTACTTTAATAAGTCCGTGAAAGATATTCGGCCTATTCCCTATGGGTTCGAACCCAACCTTTGTTAGGTTATATATTTAACAACAACATTATACTTCTTGAAAGTGTAGTTTTTTACACCATCAATTTCCAACACTTTTGGTCCAACTTTATAAGGACTAAGTATTGCAAGAAATATATTCCAAGTGTGGTGTAGTGGAAGGTAAATCACAACTTTGGAAGTTCATACTAGAAGCTAGAAATAGAATGACGAAAGAGATATGGTAGGAACCGAGAAGTGGTGGTGCTAATGTGTGTTATGATAATTGGACCCAATTGGGACCATTATATCAAGTGGTAGGGATTAAGGTTGACAATAGAATATAATTGAGCTAATTTATGATGGACAGAAGGTGGGATCAAGATAAACTACAATGATTTCTGCCTAACAATGTTGTTGATCATGTCATGATGGAAATAAGGTTGACCTTTACAAATGACAATCTTACATACAAAGCTTGGTGGATGGCATCGACAAAAGGGAACTTCACTGTTAAGAGTGCATGGGAACTTCAAAGGCAAAGAAAGCAGGAGTTGTGGCACTAAAAGATGTTTTGGGTCAAAGGCATGCCTTTTAAAATATCTTTTTTTCATTGGAGGCTATGGAACTTAAAACTGCCAGTTGATGAGGTAGTGGCAGCATAGGGCGTACCTATGGTTTCTGGATGTAGATGTTGTGCACAATTCCAAGAAGAAATAGTTACACATTTATTTTTGACAGGTGAGGTTGCATAAACTATTTGGGGAAATTTAACTAGGGCAACAGGTTCGCTAGGCCCTTTTGTTCAAGTGAAGCAAGCCATAATTGATGAGTGGTGGAGAGCTGATTGTGTAGCCATGCTCAAACCACTTTTACAAGATGCTCCGGCTATTATTTTCTTGCTACTTTGGAAGAGAAGGAATGTAATTACTAATGGAGGAAATATGACAATTCACAAAGTCATAAGTGATATGAATTACAACCTCCTCATGGTTGCAAGAACGAGATATCCTTGGCTAAGGGACATACTAGGTAATTGGCCTGAAATAACGCTGTATTTTAAAGACCATGCACATATCTTGTATTGAAAGATGGTGAAATGAGATATACCTCTAAGTGGCTGGTACAAGTGCAACTCGGATGGAGCCTCAAAAGACAATTCAGGTCCAAGTTTAGCTGGTTTTTGTATAAGAGATGATGAAAGACAATTTGTTTATGCAAGTGCTACTAGAATTGATGATTATAACAATTTACTTGCTGAAGCAGTGGCTCCTGGAAATGGAATTGAGTATTGTATCAAATAAAAGTTTTTACTAGTTTTGATGGAAATAGACTCCTTAACCCTAATAAAGATGGTAAAAGGGAAGTGGGAGTATCCATGGAAAATTAAAATAGATATAGACAGAATCAATCACTGAAAGGTAAAAGGAATCACTAAAATACAACGTGTTAAGGGAAGGGAATAAGGTGGCACATTTTATCACTAAGAGAGTGTTAAATTTTGCAGGTGTTATCAGTTACACTAATATGCAGGATCTACCAAAGAAAGCTCAATCCTTGATATTACTAGATCAACAACAATTTCCTAATTTTAGATATACCAATTTGAAGGCAAGGGAATCAGATTAGAACGAGAATACAACAAATCATATGAGGTTAAAGGACAAGCTTTTACCTTGTATTTGAATTTTTTTGGCTATATCTAAATGGATATCCTGGATACTTTTGTGTATGGTATTAGTCACTTATGTGACTCATTCATTCAGAACTGAAGTGGTAGACAAATAGAGTTAGTCGCATCACAACGATGTGTTCTCAAATCTATTTTCAACTATGCTATGAGGGAATAGAAGGTACCTGTGTCAGAATCACAACTGGTAGCAAACGTGACATGAAATATCTTTCTTTGAGCACACCATACCACAACACATGTGATAAGAATCGGATTACGTTAATAAACAAGAAAATAATGCGGAAGCGAAAATACTAAGATTAAAGGCAAGAAATTAAAGATAGGCAAAATTGGAGAATAAAATCCCCAATTTCGAGGTTAAGTGCTAAGAACCCTAATTGATCTTAGTATTCAAAATTAGTGGATTAAGATTAATTATGATACTAATAGAGTCAATTCAAAAACTTAGGTCAAAAGTGATCTAGACCCCTATTTCAAAGAAGCTAAAGACAACAATTAGTATATGACTAATCACCTTCTTTAATTAACTTTAATAGAAACCAAAGATATCAAATTAAGAATTAATCTTACCTCCTAAAGAATCATTCTTATAGGGTTGCAAGATAAATCCCAAGTAGCCACACACAAGTTCTTATAGGGTTGCAAGATAAATCCCAAGTAGCCACACACAAAGGTGTAAAAAGAGAAACTCCCAATTAATAATAATATTGTCTCCTTCAAAATAACAAAATTCATCCCTATATATATAGGGAAAAAACCTATCCCAAATAACATGGGATTCGAATTCTACTTTTATGAAAATAAATAAATCTAGGAAACTTTAAACTAGAAAACTTTTAAACTAGGAAAATAATATCAAAAATAAATCCCTAACAAAATAAGGAAAAGTTCACAAACTTAATCAAAACTCATATCGCCCAATCTTCTTCCGTTTGGACTTGGACTTGAATCGTGAAATATGTATAGCACTTAGCCCATGGTTCTCCATAATTCTCGGGCTCGTTCTTAGGTTTTTCTTCCATCATAAGCTCTCTTGATTCACATTGAAGTCCGTCAATTTTAATGCAGCTAGACTGGATGCTATCATTCCCCTCTTCTTGAAAATAATTCATCCTCGAATTGGAATCTCGGAAAATCAATAAGACATACAATAGTAAACAACATTCATTACTTGAAGCAACAATGGTAGGAACAAAACAAGATAGTGACCATGTGTCCACTTAACCCAATTAATCCTTTGCATGTATAAATACACCTTTATAAAGCATGTGGACATCATCACCCCAATAAAAAATTCTCTTCCTTGTATGAGCACAACAATATTCACGTTTAGATGACATAGGGAATGATACGTGCCTCCCCAATTTAGCTCTATCAATAAAGTACTCCACTGGACTTGTTAAAGACGTCATAAGCTCCATAAAATATGTATCAAATTTAACACTTTTATGATATAGCCAAGCATCATCAATTACACTTCTCAAAGATTTTTCCACATAAAATTTATCCACATATGCATAGGAATTTTCAAGAAGGTTAGAAGAACCTTTCAGTCTCAAAATAGAATCTCCACCAAATTCTAAGTAATTGCTCAAATTCTCCAACAAGAAATCATGAATAGGTTCAACAAAGGGTATTTGATCACGGATATCAAAATATTCACGTATTTCCTCACCACTAGTAGCAAACATCTTTTTAACCTTACAATCACCGAGACTTGAAGAATTAGGTGTTATCTTGATCTTATGTAGCAAAGGAATAATATCACTTCATGTTTTCTTGCTCATTGGCGTTAGATCTACATCTGCCTTGTTGAACTTCTTGTCATAAATCTCATCTTGGACAAGTCCAAAATAATTCTTTTTACCTATATTCTTCTTGTGAACAAACACTTGCTCAATGAGACATATAGTATTAAGTTCAACCACCTTAGTATTAAGTTCATCCAATAAAGGTTTTTCAATGCAAACTTTTTCATGAGTACCTATAAGAGAGTCAAAGCAACTAAAAGAAGAAGTTGGAAGGTTAGAGTTAGAATAAAAAATAACCTCACTCAAACTCCCTTGTTTTTCTTTCTCGACCTCATTATTATCCCTATCTTTAATACTCTCATGATCATCTCTCTTTTCCTTTCTCTTGACCTTACTTGACATCCATTCTCTTCACACAACACAACCTTTCTTCTTTCCTCTCTTGAAATATCATCATGCACTCCCTTACTCCTATTATTCTTTTCTCTCTCCAAAATTTTCATTGCTTCTTTCACACGTTTCTGATCTTCATAAACTTGGGATGGAGTTAAAGGTACAAGTTTATATTTTCTTTTGTTTAGCTCAAGAGAAACTTTATTCTTCCCCCTATCATAAATTGCATTCCTATCAAACTACCAGGGACGCCCAAGCTTGATATGACAATCTTGCATTGGAATTACATCACAAAGAACATTATCAGAGTACCTTTCAATGGAGAAAGAAATCATGCATTGCTTAGTCACCTTAAGTACACCAAAATCATTGTATTTGATGCATGTAAGTTTCAACTTCTCCATCACGTATGAACTTATCACATTAGCATCACTTTCAAAATTAATAATCATAGAGCAAATATTATCATTTATCCCACACCTTGTATGAAAAATACTTCTCCTTAAATCAGTTATATTCACCTGATTAGGTGGATTTTGGGTGACCTATAATGCATCGAGTCGAGCAGAAATCCTTCTAAGTGCCTCGGTTATGTCATTGTTTTGAGTCCCAGCATCAGTATCTTTTTGAGACATCTCCAAAAGTTAAAAGAAAATAAAACCTCTCAATTTGACCCTTTTTTTATCTCACCCCTCTTGCCTTTTCCCACTCAAATTATAATCTTTAGTTGATTCCTTTAGAATTTATATATTAACCCTACTAGTAACAATCCCTTTAGAAGTAAGATGTAGAGAGAAAAAGAAATTATCAACTCCCAGACGAATTAGGTTTGGTGAGACAAGAAAAAAGATCAATTTAAAAAAAAAAAAAAAATCCCCACTTCTTGATTTTTCTTCTTGATGTTGGAAAACAAGAAAAACAATAAATTTGGAATTTCTTGATTTGCAAGCAATCTTTTTTTTTTCTTTGTAATCTATTAAAAGGGGGGGAAAAGTAAAGATTTTTTTTTGCTACGAAACTCCCAAGAATTATCAAGAACGGAACCTTGATAGAACCGCTCTGATACCACTTGATAAGAATCGGGTTACGTTAATAAACAAGAAAATAATGTGGAAGCAAAAATACTAAGATTGAAGGCAAGAAATTAAAGATAGACAAAATTGGAGAATAAAATTCTCAATTTCGAGGTTAAGTGCTAAAAATTCTAATTGATCTTAGTATTCAAAATTAGCAGATTAAGACTAATTATGATACTAATAGAGTCAATTCAAGAACTTAGATCAAAAGTGATCTAGACCCCTATTTCAAAAAAACTAAAGACAACAATTAGTATATGACTAATCACCTTCTGTAATTAACTTTAATAGAAACCAAAGATATCAAATTAAGAATTAATCTTACCTCCTAAAGAATTGTTCTTATAGGATTGCAAGTTAAATCTCAAGTAACCACACACAAAGGTGTAAATAAGAGAAACTCTCAATTAATAATAATATTGTCTCCTTCAAAATAACAAAATTCATCCCTATATATATAGGGAAAAAACCTATCCCAAATAGCATGCGACTCGAATTCTACTTTTATGGAAATAAATAAATCTAGGAAACTTTAAACTGGGAAACTTTTAAACTAGGAAAATAATATCAAAAATAAATTCCTAACAAAATAAGAAAAAGTTCACAAATTTAATCAAAACTCATATTTCACAATCTTCTTCCGTTTGGACTTGGACTTGAATCGTGAAATATGTATAGCACTTAGCCCATGGTTCTCCATAATTCTCGGGCTCGTTCTTAGGTTTTTCTTCCATTATAAGTTCTTCTTGCTTCACATTGAAGCCCGTAAATTTTAATGCAAGTGGTCTAGACTGGATGTTATCAACATGTGTGATAGCTTGAGTAGTCTATGGTGGTATTAGCTTAATTTTTTGTCGATCTTCTTGGCTGTCATGATTTATGAACATGCCTAACATTTTTCACAACATAAAAAGAAGGTTCAACATTGTTAGAGTCGTTATTATCCTAATTTTCTATCATTAGAGCTTCTCCGAAGAGATTGAAATGGAGAAGATGAAGCTTCCAAATTTTTTTCATTTCATTTACTTTCCTTTTCTATTTTTTGTCTTTTTGTCTTTCTTTTTTATATTTTGGGATGCCTGATCTTTTAGTCCTATGAACCTTATTTTTGTTTTCTTCTCTTGACTTGTTTAACAATAAGGCCTGATTGCTCAAACCATTTTAATTTTAAAAAAATCATGATTATTCACGTGTAGGAATCATCTTTGGCCTAACATTGTCTTGTACCTAAAAAGAGAGAGGAAGAAACCTAAAATCTTCTAGCCTATGCCTATCAAAGTGTACACCAGACTGATGGAACCACAGGTATATTTATTGGAAGAGACTCTTAGACAAATAATTTTAACCCTAAAGACTTCTCATAGTCATTTCTTGCCATCAAAGAAACACTACATATGCAAAACTTGGAGGAAAATTAATTGACTGATTTATTAGTTTACTTGAGAGACAAGTAAATATCTTATTACCAAAAATATATGGATCATATCAAAGTCTCTTAAAAGAGATGTGTAATTCTTACATTATCTCACTTGGCCTACATATCAAAATTCAGACAAATCTTTTATGAGTAAAAATAAATAATATGGTCATAAACGCATATTCACTTAACTTAATATTTATGCAACAATCACTTTATCAAGAATATATTAATACAAGAATCTTGACGGTCATTCTCTTAATTAAACATTTCCTTACAGGTATTTCAATGTATAATTTGTTCTAAATAAAATGTTCAACAACTTTATGAATGAATTTAATATAAGTTACTTAGAGTCCAACTTCATTTGATCGATGATCATAATATAATACATGAATATCAAAATATGCACACTATAATTGACATGGCCTTCTACTGACACCTTCATATATCTGAATACATACCCACTCTGTAGTCATCGTGTGATCTAAAACCTGAAGAAAAGTAAACACAACTGCTATCAAATGCTCTAATGCCAAACAGGGTGGTAAAGTTAATCCTCTGATAAATTCATGCACCATCTCAAGCTCCATAGGAAATAACATAGAAGTATGTCTGGACTACTCGAGAAACCAAATCTTATACTTTAAAACTGATAAATATCTCTACTAAGCACCAACAAACCTAACTTTGTCTTGAGAACAACTCGATATATCAAGGACCATTACTGACTGTGAAGTATCCATGAAAGGATTCAGAATCCCCAACACTATATCCTGAAAAGCGAAGGTGGTGATATACTCTGTTGGAGCCTGGGATGGCCCCAGACCCTCTAACTAATGCTGAAGATCCTTGATATGAATATCTAACTTCCTAATCCAATACTGAGGTAAAACTCTAGGAACACACACAAAAGTCTCATCCGCATCTACAGATAACCTCGTGTTATCCATCTAAGAAAGAGTGGAGTCAAAGGAAGTACTTAGAGGTTCATAGAAGTATGGAAAAATGATAAAGAATCAAGTAATAGAATCTCCTATGAATTCCCTTGTAACCTCCCAAAGATAGGATACGAACGTGTTCTTATCGATCTACATTACTCTACTAGACACTTTGCTATTGCACCAACGGCACCGTTGAATCTAGGCACTGCTACCAATTTATCATAATCCAATTTCTTAGGTCATGATGACACCTACTATAGTCCACCAGTAGGTAAGTCGACCCATAGTCCAAAGCAGCGTGTAATGAACTATCAAGAAAAAAAAACAAGAAGTAAATACAATAAAAAGACTAATATAGAGAATTAACCCCAAAACTTGGTAAAGCCAGTACAAGAGCTTTTAATACAATAGGAGTACTAAATAAAATATATAATAAATATATATAGTCATTTCTGAAATACAAAATAGAGATTCGTCCAATAATAAGAGAGAGAGCAAGAACAATTCCAAACATCAGGAGGTCACCCCAAATCTCCGATCCATGGTTGTTCTGCGTGATGCACATGTCAATGGAGAGAAATCGTACTATGATCTGCAGGCTGTAGAAATGTAGTATGAGTACCAAACATATGGTACTCAGTATCATAAGCCGACTGAGCTTCAGAAATAATAAAACAAAAACAACATCTCAGTGTATTCCCACAAGGCAGGGTCTGTAAAGGGTAAAGTGTAGGTAGTCCACACCACTACCTCAGATGAAGTAGAGAGATTGTTTCTGATAGACCCGTAGCTCAGGACAAATAACAATATAACAAACAAAACATATAAAAACAAACAATAATAAGGAATATCACACTGCTAGATAATAATGTAAACAAGACACCCACAAGGTAATACTATAAAATATATATTCGAAAAACATAGACATCACCAGAACACCGCGAACTAGAGACTACAAGAAACTACATGCACAGATGCAAACAAGGCACTCTTCCCTACTATTACAGGCGTACTCCTACCCACTAACCCTCTAACCTAATCCACGTCCTCCACAACTTTCTATAACGGGTTATGTCCTCCGTAAGATGTAAATGCTCCATGTCATATCTAATCACCTCCCTCTAATACTTCTTCAGCCTACCACTACCCTACTTAAAACCATTCATAGCTAGCCTTTCATATCTCCACAGTGGAGAATTATGCCACTCATCATCACATGCCCGAACCATCACAACCTCAATTCTCGCATCTTATCCTCTATTGAAGTCACTCTTATATTCTCTCGAATAGTCTTATTACTAACCCTATCCATCCTAGTAAGTCCATACATCTATCACAACATCCTTATCTCTTCCATTTTTAACTTTTGGCTATGGGAGTTCTTAACTGACCAATACTCCAATCTATACAACATAGCCGGTCGGATTGCCACTCTGTAAAAATTACTTTTGAGCTTAGGAAGCACCTTCTCAAGACTTCCAAAATGAGCCTCTATTTAAACTACCCAGCACCAATAGGGTGCATGACATCCTCATCAATCTCCCCATTCCCTTGAATCATAGACCAAAGATACTTAAAACTCGCTTACTTCTGAATGACCTGAGGATCCAGCTTTACTACCACGTCAACCTCATGCGACAAATCACTAAACTTATATTCCAAGTACTCTGTCTTAGTCTTGCTCAACCTAAATCCTTTAGACTCAAGGGTATGTCTCCAAGGATTAATTTATCATTAACTCCTTCTTGAATCTCATCAATTAGTACAACATCATCAGTAAATAACATACACCAAAGCACCTCTCCTTGAATACGCCATGTCAAAACATCCATCACCAAGGCAAATAAAAATGGTCTAAGAGTCAATCCCTGGTGCAACCCTATCAAAATAGGAAAGTTCTTCAAATCTCCTCCCACTGTCCTTACAAGAGTTTTTGTGTCATTGTACAGGTACTGAATTTACTTAAGTGTATACCACGGGCACCCCTCTAGCCTCCAAGAACCTCCATGGAATATCCCTGGGAACTTTGCCATATGCCTTCTGAAGATCAATGAAAACCATATACAAGTCTTTCTTCTTCTCCCTAAACTGCTCTACTAATATCCTCACAAGGTTAATGGCCTCAGTAGTTGAGCGACCTGGCATGAAACAAAATTGATTCTTTAAAATAGTCACGATCCTCCTCAGCCTCAAGTCTACCACCCTTTCCTAAACCTTCATAGTATGACTCAATAACTTGATACCTTTATAGTTGTTGCAACTTTGAATTTCCACCTTGTTTTTATATAAAGAAATCAGTGTACTCCATCTCCAATCTTGGTGCATATTTGCCGCCCTAAAATAATGTTAAACAACTTTGTCAGCCACTCCAAACTTGCCACTCCAGTTATCTTTTAAAAATCCATCGGAATCTCGTCTGGCCCAGTGGACCTCCCTCTAAGAATCCTACAAATAGCACCTTTTATCTCCTCAACCTTAATACGCCTACAATAACAAAAAAGGCGACATTTCTCTGAGTTCTCCAACTCCCCCAACATAAAACCTTTATCCCCCCCATCATTCAAAAGTTTATGGAAATAGGAAAGTCACCTCCTCCTAATGAGGGCATCCTCCACCAATACTTTTCCATTCTCCCCCTTGATGCACTTCACTTGGTCAAGGTCACGAGCCCTCTACCCCCTAGCCTTGGCTAGCCTATACAACTTCTTATACCCGTCTTTCTCCTCTAAAGCCGCATACGCAAGCAACTATTTCAGTGATGATCATAATAATGCTAATGAAGCGCAATTCTATAAGTAACTAGCCCATATATGATAGTATAGTGAAGAAAGAGATATACAATATTTAATAGTAGTAGGAAGGAACGAAATAATATACAAAGATTAGCCATAGAATGAGATATATATAATATCGTGTTATACGGGTAATCAAATACAAAGGTACAATGCTGAGGGAACTAATCTAACATCATTAGAATCATAAGTAATAATGAATCTAATACTAGCATAGTCAGGGCCTCTAGTCAAAATAAGAAAAATCATAACGCGATCTACCAATGACAAGTCTTACCATAATAATGAGAAAAGGAATTAAAAATATACCGATAATCTCAAGTACCAATCCATAACCAACCCATCACTAACCATACCATAACACTCAACAATAATGTAACTGGCTAGCCCGAACAACCAATAACCCCAATAGGCCATCTAATCCCAAAGATGGCACAAGAAAACACTCAACAAATTACAATAATAACCTGTTCCTATACAGCCCCTCATAAGACCGATAGATACAAGTGCTAAATAATTATACTAGTGAAAAACAATGCATATGAATAAATGAATGTAACATAAACCAATATTATCAAATCAATTGATTGGAAAATTTTACTAAGTGTATACACCTCTTCCAGCTCAGTCGCTCACAAAGGCAGGACCTACGATGACCATCCTACTCTAGTATCGTGGCTCTTCGTACTGAAAGGACCATAGGAAACTCGTGATAGCTGTATACTCTGTCTAGTCTTGAACTAGGACTTCCAGAAAGCATCAAGACTAATCTACTCCATCCAGTGTTGGAGAGAAATATAAAGTATAATAAGAAATGTCAGACTAGAATCGGGACTTAACAAATGTATATCTATAAATCCATTGCCCGAGATTAAATCAGGACTAAAATATTATAGTAATATAAGAAAAGTCAAAAGCTACCTCGATCGAAGTGAATGAGTAGTGGTAAAAGAGAGTGGATTAATAATGGATCAAAATCAGCCTCGGTTGAATTTCCAAGTAGTATGCTTAGTTTGAAATATTATAATCCAATAATAAGGATAGTAGACTTCCATTTTTTAAGAATCAATTTTAAAAGTTAAGAAAAGTGGAAATAAATCTCTTTTTAGAAAATATTAGTAAAACCAAGGTTCTAACCAGAATCACACCACTAAATAAGTGCAAATGCCTCTAACTGTATCCATGACATCGCCAGTATCCAAATAATACAACCATAAGTGTCTATGCATCCATAATTATATCCACGTCCTTTCAAAGAATAGAGTACTAACCTAGTATCAAACTGGTATCATAACCACGACCTCAGACCTAACAATATATAACTCAATAAGATGTTAGTACCATAAACTGGGAAACTAAGGTAAACAAGGACATAGAGATACTAAGAGGGCCTAATCGGGGAATATCGCTTAATTCACTAAGTAACATTGTAAGTCTTTTACTAAAAGGGTTCTTCATGTCAATCTATAGCTAAACAAGCGTATAATTTGATGCAATAGGATCCTACAATCATAACAGGTAATTTAGGGTAAGGCTTGAGTTATATTTCTATTATAAATTCTCTAAATAGGTTGAATCATGATATTACTATCTATAAACCTGTCTCACAATCCCTTCCTAGCATGCAATCTATAAAATACACAATCACATAGATAAAAGTAGATCGAATTCTACCTCAATTCCAAACCGCAACCTCAAACAATTTATGAATCTTTCATCTTTGATTCATGATCCCAGAAATAATGTTGCACTATCAAATTCATAATTCACATATTAATACGAATAAGATGAGACTCGTATTGAAATATAAAAGTTCAGACCAAAAATTATATCAAAAATAGTTTTTGAATTAAATTCTAAAATTGAATACATCACGAGGTCCCTCGAAGGATAAAGAGTGTGTACTCAAAAGTTGAGCACAAACAGAGCTTGAATCGAGGCCCAAGTCAAACCACAAAGTTAAGGAACTCAAAAACTAATTTATAGAAATTTTCAAGAAAAAAAGCAGAATTTGATGGGAAAAACAATGAGAAATCAAGAAATACTAGTTTAGAAGCTCACCTAAAGTTCCAATCTTGAAAACCCACTTTAATTCTCTCAAAAATGAGCTTGAAAGGTTCGAAAATGGTGGAATGAGATTTTGAATCTCAACTTTGGTTAGAAATTATGAAACAAAAAATAAGTATTCTTATTAAATGAGAGAAATGAAGGTAAAATCACATAGTCAACAATAATACAGAACAACGCATCGAGAATTATCTAAAATGGAGCTTCCCAGCTCCCGAAATATCAAAGGCACTAAAACCCTGCAATTTATCAATTTAAGCACTGCCAGATGAAATTTATGTTCTTTGCATTCGCAGGACGCCCACTGCATTCGCGAAGAATAAATTTTTCCATTGACCAATGAAAAAATAGTCCTTCTTCGCATTCACGGGACCCCGATCGTATTCATGAAGAACCTCCACACTAGAAAATAAGTAATTTTAAAAACTTATTTTTGACCCTCGGAACTCATCTAAAATCTTACAAATATGAACCAATAGTGAAAACTGATCATAAAACATAGTATGAATCCAACGAAATCATCAAATTTATTTAAAATAATCGTATAGAACAAATTAACCTTTGGAATAGTTTTTAGGATATTTTAACTAATTTTAATCTAAACACTCAAAATAAAATATAAAGGCTCGGGACCCAAACTATGCAATTAAAGTTTCTGTTCGAGGTTGTTTCGATAAAAAGTGAACCCCACACCCAATAAACCATTTTTACCTACTTCCAATCAATAGTTCAAAAATGAGTCTGAAAGTTTCGAGACCTGGACCAAGGGTCTCCCTAGCGTAAGAATCCATATTTCAAAGCTAACAGTGCTTTTGAAATTCTCATCCGACTCCATTTAATAGAAGTTTATGTCCGAGATCAATTTCTTAACTTTAAAAGCTCTATAACAAGAAAACGGGCTTAAAACCCAAACAAATTACCCAAAAATCAAACCGTCAATTTTGAAAAGTCATAAATAAACTAAAGCCACTATGAAAAGGCTCAAACTATTAAAACTGTGTAAAAATTGAGAAAATAACCTAGAGAATAATTACACCTGAATGCCAAACTTAAGCAATTTATCTATAGTTGCAAGCCTCTTCTGCACAACTAGCCATTATATAAATTTAAACCTGAGATGAATCCTAATCTACATTGTGGGACTCTTTCAATCAGCTCTGGGGTATTGAGGTTGCAGATAAGTGTACATCTTGTGAATATAGAACTTTTTCCCCTTCATCACCTTAGTAAAAATAGTATTTCAACATAATATGTGTTGCCTGACTTTGTATATCCACTCTATAGCAACTAGTATATTTCTCACTATCCAAGAAGCATTTTTGGTATTTGGATTGATTTTGCTGATCTAGTTTTTATGTGGCATGCATATACCCATTGGATCCATAGACACTCTTTCAGCTTCGACACATTCCGTAATTTCTTGAGAATAGCCGCTGCATAGATTAGTAATATTTAATCCACCAGCATTCATGGGCTTACAAGTATAGTCCCATGAACGTAGGCTTTTCTAAAAACTATTACAGAACTAGTCCACAAAAAGGTATTATAGAGTTTATTAATGGTCTTAATCATAAGAAAAATTTATGCCTATTAAACTTGTACACCAAAGAAGATTAACTTTATAAGTTGCACTCTCCTTTCATAAGATAGTATTTTTGCCGACTAACAAGTGATCTTGGCCGTCAATGGCATGTACAGGTAACATGTAGTTTCTTTGAAGCTAAAGGGAATCCCTAAGTATCTGAAAAGTATAGTTCCTTCAGTGAAGCCCAATTCTTCTAATATATCTTTCCTAATATGACAGCAACACCATCAATATATAGTGAACATTTCTCAAGGTTGACTTGTAGGTCAAAAATCCTGGAGAATCTTAAGAAAGAATCATTTAATAGCTTTCACATAGATTAGTTCAGCTTTATAGTACATTAATAGATCATCTGTAAAGCAGATATGAGTGCTTCCTATTTTTCAGTATTTAAGGTGAAAATTAAAGTCCCTATTAGCAATAAGTTGCCTCATTACTCTTTCCAAATACTTTATTGCAAGAACAAAAAGGTAAGGAGACATAGGGTTTCATTGACTTATCACTCTTTTAGCATCAAAAGAAGGAGTAAGTCCCACATTCAACAGCAAAGAATAAGACATAGTGGATATACACCCCATGATCCACTTAATAAACTAAGCAGGAAATCTTATATGAAGTAGTGAATCTTTTTTCTTGGATGGAGGGAGATCTTTTTGTTGAGAAAAATAATTTTTATCTCAAAAAGAAAATAATCATCTTTGAATATCCTTTATTTGGATAGTTACAAAAAGTTAATTTTCACTCCTTCAATAACAAATGTATTATATGTTGACCTTTTCCTTCTTAATGAGTCATCATGAGAATTATTCTAATAATATTAAGGAGACATTATATGAGCTTTCTTGAAAAATAATGGTGCCATCATTTGGTTATTGAATTGGATATAATAGACTTCACTACCGTTTACTCCAAAAGTCTGATTTCTCTCTTTGAAACACTCATATACATTATTTTGAGCTATAAAAGTGTTATCCTCGTGCTTATGAAAAGTTATAGGGAAAAGAAGAGCAACATTTTTCATGATTTTGTCATTTTTGTTGAATTGGGTTATTTTAATTATTTAATTTTTTGTTAGTTTTTGGCTTCTAATTTATAACTAGAAGAGCTTACTGAATCCTAGAGAATACACCTTAACCGCTGACATGTCCTTAAGGACAGTGTCAAAAGCATGACTCAAGCTACAAACTTTTCGTGATTATTTAATAGTTTACAACACTTTTTTTGAACTTGAAAATATCTTCCTCACGAATGTAGTAAGTTTCACCTCACACAGTGTAATAAATTTGTCACTTTGGATAGAGTAAGTTTTTATCTTGAACCTAGAAAAAAATTATCAAGGACATAAGAAGTTTTCACCTCAAATGGAGTAATGACTTTTTCTCTTTGAATGGAGTAAGTTCTTTGTATTGAACTTGGAAATATAGCCCTCCCGAGCGTAGGAAATCTTCACGTTTGATGGAGTAATTAATTTTTTATCTTGGATAGAATAAGATTTTCATCTTGAACTTAGAAATATCTTCTTCTCAGATGTAGGAAAGTCTTCACCTTGGATGACGTGATATTTTTTTTGAATGGAGTAAGCCCATCGCTTAAACTTAGAAATCTTCTTTCCAGAAGCAGAAAATCTTCACCTCAAATGAGCAACTTTTTTGTCTTGAATGAAGTAAGATTTTTGTCTTGAACTTAGAATTATCTTCTCTTTGAGTGTTGAAAGTTGCAAAATTTTGAATGAGGTAAATTATTTCTTGACAAGAACTTATTTTTATCCTTTTATCAAAAAATAAAATGAACAAAAATACAGAATAAAGAAAATATAAATAAAAAAAGAACGTTGCATGTCAAAGATATTTTAGATACACAAGACGAGTTCAAAACTTTATCTAGATGAATTCAGCTACAATAAAGACAAGGATTTAAGTGAGAATGGAGACCTTAAAGGTTGGTTTAAAGAATCTGAAATATTTTTTGCAACATTCCAACAACAAGCTATAAATTATTTGGTGAGGCAACGCAAATTTAGAACTGTCTTTGTATGTAAAACCAATTTCATAAAATCATTTGGCTCGATCATGAAGTTGTTGAATTCTGAAATTGCATATGTTATAATCACCCGTGTCTAGGTTTTGTAGAATTCAGTCGATACTTTTAAATAAAAATATAATTTTTAGTGTCATTGTGCAAATTTAAAACTGACGACATATAAAAATCTAAAGTTGACTTCGTAATATTATCTAGAATGATACTGAAAGTATTTAACTTTGAATTTGGGGTACATTGTAGTCCTTTTTGCTAGTTTTGACAGAATTAAATGATTTGTAATTTCAACATTCCTACTTCAAGAGATTAAAGTTTTAGTAAAGTTGCATAAATCAAAATTTTTTAGCATAACATAATTTAAAGTTGACTTCAAAAAATTATCTAGAATGATATTGAAGGTGTTTTATTATGATATATGGATATATTGTAGATTGTGAAGAATAATTTTTGGAAAATGAAATGGTTCATAATTTCTTCATTTTTAAAATATAATATGAATTTTTTATTACAAACGTGCTAAGATGTGAAGAAAGTGACTAAAATCATAAGAAAAAAAGAAGGAAAAAATTACCTTGTATTGTGCTCTATGGAGACATGGAATGTTGTATTTGATGAAAAATAGTGAAGAACATGCTCCTATTTATAAATAGGTAGTGGAGATTATTCACTCCTAAGTTGATATTTGTCTAAGAAGGTTTGAACAACTTATTGTAATTCTGTTAAAGTATAAAATGAACCTCACATAGTCAGTTAACTACTTTCTTGAGTTAGTTAACTACAGTTAGAGTTAGTTAGGAAGTTAACACTGTTAGAGTTAGTTAGAAAGTTGACTGATTAGTTAAT
Organism: Capsicum pubescens; assembly: GCA_030864215.1. Classification (NCBI taxonomy): domain Eukaryota; kingdom Viridiplantae; phylum Streptophyta; class Magnoliopsida; order Solanales; family Solanaceae; genus Capsicum; species Capsicum pubescens. The sequence continues at coordinate 254,021,038 of CM061540.1, read as the reverse complement.
AGATTACCTCATACAATTCTCTATGTATAAAAAAGTTGATGTATCACATTTATCACTTTTTTCATGAATAAGAATTAACGATTTTCATTATAGAGTTTTCTCTCCACCTGTTTCTTTCTTCTCTCTTCTTCTAGTTTTCCTCTTCTTTCCTCTCTCTATTTCTTATATGAATTCATGTTCATACTCTGAATTAATAAATTGTATCAAGTCTTTCGATATATATTCTTCATAAGCAATCGTGAATTGCATTTCTTTTGCTTCCGCTAAAAATTTTGAATTCATCTTCAAAGAAAATTGAAAGATAATGGAGCATACAACTTGCAGTACCAAATTAGGTTTCAAATCACCTATGAATGGAACAAATGGGATTCCATCTTCCTTTCAAATTCCTGATATTTATTATAATGACCCTTTATTTTTACATTCGTCTAATGTGAGTGGAGTGTAAATTATATCTTTTCAAATGACTGGCATTGAAAGTTACACCATTTAGGCTAGGTCTATGCATACTGTACTTCTAGGTACAAATAAGATGGGTTAGTTTATGGTTGTTGCACAAAAGAAAAGTTTTCTGAAACTATGTAAACTACTGGGAAAGGGTAAATACAATAGTCCTTTCTTGGATCATGAACTCTACTTTCAATAGCCTTCTTGGTGGTATCATGTATGTATCTAGTGCTTAGGCTATTTGGGAAGATCTATTTAAAAGGTTTAATAAAATTGATGGTCTTAGAATGTATAATGTTTATAAGGAAATCTCTACATTGATGTAAGAAACTCTGTCTGTTTCTATATATTTCTCAAGACTGACAGATCTTTGAGAAGAATTTGAATATTTAGTGCCAGCATGTGGGTGTGATTGTGCTAAGTCTATGTACTTTGTGGTGCATCTGTAGAACTTGAAACTGATTCAGATTTTTGATGGGTTTAAATGATAACTATGGATATACAAGAAGCCAAATACTGATGATGATTCTATTGCCTTCAGTAAACAAGGCATATTCCATGATTCTTGATAATGAAAGTCAGAAGACAGTTGTTGCTACAGCTGGTGTATTAAGTCTTAGTCCTAGTTCCATTAACTTTGAAACTACTTTGTATTCTAGACCCTATGGAGGAGGCAGTTCCTATCATCAAGGCAACAATGGTAACACTAACTATCATGGATATATCACCTCTGGTAATACTTCTTCTACTGGTTATTAGAAATATAAAGGAACTCTAATGTGATGTATGACTATTATAAATGCAAAAGACACATCAGAGAAATATGTTACAAGTTGGTTGGTTATCCAAATAAGTTCAAGAACAAGAAGAATGTGTTGACATCTTATAGTAATGGTCATGTTTTTTGAAATATGACTACAGGACCTGGTTTTGAGTTTTACACTTCAGCTCTTAGTCAAAATATGAGTCCAAACATTACTGGTGTAAGGCATCAAACTCAAGAATCATCTGCTCATGGAGTGGCTGGACAACTTGGTCAGGTTACAGGGTATTCTATTCTCTTTACAAGGAGTCAGTATGAATAAATTGTTGGGTTCAATTGGTGTGAATGGAAAAAGGAGGGACACAACCTTTTATGAAAAGACATATTATTTTGGAAAATGAGTGACTGTTCAAATAGTTGTGTCTGTTCAGAAAAAGACACAATGTTTCGAATGAACAGACATGACTCTTCCAAAGGATATACCTTTTCGGATAAACCATTGCCACCTTTCGGAATGGGCACTTGATGGCTATATAAACCTGCATTTATCCACAGGTTTTGAAATAAAAATTTTCTGAAATACAAATTCTTCTTATCTTCAAAACATTCCTTGTGATCAATCAAATCATTGAGTGAGTTCGTTGAATTCAATTATTTGAGGATTCACTATAGTTGGATTGAAAGTCATTTTATCCTGGGAGGAAGATTCCAAAACCTCGGGTACAGTGAGGGGAATTATTTATTAAGGACACTCCGTGAAGTCGAGGGACTTGGCTTTACATTTCTGTTTCATCTTAATTTCTGAAAAAATAAAACACACTTCTTAGAAAGATCACATTGATCTTGTGTTGAGGGTGTTGTTGTACTTCATAGTGTTAGTATTTTAAACTTGAACTAGTGTTGAAGTTATTGTGTCAAATTACAGATTCTTGTACTCAAAAAACATTGAAAAACAACAATCTTAAGGAATAATTTTTGAAAAAAAAAATTGCTTATTTGGTGAATTTTTTTTTTCCCTAAACTTTTTTTTTTTTGGAATCTGTATTGCTTGATTTATGGAGATTAAAGATTTTAGCTTTCTACTCCGTTTGAACTTAACTAGTGATTTGAAGACATAAAATCTTCATCACAGGTTAAAGATCACTCGATTGACGATTGAAAGTCATAAAAACTTCATCATTAAACTAGAAACAAGAGGTGTTTAAAGTTGTTACAACTTTATTAGTAGTATTTTGACATACTAAAGGTTCTGTCTTGTTGTGACAGGAAAATGATGACTGATAGTCAAATGCATGATACTGGAACGACTATGGCGGCAACTAGTATTGCCACGACGAGTCGTACTAATGCTCCACAAGCTATGGCACCGGCGGAGAAACTCGGAAAGTTCGCGGGTATTGACTTCAAGAGATGGCAGTAGAAAATGTTCTTCTACCTCACAACAACTCTCTGTCTTTAAAGGTTCACATGTGAGGAAGTTCCAGAGGTGCCCGAGGGAACCTCTGAAAAAGAACGCTTCATAATTGTGAAGACTTGAAAACACTCAGATTTTCTTTGCATGAATTATATGTTGAGTGATCTCAAAGATGACCTTTACAATGTGTATAGCGGAATCAAGACTGCAAAAGAGTTAAGGGGAGCGCTAGAACGGAAGTATAAGATGGAAGATGTCGGAACTAAAAAGTTCTTTGTTGCAAGATTCCTAGAGTACAAAATAATAGATAACAAGTCTGTTGTTTCCTAAGTGCAGGAACTGCAAGTGATCATCCATGATCTCCTAGCGAAAGGTATGATTTTGACAAATACAGTTGTTGAACAATTTAAAAATGTTCTTAGTATTCACATGAACTTTATTGTAGGTTTAATTATGAATAAAGCATTTCAAGTAGCAGCAATAATAGAGAGGCTACCACCTATGTGGAAAGACTTTAAAAACTATTTGAAACACAAACATAAGAAAATGTTAGTCAAAGATCTGATTGTACGACTACGCATTGAAGAAGATAATAAGACTTAGGAAAGAAGGTCAAGAGGCAATTCTACAATGAGTGGAGCAAACATGGTAGAAGATAACCAAAACAACTCTAAAAAGCGAAAGAAAGAAGGAAATGAAAGCAATCAAACCAAGAAGAAATTCAAGAAAAAGTGCTTCAACTGTGGCAAGATTGGCCACAAGTCTACGGATTGTCGTGCCTCAAAGAAAGAAAACAAGAAGGACCAAGCAAATCTGGCTAAGTCTAAGAAAGAAATGGATGATCTGTGTGCTATCCTTTCCGAATGCAACATGGTGAGAAATCCTCGCGAATGGTGGATAGATTTTGGAGCCACCCTCCATGTTTTTGCTAACAAGGAGTTTTTTTCGACGTTCTCTCTGGCTCAAGTAGAAGAAAAAATCTACATGGAAAACTTTGTTACTGCAAAAATGAAAGGAACAGGAAAAGTATGTTTGAAGATGACTTCCGGCATAGTATTGACACTTAACAATGTCTTGTATGTTCCTGAGTTACGAAATAACTTGATTTCTATTTCACTTTTAGACAAGAACGAATTCAAATGTGTATTTGTTTCCAGAAAAATTATACTTAGTAAAGGAGAAGTGTATGTAGGAAAAGGCTACCTCAATGAGGGCCTATTCAAAATTAATGTAATGAATGTTGAAATCAATAAAAGTTCAAATTCTTCTTACTTGCTTGAGTCTCCCAATTTGTGGCATGAACGACTAGGCCATGTTAATTACAAAACACTACGAAAACTGATTAACTTAGAAGTTTTGCCAAACTTTGAGTGTAATAAATTAAAGTGTCAAACTTGTGTGGAATCAAAGTATGCTAAGAATCCGTATAAGTCCATTGAAAGGAATTCCAATCCCTTAGACTTAATCCACACTGATATTTGTGATATGAAGTCAACACCATCACGTGAAGGGAAAAAGTATTTCATAACTTTTATTAACGATTGCACTAGATATTGTTATGTCTACTTTCTAAATAGTAAGGATGAAGCAATAGATGCGTTTAGGTAATACAAAACTGAAGTTGAAAATCAGTTAGAGAAAAAGATCAAAACTATAAGTAGTGATAGAGGTGGAGAAAATGAATCTCCCTTCGCCGAAATATGTGCAGATAATGGAATTTTCCATCAAACTACGGCCCCGTATTTACCTCAATCTAATGGAATTGAGGAAAGAAAAAACCGTACTTTGAAGGAAATGATGAATCTCTTACTTATAAGTTTAGGTTTACCGCAAAACTTGTGGGGGGAGGCTATCCTTACAGCCAATCGTATACTCAATAGAGTTCCCCATAGTAAGACACAATCAATTCCTTATGAAAAATGGAAAGAAAGGAAACCCAACTTGAAAATTTTCAAAGTGTGGGGGTGTCTAGCAAAGCTCCAAGTTTCGATGCCAAAAAGGGTTAAGATAGGACCTATGATGGTAGACTGCATGTTCATAGGATATGCTAAAAGTAGTAAAGCATGTCGGTTTTTGATTTATAAATCCAAACATTTAGATATTAATGAAAATACAATAATTGAGTCAGATAATGTTGAATTCTTTGAAAGCATTTACCCGTATAAAATTAGACATGAACAGTCTAGTGGAGGGTATAAACAACCTCGAGATGAACCAAGTGAGAATGTACATAATGATAAGAATCTGAGATAGAGTACACATCAAAGAACGTCAACTTCGTTTGGATTAGATTTTATAACATTTCTCTTAGAAAATAAGCCTCAAATATTTAAGGAAGCGATGGCATCTTCGAACTCATCCTTTTGGAAAGAGGCAGTCGATAGTGAGATTGATTCAATCTTAAGCAACCATACGTGGGAGTTGGTTGATCTTCCTCCAGGAAACAAACCTTTAGGTTCTAAATGGATCTTCAAAAGAAAAATAAAAGTGGATGGTACTATTGACAAATACAAGGCAAGACTTGTAGTAAAAGTCTTCAAACAAAAATAAGGCCTTGATTACTTTGATACATACTCACCGATAACAAGGATAATGTTGATTCAAATGTTAATTGCCTTGGCGGTGGTATATGGTCTTGAAATCCATCAAATGGATGTGAAAACCACATTCCTAAATGGAGAATTAGAGGAAGAAATTTACATGTAACAGCCTGAGGGTTTTGTGGTTCTAGGAAAAGAAAATAAGGTGTGTAAACAAGTTAAGTCACTTTATGGACTAAAACAAGCACTTAAGCAATGGCATGCAAAGTTTGACTAAACCATGTTGATAAATGGATTCAAAATTAATGAATGTAATAAATGTGTTTATATTAAAGACACTCCAAATCACCAAGTCATTGTGTGTTTATATGTGGATGATATGTTGATCATCAGTAGAGACATTTCAAACATAAATATAACGAAACAAATGCTCAAAAGCAAGTTCGATATGAAAGACCTTGGAGTTGCGGATATGATCTTAGGGATAAGAATCCATAGAATTCCACAAGGGTTGGCATTGTCACAGTCTCATTACATCAAAAAGGTACTTGACAAATTCAAGTATATGAAATTTGGTATTGGCAAGACTCCATTGGATATGAGGTTTGCACTTCAAAAGAATGAAGGTGAAAGTGACTTACAATTGGAGTACGCAAGAGTATTGGGATGTTTAATGTATATAATGAACTGTACACAACCATACATAGCATGTGCTATAATTAAGTTGAGTCGGTACACGAGTAATCCTAATAAAACTCATTGGATGGCAATGAAAAGAGTTTTGGGGTATTATTATACACTCAAGACTACGCTTGGCATTATAATAAATATCCTGTGGTACTTGAAGGATATAGTGATGCAAATTGGATCACCGAATCAAATGAAGTAAAATCCATGAGAGGGTATGTATTTACTATCGGTGGAGGAGCTGTCTATTGGAAATCATCTAAACAGACTTGTATTGCTCGCTCTATAATGGAATCTGAATTTATCGCATTAGATAAAGCCGGTGAAGAAGAAGAATAGCTCCAAAATTTCTTGAAAGATATTTCTTATTGGACCAAACTAGTGGCACCGGTATGTATACACTGTGATAGACAAATGGTGATAGGTAGGGAAGGGAGCATGATGTACAACGGTAAATATCATTACATAAGAAGGAGACATAATACCGTTAGAGAACTTCTCTCTAGTGGAATTATCACTGTTGACTATGTGAAGTCAAAGGATAATGTGTCGAATCCAATTACAAAAGGCCCATCTAGAGTAGGAGTTGAGAGAATATCCAAGGGAATGGGTTTAAGGCCTAGGACAAGTCAGCATGGCGGTAACTCTACCTAGAAGACAGGAGATCCCAAGAGCTAGGTTCAATGAGATCAAACAAAGTTGTGTCTGACAGGTTCAACATTATCAAAATACCAACCCATTCTCATGATGTAGACAATGTTTAGTAAACAAGGATAAGACTTAAGGTGAAAAGTCTTTTAATGATTATCTAAATTTGGCAGATTTGACCAAATAGTTTAATCTATAGGATTGAAAGTGTAGAAATCACCTATCTGAGGGCGAAGTGGAAGCTGCTTCAAGGAGAATGTTAGTAAAGGCCTATTCTCTAAGCTCTCATGAAATCGGGTCGTGTTTATCGATGAAAGAAACAAAACCATGAGAAACATAAACGGTAAAAGGCTGGTTGTATGACATGTGTTATCTAGTTGTACATTAAGTCTCAACGGTTTAAAGATATCAAATATACCGATTGACCGAGTGCATCCGATGCATGTTCACTACGGAAAGTTCAAAGGAAAACCAACTTATCTTGATGCAATCAGTCTTTGATTGATGATCATATATTTGTTCATAAATTTTTACAAAGAATAATCATTCCCCATTCATGTGGGGGATTGTTGGGTTCAATTGGTGTGAATGGAAAATGGAGGGGCACAACCTTTTATGAAAAGACATATTATTCTGGAAAATGAGTGACTGTTCAGATAGTTTTATCTGTTAAAAAAAACATAGTGTTTCGAATGAACAAACATGACTCTTCCAAAGGATACACCTTTTCGGATGAACCATTGCCACCTTTCGGAAGGGCACTTGATGGCTATATAAACCTGTATTTATCCACAGGTTTTGAAATAAAAAAATTTCTAAAATACAAACTCTTCTTATCTTCAAAACATTCCTTGTGATCAATCAAATCGTTGAGTGAGTTCGACGAATTCAATTATTTAAGGTACCACTATAGTTGGATTTAAAGCCATTTTATCCTGGGATAAAGATTCCAAAACCTAGGGTACAGTGAGGGAAATTATTCCTTAAAGACACTCCGTAAAGTCGGGGGACTTGGCTTTACATTTCTGTTTCATCTTAATTTTTGATAAAAAAATACACTTCTTAGAAAGATCACTTTGATCTTGTGTAGAGGGTATTGTTGTACTTCATAGTGTTCTTATTTTAAACTTGAACTAGTGTTAAAGTTATTGTGTCAAATTACAGATTCTTGTACCCAAAAAATGTTGAAAAATAACATAAATTATGTAAATGCTTCAACAAAACAACAATGGTCTACCTTTTGCCTGCAATGGGTGATAATGCTAAAGCTAACATAAGTAATAAAGGTATGAATCATCATTTTTCTCTCATGTCCCCTAGTATATCTGAATGGATCATAAATGCATGAGTCACAAATCACATGGCTTCTGATCTTGATCTGTTAGACAAAACTACTGTCAAAAAGTCTAAAATAGTAAAAAAAAGTGTATTTACCAAATAGTGATGTTTTTTGGTCATACATACCGATAATAGCTCAATATCACGCCAGAAGAACAATATTAAATACCCTTTTTGTCCCTCGATTTAAGTGTAATCTACTGTCAGTAGCAAAACTAACAAGAGAATTATAATGTGTTGCTTTTTTTTCTTGATTTTGTATATTTCAGGATCTCTTCACTGAGAGGGTGAAGGAGATTGATAAGCTTGATGATGGATTGTATGTGCTCATGAACAAACTATCAGTTAAAATAAAGGAACGACGCAACATTACTAGTCTTGCTACACCAAATTCTGAAAATGCTAAGTTGAACTTCTATCTTTGGCATAAAAGATTTGGGCATAGTTCTTCTATAGCTTTACGTAAATTATTTTCTCCAAGTAGTCTACAAACAATTACTGAGTCTATTCATGATTGTTCTGTCTATCCATGTGCTAAACAGATCAATAATTTGTTCTCTTCCGTAGTATTAAGACTCATGTTATGTTTGATATGGTTCATGTAGATATATGGGGTCCTTACAAAACTCCTACTTATGATGGAAACAAATATTTTATTATCTTGGTGAATGATTTTTCTAGATTTACTTTATTTTTCTTGCTTAAATAAAAATCAGATGTATATCTCATATTAGAACAGTTCTTTGCGCATGTCAAACACGGTTTGATAAAAATATAAAAATCATCAGATCAAACAATGGGACAAAATTCACTAATAAACTATGTCAAGACTTGTTTAGTGAGTTAGGTATGATTCATCAAAGGTCTTGTTCTTATAATCCTCAGCAAAATGGAGTTGTTGAGAGAAAGCACAGACATATAATTGAGACAACAAGATCCATAAGGATGCAAGCTCATGTACCTATAAAATTTTGAGAACATTGTGTCCTAGCAGCAGGATATCTAATTACTACCTAGTTCAGCTTTGGCCAATAAACCTCCCTATGGAGTACTCTTCAATAACAAGCCTTCTATCAATCACCTAAGAATTGTAGGATGCTTGTGTTTTGCTAAAGATGTAACTCAGTCTGATAAATTAGGTTCCAAGTCTAAATCTGTTGTTCATATGGTATACTCTGAGGTGCAAAAAAGGTTACATTTTTTAAGATCTACAAACTAATGACTTCTTTGTCAATAGAGATATCATCTTTAAAGAAAATATATTTCCTTTTTCTACTCCATCACCTACTGATATTCCTTTTTCTCCAAGAAACTCTACTTCTTTAGAAAAATAGTTAGAGTGCTCAGTTATTCCACTTCTTCAACCACACAATAGTTGCCAATCTAACACTTTAGTAGAGAATAATGAACTTCTGCAAGCACCACAACAACATAAATTGCCTATACAAGAGCTTGCAGACCAAGCCCAACCTCAACAACCTGGACAAGAGCCTGCAATTCAAGCACCAATACCTATTCCTCCACAAGTACCTGCTATATCTAGAAAATCATCTAGAGAAAAACAACTTCCTATATGGTTAAAGGGTTTTTTGTCTTTAAATATCCATAAAGATTCTTTATATGGACTCAACAAATATATATCTTATGTTGATCTATCTACATTATATTAACCTTATCTTACTGCTTTCTCTTCTATTACAGAATCGGCCACATATAATGAGGCTAGTAAAGATTGAAGGTGGATACAAGCTTTGAAGGAAGAGATCGCTGCACTAGAAAACAACAAGACTTGAGAAATTGTTCAACTGACTCCAAGCAAGACTGTCATCGGTTGTAAATGGGTATATAAAGTGAAGTTTAAAGCCAGTGGTGAGGTTGAAAGGTGTAAGGCTGGGCTTGTATCCAAATGATATAGCCAAATGGAGGGAATTGATTTTAAAGAGACCGTCTCTCTAGTGGTTAAAATGGTAACTATGAGAACAATCCTATCATTAGCTGCAGAAAAGCATTATCATATACATCAAATGGATATATACAATGTATTTCCTCAAGGTGATCCCAATTATGAGATTTACATGCAGTTATCATAAGGATTTACTAGTCAGGGAGAGAATATGGTATGTAGACTATTCAAATCCTTATATGGATTGAAACAAGCACCTAAACAGTGGAATACTAAGCTAAGAAGATCATTATCTCGATTAGGTTTTGTTCAAAGTCAGTATGATCACTCCTTATTTATTAAAAGATTGGATCAAAGGGCCACTCTAATCTTAGTTTATATTGATGACATGATTATTAATGGAGATAGCCTGGAGTTGATACAACAAACCAAAGAGGCTTTTTCAAGATGAAAGACTTAGGAGAATTCAAATATTTTCTTGGAATTGAGTTTGCAAGTTCCAAGTCATGAATTACTATGCACCAGAGAAAATATACACTAGAACTGATATCTGAAACAATACTAGCAGGTGCAAAGCCTGTTAATACACCAATTGACACAAACTCAAAGTTAACTACAAAGGATTAAAATGAGTGTACAAGAGACAACTATGATCCAAAAGAAGATCCTCCAACTGATCAGAATGTTTATCAAATACTTATAGGAAAATTGTTATACTTGACAATAACAAGACCTGATATATATTTTGGTGTACAAACTCTAAGTCAGTTTCTACAATATCCTAAAATTTCACACATGGAAGCTGTTTTAAGGATTGTAAAGTATATCAAGCAACAACTGGGATAAGGACTCGTGCTATCAAGCAGTCACAAGAATGAGGTTACTGCATACTATGATGCAGATTGAGCAGTGATGATAGGCGAATTTACACGCCTATAGCACTATATTTTGCCCATATTTTAGCCTAGTTTTGAGAACAAATTATATATTTCATGCACTTTTAGTCCTTTTTCCTGTAAGTGAGCTAACGAACATGATTAGCAAAGTTTCAGGTATAAATGATGCAGAATTCAGCATTTCATGGATAACTTGACGCCAAAGAAAGCTTCACGAAAGGAGAAAAACCAATCTTGGACGCCAAGGACTAAAGATGGCGCATGGAAATTCTGTCCCGGGCTAAAACAATATTTCTGAAGACTTTGGGGACTAGCAGTAATTTATTAGGATTAGGATAATGATACATTAACCTAGTACAATTGGGTTAAGTATTTCATTAGCTTATTAGGATTAGGATAATGATACATTAACCTAGTACAATTGGGTTAAGTATTTCATTAGCTTAGTAGGATTTGGTTAAGCATTTCATTAGCTTAGTAGGAATAGGATATGGGTGTTATAAATACCCTATTCTACTAGAGATTTTGATACATTCACCATTCCACAAACACACTCTTACATTCTCCATTCATACAATTAATTCTACTTTTTATTCTTCTTCTATTCATCTAATCAATTCTTAATTTCCGCAACAAGAGAAACGTTACTTTGCAAAGAATTCACGCCTAATGCCTACCACACTTTGCTACACGAAATATTTATTGTGGTATAATAACAATGTCTATTGTGATTTCCTTCGCACTCATGGGTAACTAAACTTCTCTGTTGGGGTTATGGAAGCCATATGAGATACTATCTATTGCTATGAGTTTGTGAATTCGTGACACGTATATTGCTTATATCATTATTCTCTTCATCTTAATCTAAATTCTTTGTGGTTGCAAACGCAAGAATACGCCAGTATAACATTTAACTTGTTCGAAAGAAAGGTTATCTGTCTGGAAAAGAGATAATGTCAAGGTAGTAGGGTCCCATCCCCTATTAAAAAGTTAGTGTCGTAACTGGATTAACCTCTTGGAAAATTCGTACCATTAGACACGTTTTAAGCTCGAAAGAGTTAAAGTGAAATAATCCTCGAATAGGTCGAAAGACGCCTGGATTTACCATCGAATACAATTCTCTATAAGCACATGCATGTCTGAATTCAACACACTCATAATCAATAGAGACGTATAACTCAGAAGGTGGACATAACCCCAACTCCTCAATTCTCATTGTTTCACAACCTACTAAACATTCTTTCTCTTTTTACTTTGTTATTGCCGTTTTAGCTACTAGTTGGTTACATTACTTGCACAATACAATTCCCCTCTTTTTACGAGACTTGCACTAAAAGTCTAGTAATCGTTGCTTACTTGTTGACCAAGCTATTCCCTGAGGGATCGATACCCAACCCAGGTTGGGTTCTATATTTGACAACCGACCGCTTTACACTCCTACGAGAGCTATAGATTGAGCGTTATCAAAAATTGGCGCCGCTGCCGGGGAATACAAGTGTCAATTAAGTTCGTAATAATTACTAGATCCTTTGGTCAAAGATTCTCGTACTTTTACTTTTAGTTTTTGTTTTTGTTTACTGCAGGTTTTTATTCAGTGCATGCCCCATACCCGAAGTTCTGGTCAACCGTTATTACCTATCAATCCTGAACCACAACGTATTCGCAGAATAGAGGCACAACACGCAATTGAAAGGATGGCTGCTCAACAGGAACAGGCGAGACTAACTGTGCTAGCCGCCGCTCAAGTTCATCAACAGAATATTGATAACCCTGGGCGAGCAACAAATCCTGACGATGAAGATTTAGGTGATGACGAGTTACTAAACCCAAGGCATGATGCTGAAATCACAACACCTGCCATCAGAAGAGGTCGACAAGCTTGGTTTAGGTATGATCGCCAACCCATGCAACCAGCTTTCGACGATGATGATGATGATCTTGATGGAGACGGAGCCACAGGAGCTATTATTCCTCCACCATTGGCACCCGAAGCCAAGTTCAACATCACAAGCACCATGATTCAGTTATTGCAACACAAGGGATTATTTGGTGGACTAGCAGGCGATGATCCGAATATGCATCTCATCAACTTTATTTCTACATGCAAGTCGTTTGACAATCCTGGTGTTGGTCAGAATGCAATTCGATTACGCTTATTTCCATTGTCTCTGTCTGGAGAGGCAACTCTATGGTTGAATGGGCTGAATCCTGATTCTATTACAAATTGGAGGCAATTGAGAGACGTTTTCCTAGAAAGATTCTTTCCGCCATCCAAAAGAGCACAATTGAGAGATGAAATCAGCAACTTTCGTCAGCTTCCAACTGAAGCCCTTCATGAAACATGGGAGAGGTTCAAGACGAAGCTAATGAGGTGCCCAAACCATCACATGACTAATGTTCACCTAATGGAGATACTATATAGAGCCTTGAATTCAATAACTAAACCAGTGGTGGATAATGCGGCCGGAGGATCTTTTATGGATCTCACCTTTGGTCAGGCAAGAAATATGCTAGATCGTATGACGAAGCAAAGTAGAGCTTGGCATACCAGGGATTCTGTGGTAGCAAGCCCCACTTTTTCTATTGGCATGACTGCAGACCAAAGGAGACGATAAGAAGAACGTGATCAAGATATGGCGCACATGAAAACACAAGTGGATCTTCTTACAAAGCATCTATTATCAGGGAAGACCGAAAAAGTCAAAGTTATTGCGTCGAAAGGAAGAGACGAATCTGATTCGGAAGAAGAGGCCAACTACTTGAACAATCAGGGGGGTTTCCGAGGTAATACCCAAGGAAACCAAGGTCGGAACTATTATGATAAAAATGGAAACAAGGACCAAGGTAGTTGGAAGAACAAGAATGACAAAAGTGGTTTATACGTACCCCCTGGAAGACGTGACACCACCACATCTAGTTCTGGAAGTATGGAAGACATGATGGCTAAACTACTGAAAGGAGTGGAAGCAACGAGCGCAGGAGTAACGGAGGTAATAAATGATTTGTCCTCAATGAAGCAATTGGTTGACTCACATTCCACTTCAATAAAGTAAATAGAGCAGCAATTGAGCCAACTTTCAGCAGCAATCAATCAAAGAAAGGCTGTCACTCTACCTAGCGACACTGTGCAAAATCCAAGGAACGACGGATCATGCATGGCTATTACCACCAGGAGTGGTAAGGTGCTGGAAAATTCATCCCAAAGCAAGCAAGTGGCCGAACATAAGGAAGATGATGATGCCATAGAAGCTGACCATGACGTCCATGACGTCACCCCTAGTACTTTGAAGATTGAAAAGACCGAAATACGGAAGCAAGAGGAGAAGAAAGCTGTGGAGAGAACACTTCCCTATCCACCACCACCTTTTCCTCAAAGATTGAAGAAGCAGGCGGATGATACAAGGTTCAGTAAATTCATGGCAATGTTAAAACAGCTAACCATTAATGTTTCGTTGGTGGAGGCACTAGAACAAATGCTCGGATACGCTAAATTCATGAAGGACCTTTTGACAAAGAAGCGGGCAGTAAGCTATGAGCCGGCAGATAATATTCATCATTGCAGTGCAATTTCCATAAGGTCCTTAGTACAGAAGAAGGCAGACCCTGGTGCTTTCACTATTCCTTGCACGGTTGGATCTATGAATTTTGCTAAGGCATTGTGCGATTTGGGAGCTAGCATCAATTTGATGCCACTATCCGTCTACAGAAAGTTGGGGTTGGGCGACCCTACACCAACCAATATGCGGCTCGTGATGGCAGATAGGTCGGTAAAATGACCTGTGGGTATCTTGAATGATGTGTTGGTGAAGGTGTCTACCTTCATTTTTCCTGCAGACTTTGTAATTTTGGATTGCGAGGTGGATTCTGAAGTTCCCATAATTTTGGGACGTCTTTTCTTTGCAACAGGAAGTGTTCTTATTGACATGAGAGCTAATGAGCTTTTATTTCGGTTGAATGACGAAGTGGTCCGCTTTGATATATGCAAAGCAATGAAGCAGCCCAGCGATATGAATGTGTTCTCTGTAGTTGATGTTCATCATGAGGATAAGAAAGCATTATCTGTAGAGAAACAACTTACTGTTGAGCCATTGTCTGCTGCGTCACTGAATGTTGAGCATGAGGACGATGAAGATTATGAAGAACTTATGGGTGCTCTAATAGAAATAGAGTCCTATTCCCATACTCCTAAGCAACCAGACCATGATATTAAGAATCAACCGTCAACAACAGCGAAGACTTCCCTTGAAGAGCCTCCAGTGCTAGAATCGAAAGAACTCCCCAATTATCTAAGGTATGCGTTCTTGGGAAGTAGAGATACACTTCCGGTGAGTGTTGCGGATGATTCAAGTGAACAACACGTAGAGGCTCTCATCTCTGCTCTGAAGAGGTACAAGAGAGCCATTGGGTGGTTCATTGATGATATCATTGGGATCCTTCTTGGGTTATGTACGCACAAGATTCATCTCGAAGGAGATTGCATGCCCACAAGTAAGCCTCATTGTCGTCTGAATCCATTTAGAAAATGATCCACCATCTATCTCGACGAAGTCTAAGTACTCGAGGTAACTATGTCGTGCCGCGACAATAAATCAAGCGCTAAATGTGAGGAAACCCATCGTTTATCATTTTTCTTTCATTCTATTACGTATTTGATTTTGATAAATAAAAAAATCCAAAAATAAGAGTCGTGCCACGACCAAAACTAAGGCGCTTGGTGGGAGGCAACCCATCGTACTAATCGTTTTTATTGGTTTTGAGCAAATGTAGGTGCAAGAGGTATTCAATGAGGAGATCGGTTTCAAATTTTGATTTGGACGTATTGCATGGTAAAGGTGGTAAGTTAGGAATGAAGATGCATAAGGCTATGGATTGAGCATTGCTCATGACAAAATAGGCATCGAGCAAGGCTAGGCCTAGGTAAAACTAGGCCACGAACAAGGCAAAGCCTATACTATAGCCCAAGGTCTCGGAATCTAGTGTGCTATAGCATAGGCGCCGCCCATGCTCAAGTATGCCATAGCATAGGCGCCGCCTATGCTAAAGCATTTTGTCTCTGAATCTCATATGCCATACTAAAGGCGCCGCCTATGCTCACCAAATGCTTTGCAAAAGACGCCGCCTATGCTCACCAAATGCTTTGCAAAAGGCGCCGCCTATGCTCACCAAATGCTTTGCAAAAGGCATGGCCTATGCTATGGCATTCTGCTCAACTAGGCAAAGCATTAGGCACCGCCTATGGTCACTTCTTGTCTCCAAATCTGATTTTAAATGGGTCAAAACCCGACCCAACCTTCTCCTATACATATGAGACTTAGCCTTGAACCAAAAACACATTGGAAACCTAGCTTAAGCGCCGCCTATAGTCCCCAAATCCTCTCAAAAATTTTCCTTTTGCTCTCTTACTTTACAAAAACATCATCCAAAGTCATCAATCAAGTAAGTGCTTCTTTGTTCTTCATTTATATTCCGTAAGTACTACATTACTACGCCTATTATGAATTGCTAAATCTTGAAGTAGTATTGATGATTTGAAAGTGATTGAATTGTTATGATACAACCAAGTGAGTGAATGAATACGTAAGGATGATCGTAACTTATTTCCAACTTGAATTTGATGCACTGTCTTACTTTTGGGGAATTGATATGGTCACAAAAATTGCATAATATTGTCACTTGAATACTTACATGTTGGAATGACTTGTTCATCGGGATAAGAATTATAGTTGCCTACCGACATAGGAGGTTGTGATTATTTCTAGATGTTATACCTTGATTCAATCTCTATGTAGTAGTCTTGATATCTCACACATGCAAGTATTTCCAAGATTACAAGAAGTATGACTGCACTGATTTTATTGTTGGAATAGAGCACCTAAAACGTATGTCGATGAAGTCTGAGTAATCGACCACTTTCACTTCACTAGTCTGTACCAACAAACTAAGTGTGGGGTGGTGCCACTACTTCTTGTTTATAGATTGTATCCATCGAGATAATGCTAACATGAACATTGTTTTAAGTCTCAGGTACAATGGCACCCAAAGCAAGACAAGGCAAAGATAAGGCTACCACTTCACAAAAAGGCAAGAAAAGAGGCCGAAAAGAGCAAGGAGAACCCTCCTCGCTGCAAATACCTCAACTCACTCTTGGAATTAAGTGGGATACTTATGAGGAACTTCTGAGGATGACGACTCTGCTGATGATTCTGATGCAAGGGGTATGACCCCATACATAGAGAATGAGTCCGACTAACCAGGTTCTTCTTATTTATTTTTCACCGAGGACAGTGTGTCCCGTCTAAGTGTGGGGTGCTGGTATTTTCATGCTATACTTCTCTATCCACATTTGCATTTATTTATGTTTGTTTGTTTTGTTAGTAGTTAATTGTTTTTTTCAGTAGTTAAATTTTTTTTTTAACTTAGCTTCGCATGAAATTATTCTAATAGGCAGCATGAGATTATGACAAGAGTTTGTGCTAAAATCATGACTATTGAGACGTTTAGGCTCTAATTGTGACTCACTATGTGATATTGTTTGGTTTAATTCCTTCATCTGTTGGGTCAAGAGTCTATACTACTCCCAATAAAGTCGACCATGTGTCTTGTGTGTGTGAGATAATAGTATATTTTGTGCTTGTGGCTGATGCTAGAACTTGCCTGGTATGTATGTAAAGCGAAAATAAGGAGTGTAAGTCTAGGAGATGATTTAGGCATTTCTTTGGCAATCTATATTTGTTTACCTTCATTTTTACCTACCCATGGACATTATCCTAGTTAACCCTTTTGAGCCTTTAGCCTATTTTCTTTGACAACCTCATATGTAAGCCTAATCCATTTTTTTCAAGACCATAATTTGATCCAAATTCCTAAGTGCTTTAAAGTGTAAAGTCATGTGACAAAATAAGAGAAAATTGGGTGAGTATGATTCTTTAGAATGCATTGGTGCTTGAAATTGCTATGAAAAAGAAGTGTTATCATAAGAGGTATGTTATGAAAAGAAAAAGGAAGAAAAAACTGAAAAGTTAGTCATGTTTAAAATCGAAAAACAAAAGAGGAGAAAAAGGGTGGTAGAATAAATGAAAGAAAGGTTGTTAGAAAGAAAAGTGTTAATGACACAATGTGATGTATTAAAGCGCTTAGGAACATAGTCACTATTTCTGGCCAAAATAGTCCTACCTATCCCTTAGCCTACATTACAACCATCAAAAGACCTAGTTGATCCTAAGCTTGGCATTCTGACATTTAGTGGAGCATTACACTAAGGGCAAGCCTATGGTCATCAGTTGCTTCATATGAATTCTTTGAGAGAGAGAGCAAGGATATTTTGATACCCATGTTTGAAAAATATGCTATACTTGTGAGTGATTATGGGTAATACATTGTGAGACACACATGGTTGATGAGTTTTGGGTAGTCGTGTATGATTCTTTGTGCCTTAACCTTTGAATATGAGTTGACCACCATCACGAGTCTATGCTAGAGGTTAAACTGTTTCTACTAATGATCGAAAAACTACTCTTTGTTGGTAATTGTTGTGCTTGTCTTGACGAATATTTTGTGTTGTTGCTGTGAAACCCTAAGTTGATGTTTAGAGGGACATGATATTTTGTTCGAGGACGAACAAAGCTTCAAGTGTGGGGTGTTGATGATAGGCGAATTTACACGCCTATAGCACTATATTTTGCCCATATTTTAGCCTAGTTTTGAGAACAAATTATATATTTCATGCACTTTTAGTCCTTTTTCCTGTAAGTGAGCTAACGAACATGATTAGCAAAGTTTCAGGTATAAATGATGCAGAATTCAGCATTTCATGGATAACTTGACGCCAAAGAAAGCTTCACGAAAGGAGAAAAGCCAATTTTGGATGCCAAGGACTAAAGATGGCGCATGGAAATTCTGTCCCGGGCTAAAACAACATTTCTGAAGACTTTGGGGACTAGCAGTAATTTATTAGGATTAGGATAATGATACATTAACCTAGTACAATTGGGTTAAGTATTTCATTAGCTTATTAGGATTAGGATAATGATACATTAACCTAGTACAATTGGGTTAAGTATTTCATTAGCTTAGTAGGATTTGGTTAAGCATTTCATTAGCTTAGTAGGAATAGGATATGGGTGTTATAAATACCCTATTCTACTAGAGATTTTGATACATTCACCATTCCATAAACACACTCTTACATTCTCCATTCATACAATTAATTCTACTTTTTATTCTTCTTCTATTTATCTAATCAATTCTTAATTTCCGCAACAAGAGTAACGTTACTTTGCAAAGAATTCACGCCTAACGCCTACTGATAACGCTCAATCTACAGCTCTCGTAGGAGTGTAAAGCGGTCGTTATCAAATATAGAACCCAACCTGGGTTGGGTGTCGATCCCACAGGGAATAGCTTGGCCAACAAGTAAGCAAGATTACTAAACTTTTGGTGCAAGTCTCGTAAAAAGGGGGGATTGTAATGTGTCACCAAAACAATTAAATAAAAGCTGAAAATAGCAAAGTAAAAGAGAAAGATTATTACGTAAGTTGTAAACAATGAGAATTGAGGCGTTGGGGTTATGTCCACCTTCTGAGGTATACGTCTCTATTGGCTATGAGTGTGTAGAATTCTGGCATGCAACTGCTTATAGAGAATTGTATTCGATGGTAAATCCAGGCGTCTATCGACCTATTCAAGGATTATTTCACTTTAACTCTTTCGAGCTTAAAGCGTGTCTAACGGTACGAATTCTCCAAGAGGTTAGTCCAGTTACGGCACTAGCTTTTTAGTAGGGAATTTTAGGGGGTGACCCTACTACTTTGACATTATCTCTTTTCTAGACAGATAACCTTTCTTTCGAACAAGTTAAATGTTATACTGGCGTATTCTTGCGTTTGCAAACACAAAGAATGTAGACTAAGATGAAGAGAATAATGATATAAGCAGTATACGTGTTGCGAACTCACAAACTCACAGCAATAGATAGTATCTCATACGGCTTCCATAACCCCAACAGAGAAGTTTAGTTACCCATGAATGCGAAGGAGATCACGATTGACATTGTTGTTATACCACAAGATTGAGTAATTTCGTGTAGCTTAGGTGGTAGGCGTGAGGCGTGAATTCCTAGGCAAAGTAACGATTCTCTTGTTGTGGAATTTAAGAATAGAAGAGTAGAAGAAGAAAAATAGAATTAATGGAAGAATTAGAAGATGTAAGAAGATGATGTTAAAAGTAGAATGAGAGTTGTAATTCGAAGTTATAATTCGAAGTTCTAAAATCTCTAGCAAAATAGGGTATTTATAATACCCATATCCTAATCCTATTAGATAAATAAAATATCTAACCAAATCCTACTAGGCTAATGTAATACTTAACCCAATTGTACTAGGTTAATGTAACATTATCATAATCCAAATAAACTAATGAAATACATAACCCAATTGTACTAGGTTAATGTATCATTGTCCAAATCCAACTAAGTTACTGCAAATCCCCAAAGTCTTCAGAAATGCTGTTTTAGCCCGGGACAGATTTTCCATGCAGCAGTTTTGGTCCTTAGGCGTGTAAACTCCCTTCCCTTCCTTCGTGAGCTTTCTTTTGCGTCAAGTAAGCCATAAAATGCTGAATTCTGCATTATTTATACCTGAAACTTTACTAATCATGTTCGTTAGCTCATTTACAGGAAAAAGGACTAAAAGTGCATGAAATATATACTTTGTTCTCAAAACTAGGCTAAAATATGGGCAAACTATATTATATAGGCGTGTAAATTCGCCTATCATCAACACCCCACACTTGAAGCTTTGTTCTTCCTCGAACGAAATATCATGTCCTTCTAAACATCAACTTAGGGTTTCACAGCAACAATACAAAACATTTGTCAAGACAAGCACAACAATTATCAACAAAGAGTAGCTTTTCGATTATAGGTAGAAACAATTTAACCTCTAGCATAGACTCGTGATGGTGATCAACTCGCATGCAAACGTTAAGGTACAAAGAATCATATATAACTACCCAAAACTCATCAACCATGTGTGTCTCACACTATAGTACCCATAATCACTTACAAGTATAGCATATTTTTCAAACATGGGTATCAAAATGTCCTTGCTCTCACTCTCACAAAGAATTCATATGTAGCAACTGATGACCATAGGCTTGCCCTTAATGTAATACTTTACTAAATGTCAGAATGCTAAGCTTAGGATCAAGTAGGTCTTTTGATGGTTGTAATGTAGGCTAAGGGACGGGTAGGACTATTTTGGCCAGGAATAGTGACTAAGTTCCTAAGCGCTTTAATACATCACTTTGTATCATTGACACTTTTTTTTCTTTTTTTTTTCTTTCAACCTTTCTTTCTTTTATTCTACCACCCTTGTTCTCCTCTTTTGTTTTTCAATTTTAAGTACAACTCGCTTTTCAGCTTTCTTTTCCTTTTTCTTTTCACAACATACCTCTTATGATAGCACTTTCTTTTTCATAACACATTCAAGCACCATTACAATTTATAGCATCATACTCACCCAATTTCCTCTTATGTTGTCACATGACTTTTTCACTTTAAAGCACTTAGGAGTTTGGATCAAATTATGGTCTTGAAAAAAATGGATTAGGCTTACATACAAGGTTGTCAAAGAAAATAGGCTAAAGGCTCAAAAGGGTTTAACTAGGATGATGTCTATGGGTAGGTAAAACTGAAGGTAAACCAATATAGGTTGCCAAAGAAATGCCTAAATCATATCCTAAACTTACACTCCTTATTTTCGCTTTGCATACATACCAGGCAAGTTCTAGCATCAGCCACACACATAGAATATACGATTATCTCACACACACAAGGCACATGGTCGACTTGCTTGGAAGTAATATAGACTCTCGACCCAACAAGTGAAGGAATTTAACCACACAATATCACATAATGAGTCACAACTGGAGCCTAAACGTCTCAATGGTCACAATTGTAGCACATACTCTTGTTATAATCTCATGCTGCCTATCAAAATAATTTCATGCGAAGCTAGAAAAAATTTACTACTAAAAAACTTTAAAAAAAATGAAAAACGAAACAAAAACAAAGCAAACAAACATAGATGCGAGTAGAGAAGTATAGCATGCAATACCACCACCCCACACTTATTCGGGACACTGTCCTCAGTGGAAAATAAATACGAAGAACCTGGTTAGTTGGACTCTTCCTCATTGTCGGGGGTCATACCCCCTTCGTCGGAATCATCATAAGAGTCGTCGTCAGAGTTCTCCTCCTCGTCAGAGTCTGGCAAGCGTCGATCGTCATCAGTCGGCACATCATCATCTAGAGGTTCCTCAAAGTATGTACGCCCACTCCACACATCTCCCGTGCATGTATGTTCATGGGATAGTCGTGGTCCAGCTGTTGGAGCTCTGCAGCAATTGGAACATGTCCACCACTCATCATAGTAAATCGTGTCATGCCATAAAGATGACGAAAGAAACTCTCATCACGAGCATGTCTTTCCGCAGTAGTAAGGTTGACACCATGACTTGTTTCAGCATCTTTGACTTTAGTAAGGTCAACCTTCTTTGGGTTATGTGGGAGTTTGTGGTCAGCTGGTTTCTCTTCGATATCCTCCTTCCGCAAGATTGCTGTCAACAGATTTCCAAACGTGAAGTGGGACCTTTTGTGGAGTCTGGCCTTCCTCATGGTAGAGCGAATGATTTCCCCAAAGTTGATAGGGACATTCGTCATCAAAGCATAGACCAAACACACTTTATCTCTTGATATCTTGGTGTATTGAGTCCCAGTAATAAGGCATGAGTTGACAATACGCATCCAGATTCTTGCTTCCCTATTCAGTGAAGCATAGGGGAAGGTGTTGTGTCGTCCTGTGTCTTTATGTCTGCCCCACCTTGCCATCGATCTACTTCCACAAAGTGTGTGTCTAATTGCTCTATAAGGAGGCCTGTTGTACAGCTCTTTGAATGGTGCTGGGTCGATCGAAGGTAAGCCAAGAAAAGAGTTGATCCAGTCCGCGTTGAGCTGTAACACTTGGCCCCGAATTTTGACTTCGTTGCCTATTGTTTTCGGCGACCAGTTGGCGTAAAACTCTCTTGTCAAATCAATAGTACATTCTCCCATATCGCGGAAGATGAAATCCAGCTTCAATGCCATAATTTTCGCCAACATACGCGGCTCCTTCTTCGCTAAGGTGTCCTTGTTGATCAGGTCGACGTGAACATATCTTCTTTCTTTGTTGTTCCTGTACCATTCTTTGGCTTCCTCCTCAAGAAACCATTTTATTCCAAACATTCTGCGGGGTAGTTGTGTTGAGTATGATTCTCCTTGGTCCTTTCTACCTCTCTTCTTGCCCTTTTGGGAAGTGGTAGCCTTCTCCTTGCCTTGCCTCGCTTTAGGTGCCATTGTACCTGAGACTAGAAATAGTGTTAATGGCAGCACAATCTCAGTTGATACAATCTATAAACAAGCAGTAGGGGTACCACCCCACACTTAGTTTTGTTGACACAAATCAGTGAAGTGAAAGTGGTCGATTACTCAGATTTCGTCGACATATGTTTAAGGATTATATTCCGACAAGAAAATCAGTAATGTATTACTACTTGCAGCCATTGCACTACTTTGATGTTAGATATAACAACACTACTTTCATAGGGGTTGTAACATGGTATGGATGTTTTCAACAATCGCAACCTCCTAAGTCGGTAGGCAACTATAAGGCTTATCCCGATGAACGGGATG
Source organism: Capsicum pubescens (assembly GCA_030864215.1). Taxonomy (NCBI): domain Eukaryota; kingdom Viridiplantae; phylum Streptophyta; class Magnoliopsida; order Solanales; family Solanaceae; genus Capsicum; species Capsicum pubescens. The sequence goes on along the minus strand of CM061540.1, from coordinate 253,997,675 downwards.
GTCTAGCATGTAAGTATCCAAGTAACAAGATCATAACATGATAGTCAATGTTCATCACCATAGCAATTCTGCAAATCGAATAACAATGCTATTAAAACCAAATTCAAGTCGGAAACAAGTCAAGATTTTCCTACGTATATGTTTACTCACATGATTTTGTATCAACAATCAAAACACATGAACATCACCAATCAATCTTATATGATGTAGCAATTTATAATAGACATAGCAACGTAGTACTTACGAGAAATAAATGAAGAATAAAAGAGTACTTACTTGCTTGAAGCTTTTGGAGATGGTTTTGTGAATTGGAAGAGCAAAAAGAAAAATTTTGGGATGGTTTGGAGAGGGAATGCGGCGCCTTTAGGTTAAGTTCTAGTGTGGTTATGTTTCAAGACTAAGTCCCCTTTATATAGGAAGAGAATGGGTCGGGTTTTGACCCATTTACAATCAGTTTTGGAGACAAAAATGCTACATATGCGGCGCATAATGCTTGGCATAGTCATGGTATATGCGGCGCATAGTCTATGGAATTTAGGGACATATGCGCCGCATAGTCTATGGAATTTAGGGACATATGCGCCGCATAGTCTATGGCATATGAGATCCTGAGACCTAATGCTATAGCATAGGCGGCGCATAGTCAAAAGCACACTTAGGACTGGGCGGCGCATAGTGTATAGCACACTAGATTCCGAGACCTTAGGCTATAGGATAGGTTGTGCATCGTTCGTGGCCTAGTTTTACCTAGGCCTAGCCTTCCTCGATTCCTAGTTTGGCATGATCAATGCTCAATCCATAGCCTTATGCATCACTATTCCTAACTTACCAACTTTACCATACAATGAGTCCAAATTGTCAATTGAAATCAATCTCCTCGTTGAATACCTCTTGCACCTATTTTTGCTTAAAACCAAATGAAAACGATTAGTACGATTGGTTGCCTCCCACCAAGCGCCTTAGTTTTGGTCGTGGCACGACTCTTATTTTTGGATTTTCATTATCAAAAGCAAAACAAGTAAAAAAAGAATGATAAAACAATGGGTTGCCTCCCATCTAGCGCCTTTTTTTATTGTCGTGGCTCGACATAGTTACCTCGAGTACTTAGACTTCGTCGAGATAGATGATGGCCATAGAATTCATCGAGTCAAGAGGACCGATATAAGGCTTAACACGTTGGCCATTCACCTTGAAGACAATACCATTATTATCTTCCAATTCAACTACTCCAGACGAGTAGACTTGGATAACTTTGTATGGACCACACCACTTGGATTTTAACTTACCTGGGAAGAGCTTCAATCTGGAGTTGAAGAGAAGTACCATATCACCCCTTTGGAAGTTTCGTCGAACAATCCGCTGATCATGATACTTTTTCATCCGCTCCTTGTATAGGTCTGACCTTTCATATGCATGGAGACGGAATTCATCTAGTTCGTTCAGCTACTCCAACCTCAGATTCTTCACATCATCCCAATTCAAATTTAATTGCTTCAATGCCCACAATGCCTTGTGTTCGAGATCAATGGGTAAGTGACAAGCCTTCCCATAAACTAGTTGATAAGGGGACATGCCAATTGGCGTTTTGAATGCAGTCCTGTACGCCCATAGTGCATCGTCCAGCTTCCGAGACCAATCCTTCCTATTAGCATTTACCGTCTTCGCAAGGATTTGCTTGATCTCTCGATTGGAAACCTCTACCTGTCCGCTAGTTTGTGGGTAATAAGGTGTGGCTACCTTATGTTGCTTGACACCATATTTTGCCAACACGGACTTGAATAGCTTGTTGCAAAAGTGAGATCCTCCATCGCTTATGATAGTACGTGGTACTCCAAAGCGAGAGAAGATATTCTTCTTCAAGAACTCTACAACATGCTTTCCCTCATTGTCGGCCAATGCTACAGCTTCAACCCATTTCAAAACATAATCCACAGCAACCAAGATGTACTTTATTCCAAACGAATTCACGAATGGACCCATGAAATCAATACCCCACACATCAAAGAGTTCTACCTCAAGAATTTTGGTCATGGGCATTTCATGGTGTTTTGAAATCGCACCTTGACGCTGGCATTGGTCACACCTTCTAACATAGTCGTAGGTATCTCTGAATATCGAAGGCCAATAATAACCACTTTGCAATACTTTTCTGGCCGTCCGATTGCCTGCGTGATGTCCTCCAACTTGCGAAGTGTGGCATGCTTCCAAGATATTAGGCACCTCTTCATGGGATATACATCGTCGAATGATACCATCCGCACATCGTCGAAACAAATAAGGCTCATCCCAATAGTAAAGTTGTACGTCATGCATAAACTTCCTCCTTTGGTGGTAAGATAAATTGGCAGGTATCACATTACTCACCACGAAATTTGCAAAGTCGGCATGCCATGGTAATTTCTCTATTGTTGTCGCTAATATCTCTTCGTCCGGGAATGCATCATCAATCTGAATTTTCAGGTTGCGCCACATGCTCATTCTCAAGTTGAGATAGGTGATCAGCCACTTGGTTCTCGCAACCTCGTCTATCTTTGACTTCGAAATCAAACTCTTGCAGCAGCAATACCCATCTAATCAACCTTGGTTTTCCATCCTTCTTTGTCATTAGATACCTAAGAGCTGCATGGTCTGTATGAACGATCACCTTAGTACCCAATAGATAGGCACGAAACTTCTCAAATGCATACACAACCACTAGGAGCTCTTGTTCAGTAACAGTGTAGTTCCTTTGGGCTTCATTTAGGACCTTACTCACATAGTAAATAGGATGAAATAGCTTCTCCTTTATCTGACCAAGTACAGCACCAACGGCTACACCACTAGCATCACACATGACCTCGAACGGGAGAGTCCAATCTGGTGCTACCATAATAGGGGCTTCAATGAGTTTTCTTTTAAGGCATTCGAATGCCTTTAAGCAATCGTCATTGAAGTCAAACTTTGCATGTTTCTCCAATAGTTTGCACAATGGACTCGCAATTTTGGAGAAATCTTTGATGAACCTACGATAGAAACCAGCATGGCCAAGAAAACTACGAACTCCTTTCACCGAAATTGGAGGCGGTAGCTTCTCAATAACCTCAATTTTTGCTCGGTCAACCTCTATTCCTCTTTCAGAGATCTTGTGCCCAAGAACGATTCCTTCTTTTACCATGAAGTGGCACTTCTCCCAATTCAGTACAAGGTTGAACTCTACACATCTTTGTAATGCCATGCTCAAGTTTGCCAGGCGTGCTTCAAAAGACTCACCAACAACTGAAAAGTCATCCATAAATACCTCCAAAGTGTCTTCAACCATATCAGAGAAAATAGACATCATACAACGTTGAAAGGTGGCTGGTGTGTTACATAACCCGAATGGCATACGTTTGAAGGCAAACGTACCATATGGGCATGTAAACGTTGTTTTCTCTTGGTCTTCGGGTGCAATACAAATCTGATTATAGCCTGAATAACCATCCAAGAAGCAAAACCATCCTTTCCCCGCTAATCGATCTAGTATTTGGTCCATAAATAGCATTGGGAAGTGATCCTTGAGTGTCCAAGAATTCAGCTTGCGGTAGTCCATGCATACTCTCCATCCAGTGACGGGCCTGAGTGGAATAAGTTCATTCTTTGCATTCGCAACCACCGTCATACCTCCTTTCTTGGGAACACATTGTACAGGGCTTACCCATGTACTATCAGAAATAGGATACACAACTCCTGCGTCTAACCACTTGATGATCTCTTTCTTCACCACTTCTTGCATAGGTGGGTTTAGACGCCTTTGATGCTCAATGGTGGGTGTGCAATTTTCTTGAAGCTGAATTTTATGTGTACAAATCCCAGGTGGAATACCAATAATATCCGCAATGGTCCATCCAATAGCTCTAACATACTTGCGTAGAATAGAAATAAGAGCTGCAACTTGTCGCTCACCCAAATCGGCTGCCACAATGACTGGAAGAGTGTTTCCGCTTCCTAAGAATGCGTACTTTAAATGACTTGGCAGCTCCTTCAATTCTAACGTGGGTGGCTCTTCAATAGATGGCTTAGCTGGTGGTGTAGGCCGATTCTTGAGATCAAGATCCAGCTTCTTGGGAGTATAGCGATATGTTCCTAATCCCGATAGAGCACAAATGGCTTCTTCAGAATTTTCAGCATCTTCACTCTCTCCATTCATGAGCACAACTTCCAAGGGATCATCAATAATTTGCTCTTCTTTAAGTAGTTCTTTCTCGTCATCAAAGAAAACATCAGCCACCGAAAATACACTAAGATCTTTGGGTTGCTTCATTGTTTTGCAAACATCAAAACGAACCACTTCGTCATTTATTCGGAATGAAAGTTCATTAGCTCTCAAATCAATGAGCACACTTCTTGTAGCAAGGAAAGGGCGCCCCAAGATTATGGGAACCTCAGAATCTACTTCACAATCCAAGATGACAAAGTCTGCTGGAAAGATAAATGAAGAAACTTTTACCAAGACATCGCATAGAATACCAACAGGTCGTTTTACCGACCTATCTGCCATGACGAGCCTCATATTGGTTGGAGTAGGATCTCCTAACCCCAACTTCTTGTAGATCGATAATGGCATCAAATTGATGCTGGCTCCTAAGTCACATAATGCTTTGGCAAAGTTTAAAGATCCGACGGTGCAAGGAATAGTGAAAGCTTCGGGGTCGGCCTTCTTCTGAACTATCGATCGGGTAGCAATTGCACTACAATGATGCACATCGTCTTTCAGCTCATAACTTGTTGCCCTCTTCTTTGTCAAAATATCCTTCATGAACTTCGCATACCCAGGCATTTGTTCAAGTGCCTCCACCAATGGAACATTAATGGTCAGCTGCTTTAACATAGTCATGAATTTGCTGAACTTAGTGTTATCCGCCACCTTCTTCAGTCTTTGGGGAAAAGGTGGTGGTGGGTATGGAAGTGTTCTCTCTACGGTTTTCTTCTCCTCTTGCTTCCGTTTTTCCATTTTTTCAGGCTGCACGTCACTGGGCGTGACGTCCTTGACGTCAGGACTGGTTGTTGCGGCATCTTCTTCTTTTGCGTTATCATCCATGTCCGCAACTTCGTCAGCCACTTGCTTGCCTTTTGCTGAAGGTTCCAGCACCTTACCACTTCTGGTAGTGATGGCCATGCATGACCCATCATTTCTTGGGTTTTGCACAGTATCGCTAGGTAAAGTGCCAGCCTTTCTTTGATTGAGTGCTGCTGAAAGTTGGCTTAATTGCTGCTCTATTTGCTTGATTGAAGTGGAATGAGAATCAACTAGTTGTTTCATGGAGGACAAATCATTAATTACCTCAGTAACTCCCGCGCTCGTTGCTTCCACTCCTTTCAATAATTTAGCCATCATGTCTTCCATACTTCCAGAATTAGATGTGGTGGTATCACGTCTACCAGGGGGAACATATACACCACTCTTTTCATTGTTTTTTCTCCAACTACCTTGGTCCTTGTTTCCAGAATTATCATAATAGTTCCGACCTTGGTTTCCTTGGGTATTACCTCGGAAACCCCCCTGATTGTTCAAGTAGTTGGCCTCCTCTTCCGAATCAGATTCGTCTCTTCCTTTTAGCGCTACAGCTTTCACTTTTTCGGTCTTCCCTGATAATAAATGCTTTGTCAGAAGATCCACTTGCGTTTTCATGTGCGCTAAATCTTGATCACGTTCTTCTTGTCTTCTTCTTTGGTCTGTAGTCATGCCTATAGATAAAGTGGGGCTTGCTACCTCAGAATCCCTGGTATGCCAAGCTCTACTTTGTTTCATCATGCGATCTAGCATATTGCTTGCTTGACCAAAGGTGAGATCCATAAAGGATCCTCCAGCTGCGTTATCCACCACTGGCTTAGTTATTGAATTCAAGGCTCTATACAATATCTCCATGAGGTGAACATTAGTCATGTGATGGTTTGGGCATCTCGCTAGCTTTGTCTTGAACCTCTCCTATGTTTCATGAAGAGCTTCAGTGGGAAGCTGACGAAAGTTGCTGATTTCATCTCTCAATTGTGCCCTTTTGGAAGGCGGAAAGAATCTTTCTAGGAAAGCGTCTCTCAATTGCCTCCAATTTATAATTGAATCAGGAGTCAGCCCATTCAACCATAGTATTGCCTCCCCAGACAGAGACAATGGAAATAGACGTAATCGAATTGCATTCTGACCAACACCAGGATTGTCAAAAGACTTGCATGTAGAAATAAAGTTGATGAGATGCATATTCGGATCATCGCCTGCTAGTCCACCAAACAATCCCTTGAGTTGCAATAACTGAATCATGGTGCTTGTGATGTTGAACTTGGCTCCGGGCGCTAATGGTGGGGGAATAATAGCTCCTGTGGCTCCTGCTCCATCAAGATCATCATCATCATCGTCGAAAGCTGGTTTCATGGGTTGGCGATCATACCTAAACCGAGCTTGACGACCTCTTCTGTTGGCAGGTGTTGTGATTTCAGCATCATGCCTTGGGTTTAGTAATTCGTCGTCACCTAAATCCTCATCGTCAGGATTTGTTGCTCGTGCAGGGTTATCAATGTTCTGCTGTTGAACCTGGGTTGCGGCAAGGGCAGCCAATCTTGCTTGTTCCTGTTGAGCAGCCATCCTTGAGATTTCAGCTTGTGCTTCCATTCTACCAATGCGTTATGGTTCAGGATTGATTGGTAATAACGGTTGACCAGAACTTCGAGTATGGGGCATGCACTAAAATAAAAACCTGCAGTAGACAAAAATAAAAACTAAACGTAAAAGTACGAGAATCTTTGACCAAAGGGTCTAGTAATTATCACGAACTTGATTGACACTTGTATTCCCCGGCAACGGCGCCAATTTTTTGATAACGCTCAATCTAAAGCTCTCGTAAGAGTGTAAAACGATCGTTAGCAAATATAGAACCCAACCTGGGTTGGGTGTCGATCCCACAGAAAATAGCTTGGCCAACAAGTAAGCAAGATTACTAAACTTTTGGTGCAAGTCTCGTAAAAAGGGGGGATTGGAATGTGTCACCAAAACAATTAAATAAAAGCTGAAAATAGCAAAGTAAAAGAGAAAGATTGTTGCGTAAGTTGTAAACAATGAGAATTGAGGCGTTGGGGTTATGTCCACCTTCTGAGGTATACGTCTCTATTGGCTATGAGTGTGTAGAATTCTGACATGCAACTGCTTATAGAGAATTGTATTCGATGGTAAATCCAGGCGTCTTTCGACCTATTCGAGGATTATTTCACTTTAACTCTTTCGAGCTTAAAGCGTGTCTAACGGTACGAATTCTCCAAGAGGTTAGTCCAGTTACGGCACTAGCTTTTTAGTAGGGAATTTTAGGGGGTGACCCTACTACCTTGACATTATCTCTTTTCCAGACAGATAACCTTTCTTTCGAACAAGTTAAATGTTATACTGGCGTATTCTTGCATTTGCAACCACAAAGAATGTAGACTAAGATGAAGAGAATAATGATATAAGCAGTATACGTGTTGCGAACTCACAAACTCACAGTAATAGATAGTATCTCATACGGCTTCCATAACCCCAACAGAGAAGTTTAGTTACCCATGAATGCGAAGGAGATCACGATTGACATTGTTGTTATACCACAAGATTGAGTAATTTCGTGTAGCTTAGGTGGTAGGCGTGAGGCGTGAATTCCTAGGCAAAGTAACGATTCTCTTGTTGTGGAATTTAAGAATAGAAGAGTAGAAGAAGAAAAATAGAATTAATGGAAGAATTAGAAGATGTAAGAAGATGATGTTAAAAGTAGAATGAGAGTTGTAATTCGAAGTTATAATTCGAAGTTCTAAAATCTCTAGCAAAATAGGGTATTTATAATACCCATATCCTAATCCTATTAGATAAATAAAATATCTAACCAAATCCTACTAGGCTAATGTAATACTTAACTCAATTGTACTAGGTTAATGTAACATTATCATAATCCAAATAAACTAATGAAATACATAACCCAATTGTACTAGGTTAATGTATCATTGTCCAAATCCAACTAAGTTACTGCAAATCCCCAAAGTCTTCAGAAATGTTGTTTTAGCCCGGGACAGATTTTCCATGCAGCAGTTTTGGTCCTTAGGCGTGTAAACTCCCTTCCCTTCCTTCGTGAGCTTTCTTTTGCATCAAGTAAGCCATAAAATGCTGAATTCTGCATTATTTATACCTGAAACTTTACTAATCATGTTCGTTAGCTCATTTACAGGAAAAAGGACTAAAAGTGCATGAAATATATACTTTGTTCTCAAAACTAGGCTAAAATATGGGCAAACTATATTGATATAGGCGTGTAAATTCGCCTATCATCACCTACCACACTTTGCTACACGAAATATTTATTATGGTATAATAACAATGTCTATTGTGATTTCCTTCGCACTCATGGGTAACTAAACTTCTCTGTTGGGGTTATGGAAGCCATATGAGATACTATCTATTGCTATGAGTTTGTGAATTCGTGACACGTATATTGCTTATATCATTATTCTCTTCATCTTAATCTAAATTCTTTGTGGTTGCAAACGCAAGAATACGCCAGTATAACATTTAACTTGTTCGAAAGAAAGGTTATCTGTCTGGAAAAGAGATAATGTCAAGGTAGTAGGGTCTCATCCCCTATTAAAAAGTTAGTGCCGTAACTGGATTAACCTCTTGGAAAATTCGTACCGTTAGACACGTTTTAAGCTCGAAAGTGTTAAAGTGAAATAATCCTCGAATAGGCCGAAAGACGCCTGCATTTACCATCGAATACAATTCTCTATAAGCACATGCATGTCTGAATTCAACACACTCATAGTCAATAGAGACGTATAACTCAGAAGGTGGACATAACCCCAACTCCTCAATTCTCATTGTTTCACAACCTACTAAACATTCTTTCTCTTTTTACTTTGCTATTGCCGTTTTTAGCTACTAGTTGGTTACATTACTTGCACAATACAATTCCCCCCTTTTTACGAGACTTGCACTAAAAGTCTAGTAATCGTTGCTTACTTGTTGACCAAGCTATTCCCTGAGGGATAGATACCCAACCCAGGTTGGGTTCTATATTTGACAACCGACCGCTTTACACTCCTACGAGAGCTGTAGATTGAGCGTTATCAAGCAGCATGCCCTAATACTAGGAGATCAATTACTGGCTTCATGATCAAGTTTTGAAATTCACTTATCTCTTGGAAGTCTAAGAAACAGGTTGTGGTATCAAGGAGTTCAGCAGGAACAAACTATAGAAGCATGGCTTCTAGCGTGCAGAGTTAATCTAGTGGTTAGGATTACTGAAAGAGATTGGAGAAGATATTATTCAACCAGTGAAGGTATTTAGTGATAGCAAGTCAGCATTGCAGATCGCAGCAAATCCTGTTTATCATGAAAGGACCAAATATGTAGAGATTGATTGTCATTTTATAAGAGAGAAAATTCAATAAGTATTGATCACTACTCACTACATTACCACTGTTGATCAACCAACTGATATCTTTTCCAACAGGTTTACTCAGGTTCAACATGAGTACTTGAAATCCAAGCTAGGTGTATTATATATATTCCGGCCCACCTAACTTGAGGGGGAGTGTTAAAGTATAAAATGAACCTCATATAGTTAGTTAACTATTTCCTTAAGTTAGTTAAATATTGTTAGAGTTAGGTAGGAAGTTAACACTATTATAGTTAGTTAGGAAGTTGACTGATTAGTTAATAGAACACCTCATCCAATTCTCGATATATACAGACATTGATGTATCACATTTATCTTGATGTATCACATTTATTACCTTTTTCATGAATAAAATTACTCTCTCCGTCCCAAATTATGTGTCGATATTTTCTTTTTGATCCGTCCCAAAAAGAATGTCCCCTTTCCTTATTTGGTAAGTTTTTAAAGACACACTTATAATTTTATCCTTAGTGGTCCCACTTGATTTACTCCTCTTTTTATTTATTTTGTCAATTAAAAGTGGTCCCACTTTCATTTTAAATATTATTACTCCTTTCTTTAAGAAGGGTAATTTTGTAACTTTAACAAAGTCAATACTTATTTTTAAATATCGTGTCCGGTCAAATGGCAACACATAATTTGGGATGAAGGGAGTAACAACTTTCACTATTGAGTTTTCTCTCTACTTGTTTCTTCCTCCTCTCTTCTTCTAGTTTTTCCTCTTCTTTCCTCTCTCTGTTTCTTCTCTCTGTTTCTCTCATGAATTCTAGTTCATACTCTACTTTACATTCATATATATATATCTGTGTGAGAGAGCGTAGCTATCATGCTCGTGAACATTCAAACATATTTTAATCCTGCGAACTAAAGAAGCATGGAATTCTTGATAATATTGGACTCAACTGTCAAGAACTTCATGCATGCATGATTTATTAATTTTAAGGAAAATTAAAGGGTATGTTCACTCGGAAATTTAGATTATAAATAATAGGTCAACTATAAATAGTATTCCATCTCTACTATTTTCTATGGCTCGCTTTTCTTTTTAATCAGTAAAAAAAGAATGACATATTTTTATATTTAGTAACAATTTAATTTTGAAATGCTTATTTTACTCTTACTGAACTGATTTTAACCACAGAAACATATATGACTTATTTTAGACCATAAGTTTTAAAAATCTTTCTTTCCTTTTTAAACATTTTACCAAATCAAATGTGCCACATAAATTGAGACAGAAAAAGTGTACCCTAATTTGCCCTTCGGCATTTTAATTTACCTTCTTCATTGAAATCTATCGTTGAGGAGCTTTGACACTCAAATTTTTAAACTCAACCTATCGCAAGCGTGAATCGTTTCAAATGATAATATATCAAAAGACTTGAAACATCGAGATGAACTCATATCACCAATTTGAGACTGTTAGGGGGATTTGAGTTGGTTGGATTGAAATTCTTTTTAGCTTATTAAGGAAAATGAATTGTTGCAATGTATAAATATTGTATAACAGTGTATATAATATAGGGAAAAGGCTCAAATATGCCGCTGAACTATCAGAAATGGCTCATTTATGTCATCCGTTAAAATTTGGGCTCATTCATGACATCGCTGTAACAAAACTGACCCATCCATGCCATTACTTTTAACAGTTGATTTTAGAAAACAGCTTTTCCACGTGGCAGCATATTAGAGGTGCACGTCATTTTTTAATTTTTTTAAAAAAAATTAATTTTTTTTTTAAAAAAAAATTATCCATTAAAAAATTCCACCCAACTTTTTGATCCATTAAAAATTAGTTTGATCTATGACGATTAGGTTAATAGTATAGTCAAAATTTTCATTAAAAGATTTTAAAATAACATAAAAATATATATGAAGAAATCAATGAACATATATATATATATATATATATACATAATTTATTTTACACTCCCACACAAATATATACCCCCATGTTATCTAACTTATCAAAAATATATTGGATTTACTTTTGTTTTTATATATGCCAACTGGCCTTAGACTATATTATACAAATTCCATGTCATCTTCATTTTATTCTTTGTTCTTAGATATTTTATTTCATTAAAGAGAAAAGAACAATAAAATTTTAGAATTAATCAATTCATTCAATTAAGTATATAATGAAATGATAAAGACTATACATACATAATACTCGTGAGTTGTAACTTGCATGGATGGCTTATATATTATCTTTATTCAATTTCTAATTAGGATTGGACCACTTAAAATTAATTATATAAGGATATAAAACTATTACGTCTCACCAATTTTTATGTAACTATATCATTAAATCAAATTGTAATTTAAGAAAAACATAATTGTAATTTAGACAAATATTCTACCTCCAATAATTAACGTTGATTGTCAAATAATTATCTTAATATATGATTGTGTCAAAACATTAAACGACATATTAAAAAAGAAGAAAGGGAGTAGTATAATGAGTGTTTGAGAGAACAATGTCCCACGTGAAAAGTAAAAAAAAAAAAAATTATTTATAAAATGTCAGATATTTAAGGTCTCTTGAAAAAAAATGTCAATTTGGTTCAAAGCGAATGATATCATACAATATTAAAAGTATTTCATAGTAATTAATTAGCACAATAATTTATTTCAACGTCACTGTATTGAAATTTTTGCAGGATGGGTATGAGGATGATAGAGTGACGGCATGAGACGTATTGTCTTATTGTCTTTGCTTTTCTATGGATCAATTTACTATATTTGACCACAATTTTAAGCCGCATACAACAAAAAAAAAAAGTCGATGAGCTTGGTAACTATAAATACTCGGATGATATGAGGCGATACACAAATAATCTCAAAATTAACTCATTAAAAGTAATTAATCAAGTAAAACTTAGTTCAAAGGGAGATGATCATATTATTGATCCGTATTGTGAACAGAGTCACACGTGAAAGTCAGAAAAGGAAAAAAAAATTATTGATATGGGGCAATATAAAAATAATCTCAAATTTTAAAAGCATAGATCAAACTAATTTTTAATGGATCAAAAAGTTGGGTGGATTCTTTTTAATGCATAAAAAAAAATTAAAAAAAAAATTAAAAAATAATTTTTAAAAAAATGACGTGGACCTCTAATATGCCGCCACGTGACAAAGTTGTTTTCTAAAAACCGGCTGTTAAAAGTAATGGCATGGATGAACCAGTTTTGTAACTGCGATAGCATGAATGAGCCCAACTTTTAACGAATGGCATAAATGAGCCATTTCTGATAGTTCAGTGGCATATTTGAGCCTTTTCCCTATAATATATATATACATTTCTATAAATACATTATATATACACAATTATACACTATTTATACAAATAGATACATTCATATACATGAAGCCATTTAGCTGGAAAAAATTTGGCCAACGGTATTAACGTAAGAAGTCCCTTTTACCATATAAGAAATTGGCATTGAATTCTCAAGAACGAGGAATCTATGCATAAAAATGGCTATTTTGTTGACCCAAGATCCTAATTTAATGCTTGGATACTTCAGACTGCTCCTTTCAGTTTAGACAAGTCTACATCTTGATAAGTCTCGAAGGCCTCATTTGTGGATAACAAAAAAAATTGAATTGAATTAATAAGATATTCGAATAATATTAAAATTTAAAATATATAAGTTGATATAAATATTATAAATTCACATAGTTGAATTAATTATTTAACTTCAATAAATATGGATCTAATTAAAGGGGAAAGGACATCCACAAATCAATTTAAAAACAAATGGCTAACATTTGGCCAATTTGTTAAGTTATGGTCAGTCTGGCTAAATTATTAGCATTTAATAGTCATTAGGCTAGTTCGGCTCTCCCCTTTCTTCTTGGACTATTTCGGCCCATCAATTTTTTTGAGTCATTTTTTTTCTCTTGTTTTGCTACAATTCTTTCGGGGCAAAAAAATTTGATTTCATTTTTAAAAAAAATAATTAGATACAATTGTATAAAAACTGTATAATTATTATATATAATATGTATATATACAAGATATATGTATAGAAATTAGATAATATGTATATAGAAACTATATTGTTGTTGTATGAAAGATGTTTTGGTATAAAGTATGTATAACAACTGTGTAGAATTTGTATAGAAAATGTATAGTATTGTATAAAATGTGTATCTCAATAACTATCGCAAATAAAAGTAGTATTAAATGCGCATATAAATTGTATAATTGTTGTATAGAATATGCATAGAAATTGTATAATTATTGTATCAAATATGTATAGAAACTGTATAATTATTGTATCAAATATGTGTAGGAACTGTATAATTATTGTATAGAATATATTTTTTATATGATCTGTATAGAAATTGTATCAGTGCTGTATAAAATATGTATATGTATATGTATGTGTATATGTATATGTATATGTATGTGTATATGTATGTGTATATGTATGTATGTATGTACATACGTATGTATGTATGTATGTAAATACGTATGTATATGTATGTATATATATATATATGTGTGTGTGTGTGTGTGTGCATGTGTGTGTGTAGAATGTGCATAGAAATTGTATCATTGTTATATAAAAATTGTATATATATTATTGACTTTTTAAAAAAAAAAAAAAACTATTCTACAATAAATGTTCTTTTTTGTGATGCTTTGTTTTTAAAAAAAAGAAAAGAAGTTGCAAATTGTATTAATTCTTTTTTAATTGTTTTTTAAAAAACACATTTTTTAATATTTAACTGTTTAGAAAGAGCAACAGTCAAAAGAGTAGACTTTATTTTTAAAAAAATAAAGGAGTCACAAAGAAAAAGGAACAAAAAGATACAGTTAAAGAAGTTGGAAGAAAAATAGTAATTTAAACATAGCAAAAAAAAAACTAACAAAAAAAGTAAATAATAAAAGACAGTGAAGGTTTATCATACTACTAGTTTAATCTCACGTGCCTCGCACGTGTGGCGCTTGATTATTTAAAATTAAATAATTTTATTTATTGCGGAGATTTTTAATAAAACTTAAAAGTTCAAATCACTTTTCAAAAACCTTTCAGATTTTAATATAATAATGTGAACATAAACATATACACATATAAATTTCATCACCAGAAGTTCCTAGTGGTTGATGGATCATTACTTTTGCGTTTGTCATTTAGTACTTTTTTTTCTTGTTGCCACAAGCTAAGAGAGACACATCAATTTAAACTATATTTGTGTTACGATTTTTTTTATATATTTAAAACTTTTCTTGCTTTTAAATTCAAATTTTTACAAAATCATTGATTATATTCTTATTACATACTTAAAAATTTTAAAAATCTATGTTTCTTAAATTTTTCTTATTCTAACGGTTTTATATTTATTTCTAGATTTTCTAAATCTTCTTAAAATCAAATTTAGTTGATTTATAATTCTTAAACTAATAAAAAAAAATATTGTCATTAATTTTGATGACTTCTAGTAAGAAAATGTTGTACCATAAATATATTTAATTAATTTTTAATTCTTAAATTAGGAAAATATAGTAAAATTCTGATGACTTCTAATCAGGAAAAATTTTATCATAAATATATTTAATTAATTTTTAATTCTTAAATATTATGAAAAAATAGTGAAAAGACGATTTTGTCTAAAGCAAAGACTTTTAGTGAAGGGCAAAAAGTTCAAACAATATTTCTAAGACCCTTCACACTTTTAATATATTATAGATTATAGATATAGATATAGATTATAGATTATAGATTCTGGATATGTGTGAATTCAACAAACAACAAAAATTCTAAGGCGCTTCACATTTTTAATATATTAGAAATTATAGATATAGAAAAAATATTTTTGCATGAGAAAAGTTCTACATATTAATTGTTATATTATATGTAATTTAGAAAAAGCGAAGAAGTAAAATCTTGGTCATGTTTAGACTTTCCACACAACTCTAATAAGGAAAATTTAATAATTAAAATTTTCATTGATTTCAATGTCATAATTTAGTGTACCCTATGTTACATTCAAAACATTATTTATTTAAATAATGAAAATAAAATAAAATTTATTATATTAAGATAATGATTGAATTTAATATCTTATGAGCACGTAAATATGATGAAGCTAGTTGAATTAGTATTGTAAATATGAATAGCTTGTTATATTAAGATACAAATATGTAAGCGGAATATATCAATATCTCCTTGAAATTGCAAGAAAATTTCATCTAGACACTCAAACGACGATATATATATTCAGTTGAACGTGTGGCCACATGATAAAGTATTCATATCAGATAATTATAATTTATATTTCCTTATTTGTTTGTTCTAACGCGTCTATTACATAATTAAGTTAACCACATGATAGCTATATCGTCAATTAAGTTTTTCACTATTTAAATGTTGTTTATGTGCAGATATTTTCAATACTAATAAATTAAGATTTAGTCCAAAAAAATAAGTGCATTCAGCTTCCAAACACAAGAGATCGAACTAATACTAAGAGCAAATTTAAAGTTTGGTGCACATCCAAAATAAGGAAGCAATTACATGACTCAATAAAATCTTATAAGTGTAGCTTTATGATAACTCAACCAATTAAATACATACTTTTCAAGTGATTTTTAATATTGCATGCAAAACTTCGCAGTAGGTGTATGCAATTATGAGCAATTGTAGCAAGACTCCTCACTTTCTCTAGACTACATGTTTCAACAAATTTTTATCCAGAATTATATCTATCCCATCAGAGTTCATAATCGTCTTTGTATATGAGATGTCAAGAACAAATAAGAGAACTTAAAATTATTTTTTCTCATTATAAAGTCTTTTAATTAAGGACTATAAATAAATAGATTAAACTCGATTTACAATGAATAATGTACATGATCCATCTTCAAACGTAATTAATAAACCTACAATTGAAAGAGCGAACTATAATCCTAAATTTATGGGTTCCTCTTCAAAATAAAACTCTCCATATCTTAATTTGAGATTTAACTACAGCCTTATGTTTGAATTCAACAAATAAGTTTAACAAAAGATCGAACTATAATATTAACAAATGATATTTCAAAATATAATTAAATAACATAATCAAAATCAACTCACAATTACATAAAAATGGGGGGAGAAAAAAGAGATATCTTAGATTTATTGGGTTGTTTTCATTCAGTGACAACATGCTTGATTTGTCTAATTTTTCGAACAACATTTTTAACTGAAAGAGAAACACGAGAAATTATCAAGATGGAAGAATTCATTGAGATCAATTGTTGATCATGTATAATTTATATATAATCTTCAAAGTTATTTATAAAAATAAATAAAGAAAGACACAAAATATGATGATTATGAAGACAAAAAAAGACTTGAATCAAAATCAAAATAAGAAAAAAAAATAGAAGTAGACGAAGTCCTTTGTTTCTTGTTAATTTTGATTTTGAATATTACTTAAATAGCATTGAAGAGATTATTTTTCAAATAAGATAAAATTCTAATTGACTTAAAGGTGTTAAGTATCATAATTTAGACCAATTATATTTAAAAGTGCTAAATATTACTTAGTGTTCGGTTTAAATAGAGAAGGAATCAACAATTAATTAATTTTTTTGATAAAATTATTAATTACTCACACTCATTTTGACCCTAAAAACAAAAGATATTCTACATACGCGAGGTCTAATGTTTGGCATTAAGAAAATTAATAACTATTAATTGAAAATACCTAAAATACATGGTTCATTAAGTTTCTTATACAAAAACTTTTGTTATTTAAGGAAAAGTAGGGGAAAAAATTTGACAAAACTAAAGCAGGCACTCCAACATTAACTAATCCGTAAGAATTTGTTTGTTTGTTTATTTGTTAAAAAAATTTAGGTTCAACTATAATTGCTTCATAATTGGTAAAAAGAAAACGTAATTGTTTTTTTTAACAAAAATATTGATAACTTCAAAATTTACCAATAATTATTGTATCTTACCATATATTTTAAAGTCATAATCCCATATATTTTAGGAGACAATATTATAAAGAAATTAACTACTAATAATTAAAAAAATATGAAAAGACTATTTTGTCTATTGCAGAATATTTTTGATACAAGTTCAAACTTACAACAAGGAATCAAGGGAACAACAATAACAACATCACTAGAGAATCAAAGGCCTCACTCGGCTTCTCTAGGTTTTCAAGGCAACAACAACAATTTTCAACAAGATAGATAAATAACACAAGATTGCAATAACTATAGTGAATCGAAAGAGCCTCACACGGCTTCACTATATCAAGATACAAACAACAAGATTACAAAATGATGGATAGTAATTTGACACAAAATATCCTAAAATCTAAGAACCCTAACATGAAGATTAGGACCCTAAGACTAAAGGATATTTACACCAAATTCTTACTTGAATCAAGAGGAACTCATGACCCTCAAGACCCCAAGTTTCTAGCCAAAGAACAACAAAAGTGTTACTACACTTTGTTGTCTAGTTTTGGGTTCACTTTCAAGAACAAGAGAGAGAAGTTCTCAACTATTACAAGACTTGTGTAGTGAAAATATCAATAATGAACTAAGTCCAAGAAATAGCCCTATTATTATCTATTTATAGTACTCCACAAAATAAAAGAAAAATGACCATTCTAGCCTTTGTCTTGTGTGGCTTTGGAGTGTAATTAAAAAATAGTGTTACTACACCTTTTGGAGTGTAATAAACTTACACTTCAAAGACCCTCTTCATACTTCAAAACATAAAATCCCTTAGATGAATTAATTACACACTCACACACGTCCATTTGCATGAACATGACGTGAAGTTTTTGTAACTCCCGAGCTTGGCTACGTGTGAATGGTCTTGAGCTAGTTGTACTTGTATCATCCTCTCCATCTTGAAGGGAATTTTTCCTCAAATTCGGTGGATGTTCATCCTCAACCATGGAAATAGGAGAGAGGTCACATATATTGAAGGTGTTGTGCACTTGATATTCCGGAGGAAGGTCAATTTTGTAGGCATTATCATTGATTCTTTCATGTACTTGAAAAGGACCATCACCCCTCGACATCAACTTAGTTTTCCTTTGTGAAGGAAAATGGTATTTTCTAAGGTGCACCCAAACCCAATCACCCGGTTCAAGAATAAGGTTTCTTCTCCCCTTGTTTGCTCTCTTAGAAATCTCTTGATTTTTCTTCTCAAGCTTTTGCCTCACTTTCTCATGCAATTTCTTCATGGATTCGACCTTCTTTCTTCCATCTAAGCTAATCATAAGATCACTTGGCAAAGGAGTTAAATCCAAAGGGGTGAGGGGGTTGATGTTGTATACACACTCAAAGAGAGTCATTCCCGTACTTGAGTGTATAACCCAATTGTATGAAAATTCCACCAAAGGTAGGTGGTCCTCCCATGAAGTCATTTTGCCTTTAACCATTGATCGTAACATAGAACCCAAAGTCCTATTTACAACCTCGATTTGGCCATCGGTTTGTGGATGGCAAGATTTAGAAAATAGCAATCTAGTGTCAAGCCTACCCCACATTGACTTCCAAAAGTGACTAAGGAACTTAGAGTCCCTATGACTTACAATGGTCCTCGGAACACCACGCAATTTGACAATATTTTCAACAAATAAAGACGCCACACTTGATGCATCTTCACTTTTTGAACAAGGAATGAAGTGTGTCATCTTAGAAAACCGATCAACCACTACAAAAATGCTATCCCTACCTCGTCTAGTCCTCGGTAATCCTAACACAAAATCCATAGATATATCAAGCCAAGGACGTAAAGGAGTAGAAAGCGGGGTATACAACCCGTGAGGGAGGAGCTGAGATTTGGCTCCCTTGCAATCTAAACATTGGCCGCAAATTCTAGCTACATCCTTGTGCATTCTAGGCCAATAGAATTGCTCCTCCAATATCCCGAGGGTCTTGTCAATCCCAAAATGACCCATTAGACCGCCATCGTGTGCTTCCCTCACAAAAAACTCTCTCTAAGAGTTAGAAGGTACACACAATCGTCTACCTTTAAACAAGTAACCATCAAATTTGGCATAGGGATTTGAACCCCTATCCGAAACCCACTTGTCCCTACCCAATTCTTCGCATTCGCTAAAGATAAGAGCAAAGTGAGGTTCATCGGGATACAATGCCTTTAGGCTATCGAAACCCATTAACTTTGAAGACAAAGTGGACAAAAGTACATGTTTTCTAGACAAGGCATCGGCAACCACATTATCTTTACCCTTCTTGTATTGAATAATATAAGGAAAGGTTTCAAGAAATTCAATCCATTTGGCATGCCATCGGTTAAGCTTGTCTTGTACCCGTATATGCTTCAAGGATTCATGATCCGTTCAGATCACGATTTCTTTAGGCCACAAATAATGTTGCCAAGTGTCCAAGGCTCTAATCAAGGCATACAACTCTAAATCGTATGTAGAGTAGTTTAAAGTTGCTCCTTTGAGATTTTCGCTAAAGTAGGCAATAGGATTTAATTATTGCATTAAAACCACGCCTATGCCAACTTTTCTAGCATCACATTTGACCTCAAAAGTCTTGTCAAAATTTGGCAATTGTAGCAAAGGGGCCAAGATGAGCATAGTTTTCAAGTCCTCGAAGGCCTTAGCTTGTTCATCTCCCCACTTGAAAGGCCAATCCTTTTTAATCACTTCGGTCAAGGGGGCGTCAATGGTTCTAAATCCTTTGACAAAACGTCTATAAAAACTAGCCAACCCGTGGAAGCTTCTCACTTCTCCTACAGTTTTGGAAGTTGGCCAATTTTTAATAGCGCTAATCTTAGATTCATCCACTTCGACCCCTCTTGATATCACCACAAACCCAAGAAATACAACCTTATGGACACCAAAAGAACACTTTTCTAGATTAGCATATAACTTCTCCTTTTCGAGGACATCAAACACACATTGCAAATATTTTACATGCTCATCTAAGGACTTACTATACACCAACACATCATCAAAGTAAACAACAACAAACTTTCCAATAAATGGCTTTATCACATGATTCATTAGCCTCATGAAAGTACTTGGAGCATTTGTTAGGCCGAATGGCATAACCATCCATTCATAGAGACCAAATTTATACTTGAAGACGGTTTTTCATTCATCACCCGGTTGCATACGAATTTGGTGATAGCCACTCCTCAAATCAATTTTAGAAAACAAACATGAACCACTCAATTCATCAAGCATATCATCTAGCCTAGGAATAGGGTGATGATATTTTACCGTTATCTTGTTGATGGCTCGACAATCAACGCACATACACCAAGTCCCATCTTTCTTGGGAACTAGTAGCACCGGAACCACACAAGGACTCATGCTCTCCTTGATGTACCCTTTGTTGAGAAATTCCTCAACTTGGTGTTGCAATTCTTTGGTATCCGTCGGGTTGCTTCTATAAGCCGTTTTGTTGGGCAATTGTGATCCCGGCACAAAATCAATTTGGTGCTCAATGCCGCGAAGTGGAGGCAATCCTTTCGGCAATTCCTTTGGGAAGACATCCTCATAATCCTACAAAAAATAAGAAATAGGAGGAGAAATAGAAACATTAGCGGGGTTAGTATTAAAACAATGAGCCAAGAGGAGCATCGGAGTGTCCTCATCATAATCCACAAATAGTTCCTTCCTCCTAGACATCATCACCATGCTCCCATGCCCCTTAGAATTTAGGGACCCCTCGTCTTCCCCTACTTACTCATTCTCGGATTCCCCTCACTCTCGGCCTTCTTTCCCTTTTCCCTCAATTCTCGTATCTTTTTGTGTAATTCATTCACTTGGGAAGACAATAAGGTATGAAGAGCAACCTTTTGGCCATCCTTCTCAAGTGTATACCGATAGACCTTCCATCATGTTTGGTCGACCTATCGTATTGCTAAGGCCTTTCTAACAACAAGTGACAAGCTTGCATTGGTATCACATCACAAAGCACCTCGTCATGGTAGTTGGCAACCTTAAAATGTATCATACATTGCCTTGTGACCTTTAACTCACCGTATTTATTCAACCATTGCAACTTGTAAGGACTAGTGTGAGGTGTAGTCGGCAATTTCAAGAAGTTCACCATTGCAACACTAACCACATTCGCACAACTTCCACTATCTATCACCATAGTGCACACACTTCCCTTCACAAGATATTTAGTATGGAATAAATTCTCCCGTTGGCTAGGATCATCTATCGCCTTACTAATCATGGCACGCCTCACTACAAAGTTTGGAACCACGCACTCCCCTTCTTGTGGATAAGCATCCTCACAATCATCATCATCATCATGTGGCTCCCTCTCGGCCATCTCTCCATCTTGAGGCTCGACCTCACTCTTATCACCCTCAATACCCACTTCTTCTCCAAGAAAATACAACCTACCTTCCCTTAGGACTACATTGTGTCGGTTAGGGCATTCATTGGTTTTATGCCCCCAACCTTGGCACTTGAAGCATTGAAACCTTTTAGGATTAGGATACCCTTGAATTTCTTACCTCAGAGGAATTTTGTGGGCTATTTTGGGCTCAGGCAGCCTAGTAGTGGCGGGTTAGTCCTTGTTTTTGGGCCAACCCGAAGAGGATTGAACCATATCCTTGCCCCTCGGCCAACCCGAGGTTGATTGTCCCTTTGTTTTTGTCACGCCTCAAATCCTATTGGGGAGGACTGGCACCCGTAACCGAGGAGGCCTGGGAGAACCAACTCATAACCTTATACTTCCCATGCATAACTCTATGACAACCCGAAATTCGAACAGCATCATGTCGCATATAAAAGGAAATAATCACCTGTATAAGCTCGAGCACACATGTATATGTATATACAATACTTGGCCGTTGGAGCCATCACGTCTACTAAAAAAATACCACCTTGACTGTACATTAGGTCTACAAAGCCTCTAAATAATACACAGAGTTTAATTAAGGTCGGGACACACCCCGCTATATAACTAACTTCTATACAATACCAAAAGTGACTGTATATGACACGGAAAGCCCCGAAGCAAACTGGAGCTCACCAAAAGCAGTTGGATATCCTGGCTCCTACTTGTGCGGTGTATGAGCTGAGGTACCTGTGCTTGCAGCATGAAATGCAGGTCCCCCGTGGGGGACGTCAGTACAAAATATGTACTGAGTATGTAAAGCTGTAGATAATCACATATGATATAGGAGCTCAATAGAAATCAGAAACAAGTGAATAAATCATAATAGGAGTGGACCACACTTACTAGAACTTGTGACAACCTGTACATTGTATTTATTCAATCACTTTACCTTTGTTCTTATCATCTTTGTAATCATTAATGTACTGTACTGTGACCATTAGGCTGTCTCCAGTACATATCAACTGGGATCGACCCATGATAGGCTTATGCCCCTAGGATACCACCCATAAACACATAAATAGGGATCGACCCATGATAGGCTTATGCCCCTGGGATACCACCCGATAAGAGAGAACTTCCATCACTTAGTTCAATTAATCTTTGAGATTGTTATTTCGGGTTCCACCGCATTTTTGATACTTTGAAATAATGATACATCAATAGAGACATATAAATAGACCATCAATGCAATAACAATGAAGTAAGAACTCATTGGCACATCAATGAAGTGTTTTGGAGTCATCAATGCCATAACAATGAAGTAGGAACTTATTGGTATATCAATGAAACGTTTTGGAGTCATTAATAGCACATGGATCTTGTTTGAGTAACCGGATACCTTCTGACATTCATTAGTGAAATAAACATGTAAGATTTGAAAAACAAGTAAGTATTGGAATGTCTTGACATCTTGTAGGGTGGAAACAAGTTCATTGGTAACGTAGGACATCATACAAAACCATTATGGATCACATGTTATTGAATAACTTTGGAAACTTTCTTAATAGAACAATTGTTCACTTTCATGCCAAAGATATGGTATAGAGTATTCTTTACATACCTGACTGTTAACCTTCAATACTAGTCCCAAATGGACTTCTCGTCTTTTCGGATTACTTATCTACAATGAACATATATAGCAATCTAGTATTAGCAACCAAACGTCACAATTCAATTATTTGAATTCACCAAACTAGTGGTTAAGTAGTAAGCCTTAATTACACCATAAAGGGTGTCACTTTAACCCTCTTATACTCCAATTACATTCACATGCCATGCATATTCATACAACATCCTCCAATATCAAGTTTGGATTCATTTATCCTTCCAACCAATCCATTAAACCAAATTGAGCCATAGACATAAATAATCATCAATTCAATAGTATATCACCATATCCACCTTCCATAACTCAATTACCATATCCATCTTCCACAATTCAATACAACCAAACTATGCAAAATAGTCCATAACCCTATTTTCATCACCTTTCAATAACAACCAATACATATAATCCTCTATCACACATATATATATGGAAGAGAACAAAGGCAAACAATATTCATACCTTAGAATTCACCTCTTGATTATGCAATCCTGTTTGCACAAATAATAGGTGTCGTTCGAACCTCTCGAGATGACAAACGCAATTATCGGATTACTTTGGAATTTCTACGGTTGAATCAAAAGTAATTTAAAGGTCAAATTTTTCTAGGGTTTGTTCTTTCTCAATGATTGATGATGAAAATGAGTTTTTGAACTCATATACATGTATATATACACATATTCCCGTCCATAATATAATAGGGAATGACCAAAATGCCTTTAAAATTTAAATAATGTCAAATTTGTCCTTTGGTGGACTATTTTGATAAGCTAAAGTAGATCGACCATAACTCTTTGCTCCGATATCGGATTTGGGTGAAATTGGTATAGTTAGAAAGATAACTCAAAGGGATTTTATTTCATATAAAGTAGGCCACCCATTTCGTCCTGTACAAGGAGTTATGGTCGTTTGAAGTTGACACTAAAAATCTATTTTGATAGTCTGAAGTAAAACGAGTATAACTCCTTACTCAGATGTTGGATTTGGATGAAACCAATTGCATTGGAAATAAGACTCAAAGATATTTATTTTCATAGGTCGCAGCTCTCCCAGTTCATTATATTAAGGGAGTTATGATCATTCAAAGTTGACCCAAAAATTTGGCTAGCCTCAGTAGTTTGTGTGCAGGAAATTTTCCTGCACATTTACTATTCCCAAATATCCCGGCCATCATTTTATAGTTTCGAACGTGCTCGATTATATCCGAAACCTATCTATTTTTGGAAATCTTATTCAATAACCTTCGCATGGATCCATCGACGGGCAAATTCCGGTATAAATAAAATAAAAAAATTAATTCCATATAAATAAGACCAATACACATACTTGAATACGCCAATACATGTACTTGAATATGGGGTGTTACATCTTTGAACGACGACCTCTCTCTAAGTTCCCTTTCAATCTTAAGAGTCGCTTGGAAAATACCTTTGACGGTATCAAACTTGTGAAGTGTCAAATGAGTGGAGATCTCTTTGTTCAACCCACACTTTAACCGAATGATGTGATGGCTAATGTGTTCTCCACGATGATCAAGCTTCAACATAAGTTATTGAAACTCATCATAATATGCCATCACACTTCGATTCCCTTGCCGCAAGTTGTACAATCTAGCAAGCAACTCATGTCGATAACTCTCGGGAAGGTACCGTTGTCTCATTAGGTACCTCAACCGAAACCAAGGTGGTGGTTGCCCATCAATCTACTCATTGCCAAACCGTTTGATGTATTCCCACCATGTGTTAGCATAGCCTTCAAAGTGAGCTATGACGTAACAACTCTTCTTCTCCTCCAAGATATCATTCACTTGGAACACTTTATCGCACGTTGACTCCCAAGCAAGATACACCTCAGGGTCACTTTCAACCTTAAAGATAGGTAGGCTCAATTTGATGGTATTGATGCCTACGTCTCTCTCTTAATGTCGATTTCCCCTTTCTCCATACCCTCGGTATCTTCTTAGATCCACACGTCTTTCTCTCATCTCCTCTCATCTCCTCCTCCCTCATATAAGCATCATCAAAGGCTTCATACCCTTCATAATCCTCTCTACCGTATTCCTCAAAGTGGACGGGACAGTTTTGGACGTTTTAAACTTGATTTTGAGGAATTGGATTTTGTGGAGGTGGTAGTCTTCGGTTTAGTGAAGCTTGGAAGGGAGGGTTTGGATTTAGTGGAAGTATTGGGCGTCCAAGTCCCTCTTGCGGAACTTGAGGATTTTGGGAATGGGTTGTTCTATTGGAGTCTCGGGTTAGGGGGTTAGGGGTGGTTTGGCTTGCGGCATTTAGTGGAGCTAGGGAAGGATTTGGTAATTGAGGCCATATTTCGGGAGTAACGGTAGCAGAGGAATTTCTATCATGTCCACTTGACAAAACATGTCGAGGAGTAGAAGGGCGAGAGTTCCTTTGACTCTCCACTTGTTCTAACCTCCCACTAATAGTCGTCACTTTCCCCTTTATGGCTCCCACCTCCGTACTCAACCTTTCAAGAGTTTGGGTCATAGCCTCAAGAGTAACCCTCATATTCTCTATTTCATTAGAATCCACGGTTTGAGACGTGGTTCCCTCCATTGTCAAGGTATCACCTACACAAACAACAAACAAGTTAGTTAAAAATCCCTCTCCTCACTCACACTCTTTCGGTTCACTCACACTCGAGCTCCACAAGTGTTGTAGATTGGCTAGTAACCCGTGAATCCTTAAGGTATGAGTATGCTCTTGTCCGGAATGAATTCTTGTTGAAAACTCAAAGAATTCTCATCGGACTAGAGCCAAGAGTTATAACGTATTCAAACGACAAAAGCACACAAACAAACGTTAACACGAACACTAAGCTTCAAAGGACTAATTAACAAGCTAGTAGAAATGTACTTGGTCGTCAATTAGTGTTTGAACCAACAAACGAAACTAAGAAACAATAAAATGAAACTAAGAAATATAAAATTTGAACTCAAAATATTGCGTGAACAGTAATTTAGTGATGTGGCAGTCCACTATTGGCCTCGGTTTTATCAAAATTTTACTCTCCAATTTCAAGTCTTGACCAATCTACAATTTGGAAATGGTGGAATTGGTTAATGGAGGGAAATTTGGTCTTGAAGCTTCTTCTTTTTTTCAAGTTCAAAACAAGACTTGACCCTTTTGGTACTTTCTCCTTGAAACAAGCTCCTTAAATCAAGAAAAGTAGTTGAAAAGTGGTTGTCAAGTCTTTTGAGTGATGTGATCAAGTCTTTCATCAACAAATACTACAACTTGGTGTTTCAGCTTTTGTGGATCTAATGTTCACTTTTTGTTTTAACAAAGATGAAAAGGGTGAAGAACAACAAGAACACAATAACAACACCAAGAACAACCAACAACAACCAATAGCCAAAACAGTCTACTACAACAACAATGTTCAACAATGGACAGCTAAGTTCAAGTTCCCAATAACAACATCAATTTTTTAGAGCTCAAATCTAGATCGACTCAAAGTGTTAGTGAACAAGAAAGTTAACACTAGAAACAACACTTAAGACAAGTAAAAATCTTGGCCAAGACACAACAAGAATATATTTTCGGCGCCAAGAACACAACAACAGACAGATTTGACTGTTTCTGGAATTTTTCAGTTTTTAGTTTTTTTTTTTTTTTTTTGTAGTTTTCAAGTCCCAAGCCTAAGATTGATCTTGTTAGAACAAAATCAAAGTGACTCTGATACCAAATGATACAAGTTCAAACTTATAACAAGGAATCAAGAGAACAACAATAACATCACTAGAGAATCAAAGGCCCCACTCGGCTTCTCTAGGTTTTCAAGGGAACAACAATAATTTTCAACAAGATAGATAAATAACACAAGATTGCAATAACTATAGTGAATCGAAAGAGCCCTACATGGCTTCACTATATCAAGATAGAAACAACAAGATTACAAAATGATGGATAGTAATTTGACACAAAATATCCTAAAATCTAAGAACCCTAACATGAAGATTAGGACCCTAAGACTAAAAGATATTTACACCAAATTCTTACTTGAATCAAGAGGAACTCATGACCCTCAAGACCCCCAGTTTCTAGCCAAAGAACAACAAAAGTGTTACTACACTTTGTTGTCTAGTTTTGGGTTCACTTTCAAGAACAAGAGAGAGAAGTTCTCAAATATTACAAGACTTGTGTAGTGAAAATATCAATAATGAACTAAGTCCAAGAAATAGCCCTATTATTGTCTATTTATAGTACTCCACAAAATAAAAGAAAAATGATCATTCTAGCTTTTGTCTTGTGTGGCTTTGGAGTGAAATTAAAAAAAAGTGTTACTACACTTTTTGGAGTGTAATAAACTTACACTCCACAGCCCCTCTTCATACTTCAAAACATAAAATCCCTTAGATAAATTAATTACACACTCACACATGGCCATTTGCATGAACATGACTTGAAGTTTTTGTAACTCCCGAGCTTGGCTACGTGTGAATGGTCTTGAGCTAGTTGTACTTGTATCAATTTTAATGAAGGGTAAAAAGTTCAAATCATATTTCTAGGAGTCTTCACACTTTTAATATATTATAGATATAGATATAGATTATAGATAGATTATAGATATAGATTTATTTAATTAAACCTAAATTTTATCAAAAAATTTGTCAAAGTCGATCGACATTCATCTACCACCTGTAAACTGCAACAAAACAATACGATGATAGAGACATCAAAATAATATAATTAATCTAACCTTTACACAAAAAAAATTCTCAAAGCCATTTGTTACTCATCTACAAAAAAAAAATTACAAAACAGAGATATAAAAACAATACAATTAAACTTAATTTTTACCTAAAAAAAATTCTTAAAGTCGGTCGACATTCATCTACCACCTGAAAATTCATCCACGGCCTGTAAACTACAACAGAATAATACAATAGTGATCACAAAGCTTCAGTTTTGATGAAAATAATTCTTGTTTGAGCGAAAAATTTGATCCTAAAAAATGACTTGAATGAAAACAAAGAAGATATATATACACACGTTGAATTCTATTATGTTGACAAAAACAGTGAAGAAGTTAAGGGTTAGAAAATTAAGCATCCACCAATCTAGACATGCAATCGAATCAAGTTATATGAGCATCAATCATATTTTTTTCAATAAGTAAACGGATTTCTTCGGTAGTTTAACGTGCATCTCAATATTTATATAATTATTTCCTTAATAGAGTCCTATTTTAGGAGTATTTTCTAATTGATCACTACAAAGAAAAATATTAATTAATTTTTATTCCATATATTTTAGGAGTCCCATATATTTTAGGAGTCTATTTAATATAATAAAAATAATTAACTAATAAATTAAAGAAAATAATGAAAAGACAATTTTGTCTAAAGGAGAGTCTTTTAATGAAAGACAAAAAATTCAAATCACTTTTCAAAGGTCTTCACACTTTTAGTATATTATAGATTAAGTGGAATTAATCTAACGCTATTAGGGTATTTAAATTTGGGGGCTATTTCCGTGGAATCATTTTAGAATAAAGTGTTATTTTTGACTTTTCTCCATAATTAAAGTCAAATTTCATTAGATTAGTCCATTGATTTGGGCTACAAATAAATGAACTTACTTTGCTATTAGTAATGACTATTAAGTGGAATTAGTTTACCGGCTATTAGGGGTATTTGAATGTGGAGGCTATTTTCAGTGGAATCATTTTAGAATAAAGTGCTATTTTTTACATTTCCCCATAATTAAAGTCAAATTTCATTAGATTAGACCATTGATTTGGGCTACAAATAATGAACCCACTTTGATAAGTTGTCATTTTATTCTAAAGGCTTAATTATTTTAGTGCCACATATCAAATAGTGTGACATGTCAAGTCAAACGAAGGTGGCTATAAGATCATCCCATATATCATAATAACATCATGTCAAGTTAAATCAAAAGCCAATGGAAATGCGTCATGTGTACAAATAACGTGTTTTGACCAATTAGTATAGTTATGTCACTTAAATTTGGTTGGCCGAAAAGAATTCGTCTTTATCTCAACTCTCTCATTCTACAACTATAAATAGATGTTTTCATAATTCAGATAAGACACGAAAATTCTAACAAGATGCCAAAGAGAGCTGGTGGATAAAATGCTACAGATTTCTTTAGAACTTATAAGTTCGAGCAACCAAGTTCAAATACAAGTCAATATCAAGACTACCAAATTCAAGATTAAGCTTCAAGCTTTTAAATTCAGGTACAAGTCAAGATCAAGTTCATCAACGTTCAAGATCAAACTCAAAACCCTTTCAATTCAATTATAAATCAAGAACAAATCCACCAAGATTCAAAAATAAGTTCAAAACCTCTTGAATTTATATTCGAAAGCTTTCGAATTCAGGTACATATCAAGATCAAGTTCATTAACATTCATCATCAAGCTCGAAACCCCTTGAATTGAATTACAAATCAAAATCAAGTCCATCAAGATTAAAAACAAGTTCAAAACCTCTTGAATTTATATTTAAAAAGACAAATCAGAGAATTCATAGAGACTGTAATATTCACTATTTGAAATCAAATACCACAATCATTACAAATTTTCATATCCTAGTTATTTATCAGCATGAATTTTATTATCTACCAAATTTGAAGAACACCTTGAATTTGAAAACTGATCTCCCGAAAACTAGATAATGTCCATGGCCAAATAGATATTTGACCCCAAAAAAAACAATTTTGGTTGGTGGTTTCCAAAATCCTTTGGCCAAACAGGTTCCAAAACATACGGTTGAATAGATAAAATTTGGAATAAAATCTCTAAATCCTTCAGATTTATTGGGACCCAAAGTTGTTACCGAGCACCGCGCGAGAAGAAAAAAACTTAACAAGTTACTTGTATCCATAGAAAAAGAAAAGGGTACATTCATTTGCAAAGCATCATCAAACAATACTTCAGAATTCGACTTAACAGAGAAATGAAAAGAAAAGATGGTAAAGATTACATCATGATGAGGGGAAGAACCAAACTCCTAAAAATTCAAAGAGAGCATATATTTAGGGCCCCATATGTAGGCTATTCACATTCAGCCTATTTGTTACATTCTAAATAATGCATAGTTCAAAAGCATGTGCATTGCCTCTTCTCCTCCATGATAAACCTTCATGATCAGAATGCAATTTAAAGTTTTGATCTTGGTCCTTTCTTCCCGGGAATGTGCAATGCATCATAATGACCAAATCCGTGATAGAGAACCTTAATAGGATTGTCCTTGCCATATTCTTGCCCATATTCAGCAATAGAAATTAGGCCACTTGCGTCCTGGTCATAAATGTAAACACTAATTGGCATCCTGCAGAAGTCAACAGTACAATCTCGTAAGTCTAGCATCATCAACTTTTCCACTTCTATCGTAATGTGCACCATATAGCCACATAAATCCATATATTCAAGAAGATAAAGAGAATATTCATCTGGAGTAATACAGAAAAACTAACGAGATTGAGATTATAAACATATAGACACAAGTTACAACAACAACATACCCCGTATATTCCCACAAAGTTCCCACGAAGTCAGGTCTGGAGACGCACGTTGTAATATTATGAAAATTTTGGAAAACTTTAAAGCAACTACCTCACCCAATCCAGCTATTGTTCCTGAGACTGAAACAGTATCCCTCCACCCATGAACTCTTCTTTCTGCTCGTTCAACTAACCTAAATTCTTATAGTTTCCGCCACTTCATTATCACAGCTTTTCTTTGTTAGTGGCGCTGTAGCTCCTATTTGCAGTCCATTTCTCAGCCACTAGCTTAAATAGTTAAATGCATCCAACAACAACAGGAAATGAACTCTTATCTGATACTCGCACCTCTTCTGGTTAAGGTGCAACAAAAAAGGTGCATTTCCAAAATAAAAATTAATACACCGACCTCACAGAAACAAGAGGAGTTGGGAAAAAAATGGTTATGCTAACAACTGAGGACCACCCAATCTCAAAGATGCTTATGCTAACAAGTGAAGACCACCCAATCTCAAAGATGCACAACTCTTAATCTAGTAAGAACTCGGACATGACTCTTGAAACAAAGTAGTAATCCTTAAAACATTGTCTGCAACGGTTCAAGCAGTTTTCATTTGGAGTCTTCTAGACAGCCGTTTTACTGAAGTCGTGCAGGCTGACAGCAACCAGTGCGACGCACTAAAAGTGGATCACTAGCCAGCGCGCACTGCATGGGAGCAAAACTTCACAGAGTTTCAAAGTCCCCTCATCCAGTGAAACACAATTGACTCGGCAAACAATTCAGTGCAACAGCCCTAGACAGCAAAAAATTGGAGAATTCCTTAGTACTTTCACACAGTTTTGCACTACAATTATCTATACCTCGATCCTAATCCATGCATACACATATTTAATCCTTAATCCTAATCCATGAATACACATAGTAGGACGCATTTCGAAACTAGAAGGAATTGGGATAAGGATTTGAAAAGGTTTCATCACCAACAAGAATTTTAAACCAAAGGTGAAATGAAACCTAACTCAGCATTTAACTTGAATTCTACCATGAGTATTGGATTGTCGTCACATAGACTGAGATAAGGATTGATTAGGGTTACAATGTAGGTGTTTATAACCTAAACGAAGTTGCATTGGGAAAAGCTTAAGGAGGAAATAAAAGAGACCTAAGATGGTATGGCTTGCCCGAAAGGGGGCAGCACTGAAAAGTGTTACACGTGTAGCCCATAGTAGAAAGTGTATAAGTTTGTATTGCATTACCTTTTATGGGTAGTGGATACGATAGCCCTACCTGATCAGGTCAGCAGAGCATGTATTCCCATAGTTATAAAAACAAGCCGAAGGAAATACCTTGAGATAAAGAGACTATTGGAAAAAGAAAAATACTATTTTATTATGATACAAGAACATGATCATACTTCGACTATCGATACTTTGATTTATGAAGAATGTTTGAGCAAAGACTACTAAACGGTACTTTGACAAATATGATACACGATTTTTGTGCAAGCATGAATATTGTATAAAGTTCATTATCATGTATTCCACAGAATGCGCTATTGTAAATGTAAAGTTTTCCCTAGTGGTTGTGAATAAGGTAACTCTCAGTTGGTGGATTCACCAGTCATTACGTCTTCAGTCTTCACATATTCAGATGCAGAGTTGAGCCATGATGAGTACCACAGTTGCCAATTCAATATTTAACTATTTATCATTAGAGAAAAGGTGCCTTCCCAACTCCCTTGCTTTTACAGAAGAACAACAACTGCCTTCATGATCCCCACAGGGGAATCACTTCATGTGCCAATAGAGTCGGGAAGTTATTCCTATCATACAGAAGGGAGGCCTTTCTGAAAGGAGTGAAGGCGCTACAGATTTGGTGCGCTACAAAATTGTTTATCTATTATGTCATGTTTCTTTCCTGCTGTTTAAAAAGACCAGATTTAGTGGTTGAATATCTGGAGCTTTCTCCATGTACTCCATGACAGGTTGTGGATTGAGTAGTGTATCAAAACTCCACATGTCAAGGTCAAGATGTGTTTACATGTTTTGGTTTGTTAGGTGTATGTAAGACAAGAAATATGAGATGCGTTACATGAACGACTCTAGCTTGATGAGTATGAGTAAAAAGTTACAATGGTTCGCGTAGTAGGGCCAAGTTTGCCTAGTGTCAGCCACAGCCTCTAAGTTGGATTATGACATGAAAGGACTACAGGTTGAACCGTCTTTCCTTTGTCAACCTTTTGTCTTCATTTTTCATCTTTGTGAACTTATGTGTGACATCTTTACTACTACATAAAAAGTTCTTTTATTATTCTTTTGGGAGCAGGGATTTGTTTTAAGTGTAGACAGAGAGTTATTAGTCTATGAAAGTACCTATTGACTTGTTGGGCAACAAATTTAGATGAGAGAAATCAAAGGAAAATGCAGAGAGTTCTTTTGATATGCAAAGTATTGGATCAATCATTAACTGTTACACCTCATGTTTTAAGTTTTAGTTATAGTTGTTCGTTGAGGTGTTATGGCTTCAATTGAGCTTGTTATGCTTCAATGTTAGTTGGAAATCAACTTGGAATGGTTCGTCTATGTATCGGGGTTTGCATATGATTAAATCATACACAAAATGCAATTTTTGCACTAAAGCAACGTCACGGCAGTGCAAGGGAGTGAAGAAGGGCAGCAAGCAACCAGCTACTACCCAGGCAGCTTGTGGCATTGCCCAAAGTGCCGCCTGGGGCGCCGCAGCAAGCAAAATGGGCAGTGAGCTCATTGTTTGTTAAGCCCCTTCAAGGGCGGTTTCATCCTTTCCTTTTTACTTACCCCAAAACGATTAAAAGCATCCTTCAGAAGATGCTTTGACAATTTGTTTAGAGAGTACAACAAAAAAGTTCTATTGTTTGCTTTGACCTAAAAAGCCTGAGACGAGATCAAAAGGAAATCTCTACCTTAGCTGCAAAAGTTCAATGCAAAAGTGTCCTGTGTCATTAAAGATATGAAGCTCTCTAATCGTCTACCCAGAGAAAGCATTCTCCAGCCACATAAATTTTCTTTTTTCAGTATTTATCAGCGTATATAAATAAAATAGCTAGAAGTCGAATGAATGTTTCATCAGAAAAATTGCAAAATCCAAAAATAGGATCAAATTATCCCTTCATCTTTGTAGACAGTCAATCAAGCATCTAATAAGAAAATACATACAGATGCAGGCTCGAAAGCTCATAGGTACAACAGCACACTATAAAATCGGCAGAATTCTAACTCACTGGAGAACATGAGAAGCCATCAAAAGTTCTGGTTCACCTCCCCACACATGGCAATTCCTTATTTGGGCGACATACATGTTAAAATCACCTTCGATGAACCTGGAAGGATATCAAACTATCAATTGGATATTTACCACCCAAAATATAGAGCAATGTGGCTCCACCACACCTGCCCAGATAACAAAAGGAATTAAAACATGAGGAGTATATTGACTAAGTAAATCTTAAAAAAAGCAACTTAATATCATTCTTCCCTTATCACTCAGCAGGGATTCCATGTTTAACTGGCTTAATAGCATCTTACCTACATCAAATTTTGTCAGAACTAAGATTTCAGACTCATGCAGGCTTTACACTTACCATTCTGTCTCCTCCCGCCTCTTTATAAATTCATCTGCCACCTAATAGAAAAAATGAACTACAGTAAGGAAAAACTGCTGCAATTTTCGCTTCCAGGAATACAGATTTGTAAATCCTCCCCCCGCCACACTTCTTTTTTTTATTTGCTCCTAAGCTTCTGCTTTTATATATTTTTCATTTCCAGTTAGTAAGGGTTGGATAACCAGCTATGTTGCTATGATCCTCCAAAACGCCGCACACCCATGTTGGATCCTCCAAAAATGAAGAGGTTACCACCGAAAGCATGTTTGAGTAGGCAAGCCAAGATCTCACAGAAAGGATGAAATTAGAAGAAGAGCAAGAAACATTAGATCCTCCAAGTAGCCAGGAATTAAGACATGATTTCGGAGACAATTGTCAAACAAGATTATATAACAATCACTTCAATCCTCTTGAACTTTATCACTTCAAAATTTATCTATTAATCTGGAAACTGATAGAACATTGTAAAATGTTAAAATTTCAGGCTTCCAGCCAATAAACAGGGGAGCAGCAAGTTTATTGAGAACCTATAATTGAAAAACAACGCAAACATACTCTGGCCCGCAATTCATCCGCTAATTGCCTCTGTAGGCTCTCATAAGGCGGGGGCTTCCCTGACCTTACACAAGCACCATGAGCAATAGAACGAAATAAACATCTTCCATCTCCAGGTATACCTGCATGAAGTGAAGCCGTCTTTTCTATCAAAATAAATCCAACACGATTATTAGTTAAGTTCATCTTCCACGGAGAGGGCCTTGAAATCCAATACTAGTGCATGTACATTGCTTTCACATAATCAGCAGGTGCATTGGCAGTCTATCAACCAAAGAAGAAACAGAAAATAGAAGTCTGAAATGCACCACTCACCAATTACAGAATAGTCTGTATAGACCTTCTTTCCATGTGAATAGACAGTGGTTGAGGATTCACAGTTATTTCCCCTACTTTCTCCTGATGCTTCAGCATGCACTGGTTCAGAGGCAGAGCAGCAGACCAAAAATCCAATAAATAAACCAGCAGATGTATGATGTCGGTGTCCAGAATTATGCCCAATTTTGCAGCTGTTCACTGGAACCTTCGACTGAGTGGGCAAGAAAAGCCTCATATTCACATTTTGGGACCGAAAAGAAGTATCATGGCACAACTTCCAGGTATATCTGGGACTCACTGCAGTTCTAAGCGTTAACGAGCAGCAGCTGTTCTTCAGCTTGGAGTTGGTAGACCCAACAAATCTGTTTTGGGATCCCTCAAAGTTGACTGATGATGAGAGACAATTTGACCTGGATGAAGAAATAGTAGAACAATAGAATTTTGCAGGGTTGGCTGAGATATAAAAACGCAATGAGATGGCTGGTGCTTGCAAAACTATATTACAGAAGCGGCTTGTCATTTGTCTTCTCGCATATCTGCTTAGGAATCACAAGTTTATCATATAAGTACTAATGGGAGAACAGACCACTATATAACAGCAGCAAAAGAGCAAAGGCCAAAAAGCCTAAACTCATAATGGTTTAAATAGAATCAACCAGCATAAAGTGATACTTGGATTTACTGGTATTAATTGGCTCTTAATGCAGCTCATATTAATCAGCAATTGAAACCAGACGTATATACCCATAAATTATTAAATGAAATTCACGTGTTTCTTTAAATACTTCACATAATCTGCATTTGAAGGGGAGGCTTGAAGTAACTGGTAAAGTGTCTCCCATGTGACCAGAAGGTTACACCTCAAACCTTGGAAACAGCCTCTGGCAGAAATGCAAGGTAAGGCTGCATACAATAGACCCTCATGGTCGAGCCCTTCCCCAGACCCTGAGCGGGAGCTTTAGTGCACCAGGCTGCCCTTTTTGCCCTCTAGATACTCCACATTTGTGAGAGATGAATAAGATGATTGGCTAAGGAAGAAACAAAGACTGTCACCAATTTGGATGCCATATAAGAGAAAGCCTACAAACCACTTTTTTTTTTAACAGGTAACAATATAGTATGTTAATAAATAATAACAAACTAAATAAAGGGTGTGTAGTCCCCTTTTTTACATCCATGAGCAAAAAAAAAAGCTCCTAGTCCTTAATCTTCTCATAAGGAATCTAGTACATCAAGAATAAATTTTGAATCTTCCATTAAGCTATGTTTACACCAAAAAAAGATGAGTCATAAACATTTCATCTTTAGTTTCTGTATACTAACGGCTTTGTCTTCAAAGCAAACTTGGTTTCTTTCACCCCACACAGCCCACCAAATGCAAGCAGGGATAATTTTCCATCTCTCTTTCTGACCGGAAGGATTGATATCACTGTTCCAGCATTTCAGTACCTCAGATACTCTTCCATAGTCCAGCTAATGCCCTTCAAGTTATGAAAATCCTCCACAGCTGGTCAGTCCAACTGCGGTATGAAAGAGATGAAAGATAGTCTCTGCTTCCTTACCACAGAGAAAACACCTTGAGCAAAGATTTAAACCTCTCCTCATGAGTTTATCTTGTGTGAGTACAACTTCTCTAGCTTGCAACCAAGAGAAGCATGCAACTTTGAGGGAGATTTTAATCCTTCAGATCATCTTCCAAGACCAAATCCCAGTCTGATTGTTTGGGGTTGTAAATACCCTGGATGCAGCTCTGCTTTCAGAGTGAATTTATTCTGCTTACTCCTTAGCCATATCAAACAATCTGCCTCACTTGATGTTCCTTTGAACTGTTCTAAAGTTCCGTAAAAGCTTGCTAGTTTATCAATTTCCCAGTCATTTAAAGCTCTCCTAAAACTCAAGTTCCACCCTAGTTCACCCCAAAACATTTCAATTGTTGACTTTTGTTGTTGATTGAGAGAGTATATGTCTGGAAAGAGCTGCTTTAGGGGACCTTGCTCTATCCATTTATGATTCATAGATCTATTTTCATTCCATTACCAACACTGAGCATGCTTTTTGATAGCACAAGTTCCTTAGGGATTTCCAGAGACCATCTCCATAAGGACTACTGCTCACTTTGGTAGTCAATCTTCCATCCAAACCATATTTCTCCTTGATTACCTTCTTCCATATGGGCTGATCACAAAATCACTTATAGTGCCAACTAAGGCTGCAATTGAAAGACTATAGTACTATCATGAGTCTATGAGAGAGTGCTATAGCATACTAAATGACACGATCTTGTAACATGGAATAGCAAGTTGCAAAAATTTTGTAAATATTAGATTTATAGCTGGGTGTAACAAATAAAAGTTTGGTGCACTTCTTGCAGAGTTATTTAACTTCTCGTAGAGTTATTTAAAATAATGATTACATGGCTCTAAGCTCACGTATATTGTTGCAGTTTCAACTAAATACAGTCAGACATTTCTACAACGGCCCCTCATTATAACGGCATTTCACTATAGCAACTTGATTTTCTCCGCAACCGAATTTTCATGTTATATTTTGCTTCTCTATAACGATATTCTACCTATAACAGCAATGGTGTTTATTGTAGTGGTACACTCTTTGTAAAATTACCTCTCTACAACACCATACTCAAATATTATGTTGAAGATGTTGGTAGTGTGTCATCACTTATAGCCCAAATCCCATCTCATAACATCAATTAAGCAATGGATGCTACATTTTATATGGAATTTACGCATCACTTCCAATACATAATTCTTACACTGATGAAGAGATTATTGCACAATTCATTGGAGTAGAAGAATAGGAGACCGCAAATGCGGCAGATGAATACGGTAGTGCTGATGAAGAGCCTCAACCTACTGCTGCTTGAGGTGAGAGAGAAGAGTCATCTGTTAAGCTTCTTTCAAGGGAAAGCGATTAACCTTTTGCTGAAAGTTTGGACAAAGATTTTCGTCA
The DNA here is from genome assembly GCA_030864215.1 of Capsicum pubescens. Lineage (NCBI taxonomy): Eukaryota > Viridiplantae > Streptophyta > Magnoliopsida > Solanales > Solanaceae > Capsicum > Capsicum pubescens. The sequence continues at coordinate 253,959,300 of CM061540.1, read as the reverse complement.
TTTCAAGCGATGTATTGTCATTCTGAGATAAGAATTTCTGAAACAACCTACAATTATAGAATTCTTTTATCAACTTGAAATATTAAACTTCTCATTAATTTTAAATGCATATGTTCCTTAGATTTTAATTCTTTGTCGGTATGATATAACTAGTTATAAATTTTTCAGTAATATATTAGTCTTTTCAATAATGAAATATAAAATTCATTGAGATTTTAATATAACAAGTATTTTGTTTCCTCTATAATATAAAATAAAAAGTACAAAGAATTTTTTTATATTTTTATTTATAAAAGCTAAACGAGATTTCAAAATCAAATATCACTCTACATGTATAACAACACCTCTCTATAGCAGCCATGAATTTTCCAGACAAATGCTGCCACTATAGAGAGGTTTGACTGTATTAAAAAGATATATGCACTATGGAGCATCTACTCCAATTTGACACCACACAGATGTAAATTGCAGGTAGCATCTCACAAAGAATTCTCTGAAGATGCATTTTAATCACATGGATTTGTGCATAAACCTAAAAAATATAAATTATCCAAGTTAGGTAAGAGCTAGCACGATTCACTTATATCAAAGCTGGAATATTTCCCCAGAATAGAACACAGAAAACAACATCACTAATAGGAAACGCTTATGCTTCATCATATTTCAATTACCAAAATGATAACAGGATAAAACATAAATAAAAAACACATAGATGAATACCCAAATCCGATATTAAGAGACTAAGAAACAAAGGTTGATAAAGAGTTATTTTACTTGAGGAAAGCTCAGTGTTCGAGGAGAGAAAGTGGTAGATCTTTCATTTGTAAGCCAATTCCAAATATTTATGTTTTTAACCAATCGAGTCTACTAATGTGTGCAGTTGCAGAACACCTATCAAAAGAGAAAAAACAACAAAAGAAATCAGTTGATTTGGGCATGTTATCAAACACGTTCAATGCCTCAATGTACAAATTGGATATAATGATATGAAACTAACCAAAAGAATAGAGAAACTACCAGATACTCACCAAATTTCATTAGCGGTAATTGGGCGCATTAAAAATATGAAAAAATAGAGAAAACACACCACAATTGAGCATATACCAGAGGCAATTCAGAACTCAAATTGAGAAGCTAAACAACTCAATTGCAGATGCATTTGCACGCAAAACTTTCCAAAAAAAAAAAACAATAATAGCTTTCTTTTGAAAAAAATAAGCAAGCCCGGTGCACTAAAGCTCCCGCTATGCGTAGGGTCTGAGGAAAGGCCGGACCACAAGGGTCTACTATTTGGAGCCTCACTTGCCTTTCTGTCAGAGAGGCTACTACTTCCACGGCTTGAACCCGTGACTCATTGGTCACATGGCAGAAACTTTACCAATTACTTTTAGGCTCCCCTTCAATAGTAACTTCTTTTGGAGGTCAACAAAATACTAATGTAACATTTGGTCTTTCCACTATAACAAAAAGAGGACAGATAAAAAACAACGAATAACCAAAACAAAAAATTCAAATGAAAACTAAGAGTAGGTGGCATAAAGGAAGCTGAAGACAAAACATTTTGATGTAATAGTAGCAAATTATGCATCTCATTTACATTAGCGATAAAAAAGAAAAGGAGCATGTAAGTAGGATATAACAGTATACAAAAGCTAAGGATGTAAGGCTGCAATGTACATGTGGAGATCTAGGGCCACAATTAAACTTAGTTTGTCTTCAAGCTATCCTGGATATGTTTTTTTGCTTACATAAGCACAACTTCTGATTTTTGTTATTTGATATATACATATGTGATCTTTAATCTCAATTTTGTAGGAATTACTTTTTTACATTTTTCCCTCAATCAGAAACAAAGATTTTTTAGAATCTTATAGAGCAATCAATAGGCTTTTAACATTCTCAGACTGGTATAGATGTGGGGGGCGTTTAGTGTGATGGATAAGGTATAATAATTCCATGATAAAATGCAATATTATTTTATCCTACGTTTGATTGGAGGTATTAGTTAGGGTCGGGATTATTTATCCCTCCATTTATACCTTAGTGATGTCATAAGTTGTCCTATATACATGGTGGGATAAGTTATCCCGGAATAACTTGTTCCCAACCAAACGACCCCTTACAACTATCATAAATTGTTTCCCCGTCAAGCAATCCCAAAAGTGTATTTCTATAAATACAAAACTAGATAGAACGCTCAAGTCCAAAATACATAAATTGTTGAATAAAATCGACACAGATTAAAATTGTTATGTGCCAATTGTCCCTCATTGGATAAATAGAGAAATGCTTATGAGTATATAAGCTAAATGGGTTCTCTCACCTATCAGACAAGTCTTTTGGGTTGGGCTCTCCCATTTGGTCTATAACGAAAACCTATACAATTTAAAAAACCGTATAGTCAATCTGATCCTAATCAACTTATTAAACCTTTTGGTACAAAAAGAATGTGCTTGAAGGAAAGGGTTAGCCAAATCTTCAGGTGATGGGATTCTCCCTTAAAGTTCCAATGCAATCTGCTTATTAAACCTTTTGGTACAAAAAGAATGTGCTTGAAGGAAAGGGTTAGCCAAATCTTCAGGTGATGGGATTCTCCCTTAAAGTTCCAATGCAATCTGCTTATTAAACCTTTTGGTACAAAAAGAATGTGCTTGAAGGAAAGGGTTAGCCAAATCTTCAGGTGATGGGATTCTCCCTTAAAGTTCCAATGCAATCTGCAAGCTGGATGTGTATGAGTATTCACAAAGTCAAATAAAAAAGGTCTAATACATAAATAAGTAACTTGACTTCAGATTGCATTTATGCCCTCCAACTTTAAGGGTTCGTTTGGTTGGAAAATAGTTATCCCGGGATAACTTATCCCACCATGCATATGGGATGACTTATCCCATCACTATGGTGTAAATGGTGGGATAAGTTATCCCGGTACCTTCAATCAAACATGGGATAAAATAATCCTGGGACTACTTATCCTTTATATCTCCCACCAAACGACTCCTAAGTGTACACAAATCGGCACTTCAACTGGTATAAAGTTGAACAAGTAAGAGACAGGCGGTCCCGTGTGGCATCTACATGGAAATCTCACGCCAATTGCCATGTGGATGCCACGTAGGATGTATATGTTTAATTGTTCAACTTTATACAAGTTTAAGTTATACACATCCTAACGTTGAAGGAATAAATACAACCTGAAACAAGTTAAGGGCACATTTATGTATTATGTAAAACAAATACAACCTCAAATCAAGTTAAAGGGCACATTTATGTATTATGAGCACAGAAATATAATTCAAAGTTGTATTTCTTTCAATTGCAGTACAATTGAAAGAAAAATCACAAAAAATGAAAAGAAAGGCTAAGGATGGCAATGAACAGTATACCTGGACTGATTTCGAACTATGACCGGAAAAGTCGAAAAAAGTATCCCAATAATAACTATTGGTAGCTCTGTTTCAAGGAGATGATGGAAATTGCTGGGGGGATGGTTAGACAGCGACCGTCTTTTAAATTTTACCCAAGTTCTTATTCTTTCCTTCAGTGAGAGAGGAAAAGAATAGATCATTCAAGAATTATTCCTTGATATATCAAGTAATCAAATTACCATTTTACCCTTACGAGATAATTTAAAATTTTTGCCATAGATTTTCAAATATTTTTTTCATTTGTCATAGTTTTAGGGAGAAGTATTTGACCTTTTTAAGAAATATATAATTTATACCTGTAAGCTTTAAAAATTATTAAAATTATTCATAATTTTGTATTATCACTTATTAATGAGCATATTTCATGACAAAAATTAGATTAAGAAATTATAAGCTCAACTTGCTTATAAATAATTTCATACATCAGTTTAGGACCTATCGAAATTTTCTCAACTCACAAAGAAGTATCTAATATTTCTATTTATATTACTTTTAATAACTGATATGCAATAATACTATTGCATGCTTGAGTAAAATAACAAGATTTATTTAGTGAGGTTGGTTGTCAAATAGATACTATTAATTTGGATTAATATATGAAGGGGTATTTTAATAAAACATAAAAAAAATGGGATGAAGTTTAAATTTTTAAAAGTTCTCAAATAATATAATTTGGCTCAATTTTTTTTCTAGTTTTTAAAAATTTAAAGTATCTGTCAAAAACATTTATTAAATAAAGATAAATTTTATGACCAAATATTTTTGGTGAAAAAAAAATTCAAAAGCTATTTGAAGTATCTATAGTCAAATGAATCCTAAATAACTGCTACATCTTTGATGGTTCTTCTCTTCATGTTTCTATATAGTATCTGTATAGTATATTAATAAGATATAGTAGATGACAGAAATAAAGAATCACATATTTTTTAGTATATATCTATAATGATAAATTTCTCCTAAAAATTTATCCCAGACTCCACTATGTGAAAATATACTGAGATATAAAAAGATGAGCAAGTGGAACGATCAAGGAATCATTATCATTTCACGAAAAGTCATGTATTGAATATTTATTTTTTATGCTTGGCAGCAATTTCTAATGACAAAAAAACATTGAGCATCTGTTTTTTTTTTAGGAAAGTGCTAAATAGTCATAATTTTTTGGCTTAAATTTTGTTATAATTGTGAAAATTTTTATAGCCTTATTTTAGATTTTATCATATTTTATCATAAAAAGGATAAAAATATTTAAAAATTAACTAGTTTATAGAGTGAACGCAACTTTTTTATATTGTACCCAAATTAAATGTCAATTTCGTCCTAAGTGATATGTAACTCATGTGGATCCACTATCTCTCCAATGTACCTTCTTAAATACTTTGTGTCTGTATTCAAGATTAGTCCCCTTCTTTTTTTTTTCTTTTTAGAAATGCACGCGTGCATATAGTTATTTCTGTTTCCTTCTTGTGAAGTAATATTGTTAGTTTCTTTGTTTATTCATTTGAATGTCCACATAGGACATAGTAATTACTATTATTTTGCATAATTAATTACATAAATAATTATTATAATTAAATAATAAAAAATATTAAAAATATTTAAAAGATAATCTTTATTATTTTACTTTTCTTTCAAGACCATTTAAAAAAATGTTTCTCTTTCTTTTTAGTAATTCTTTAACTTTAAATTTTCTCATGTCATGTTTAAGTTCAGAAGATTCAAATGCAGTTTGGTACATTTTATGTGACTTTAATTTAATATATAAATTTAATTTTTTTTCTTTAATTTTGTATTAAATTAAAATCAAACAAATGAAGTAGGCGTTTGACCATAAATATTATTCACAATATTTCAGAATACATTTTCACTTTATTCTGTAATACTTGTTTGACGATAAATATTGTGAAATATGTTTACAAAATATGTAAAAAATTTAAAAACACCTCAAGAGGTGTTTTCACTATTTTTTAATTCAATTTTTGTAATTTTTAATTTATTTATTTTTCAAAAATAAATATTTGTTAAATTTCCATAAAATAGCCAATTTTAAAAAAAAATAAAAAAAAATAAAATTATTTTACTTTTTATATTTTTTATTATATTTAAATTCTAAATATTAACTCTAAAATACTATAACATTAAATAAAGTGATAGTGTAACAATTTTACTCTAATAATATATATGGCATAAACTCATTTAATATTTATTTTTGTACTCGATTTTAATGAGTAATTTATAGCTATTAATAAATTGTTTTCGAATTTATCTTTTTAAAACACATATGGAGTCATTTGGTAAGAGGTACTAGAGAAAAAAATATATATATTGTCTTTCATATTATTTAATTCCTTGTTTATTAATGATTTCAACACATGTATAACTTTACTATATGTTGGTGTATATGTATTTTATTATTAAATTAATATATTAAGTGCAAATGTTAGTGGGTATAAATTGTGTATTATGAGTATTATTATTTAGGAAAAATTATACAAACTAGCATACCTAAGACATTAATTACAATTAATAGCAATAGTTTTTCAAAATTACAACTAATAGCAAAAGTAGCAATACTTTACCTTTTTTATTGAGAAGCGCGTGACTTTAATCCATTACCCTCTTTTCACGACACTTTACATTTACATTACCCTATTATCACACCAATTTCTCACAACATTAATTTTGTGTAGATTCTTTAAGGCAAGAGTTCTCAATGTTGAGAAAACTATTCCAATGTGGGAAGACATGCTTAAGTGGAGGAAAAAGTTTGGAGCAGACACAATATTGCAGTAATATTTTTTTCGGCTATTTTTTTTTTCAAATTTCATTTTCTTTCTCTCCAATTCTTGATAAATATTGTCTCCATCTATTAAGGTAAATTGATTTTTTACAAGTAATGCATGTTATCTTTTTCATATAACTTTTCTTTTTTTGTAATTTATTTTCAACATTCTTTTTTCATATTCTTCTGCGTTTTGAATTTTTTTGTTGTTGTTGATTACATAGAATTTCTTGAGATCTGTTTTAGATCCGTTAATTTTGGTTGATTTTCTACATGATTTTTAATTTTAAATTTTGATTTGTTTTATTAGATGTGTTTCGATTGCAATGCTAAGAATCCAACTTGGACATCGATGACGTGTGGGATCTTCTTGTGTATTGATTGCTCCGCTGTTTATCGCAGCCTTGGCATTCATATCAGTTTTGTTAGGTAACCTTTTTTTTTTCTTTTCATTTTATAGCTATTATTTTGACTTAATGAGCTGATTTTTGCTTGGTACGATTTAACATGGCTGAATTTTTAGTGATAACATGTTAAAAATTATGACTTTGGTGTAATTTAGGCACTAGTGGAATGCACAGAGTCTTAAATGCCATGGCTCATAACCTATGTTGCTTCGGACTCTTCAAAAAATAGTGCATTTTGGAGAATCCGACAAGGGTGTGACAACATTTTTGGAGAGTCCGAGCATCGTAGCTTATAACACGATATTTGTGGTTTTTGATAGATATCGAATTTTCATGTTGTAGAATTATGTGAAGAAATGTTGGAAGATGACGGATTTTGTTGAGTAGTTGTGGAGAATCTTTTTTTTTTTTAAATTTTCGCTTTTATCTCTCAATCTGTTGATAAACATTGTGCTCCATAGTATTTGCATCTCATATTTTCATATAATTTATATTTTTTTATTTTTTCGTATTGCTTTCTTCTTCATTTTTTTTTGTTTTGATGTTTTTTATGATTTTTTTGGTTTTTTTCCAGCCAAGGGATGCCGTTTCCGATGATGGGTGGGTTGGTGGCTTTGATTGAATCCGTCGAATTTGGCGTTTTCCGATGAATTTTCGACGGAGGGAGGGTCTATCCGGCAGATTTCACCGTGATAGTGACTGGCAACGAAAATAATGATATTTTACCGGTGAGTATTAGCCAGAATCGATCACATGATTGAATTTTAGTCGGTGATTTGTTGATTTTGTAGATCCGGTGAGAAACGGGCTTAGCCATCATTTTTATGAATTTTTCAATGATGTGGTAGCGACGGATTGGTATATTTCGATGAAATTGCTATAAAATGTAATTTTTATAGTATATATATGTATTTGTATTTAGTAATGATAAGATTTGTATTTGTTACAGTGTAGATATATATTTGTATTTGATATTGTAAGATTTGTATTTGTTACAGTATAGATATGTATTTTTTTATTTGTAATCTTATATTTTATGAGCAATATGTTCATATATGTATTTTTGTCTTTATAATGTGAAGATATGTATCTGTTAAATTTAAGAAATGTATTTGTATTTTAGGGATTATACAAGATGTATTTGTTACAGTGTAGATATATATTTGTATTTGCAGGGATTGTGGTTTATATATGATGACATATGCTCAGTGCCTTACTTTTGGTGAATGTGTTTCAAATATTGACTTTGATTTAGATCTTCTTCGCACGAGAGAAGCTTCAATGTTGTGGCATTATGGTTCGAGAAAAGAAGAAGAGAAGGCACAAAGTGATGATGAAGCACCAATGAGGCCTCCTATAAAAATTGAGATAACAAAAGATATTGAAGTGCATGATATTTGATGTTTATTTTAAATTTATTGTATTTGAAATAAATTAACTTTAGGTGGACTAACATTTAGTTGAATATTTCTTAGGTTTCATATGTTACTTTAATGTTGAAAGTCAATATTTTAACGTTTATTTAATGTGGTATTTAGATTTTTGATGTTAAAACTATAAAATAGAATTTTTCGTGGTTAGTTTATGTTACTGTTATGCATATGTCGGTATGAATATGTGATTTCCAGTTTTGAATATATTTTTGAGTAATTAATATGTATATTTCAGTTACTATATGTATTTTCCATATATTCATTTGTATTTTTCATTTTATGCATAAGTATTTTAAGTAATGCATGTTTTTCTTTCCAGATATGCATATGTATATATTATTAATGCATATGTATTTATGCATAATGCATATGTATAAATGAATATTGCATATGTTTTTTACAAGTGTGAATATATATTTTCTGCTATGTATATATATATATTTGTCTGAATATGTATTTTTCGGCTATGCATATGTATTTGTCCAGTTTAATACATATGTATTTAAGCAGATATTTATATGTATCTATGAGTTATTCATAGATTTTTTTTAATCATGTGTATATATCTATGACTAATGCATATTTATGTATGATTAATGCATATATTTAAAAAAAAAAAAACATATGTATTTAATGTTTTGATTACGTAATTGATATGTCTTTATTTATATATATTTTTTTAATTTATTACATAAAATTATATTAACTTATTCTTAGTTTTTATAGATGGACATAGATTCTTAATAGATTCTCATATGTATTTTTTTAGATTAAAAAATTGGTAAGTGTTGCTTCCAGTTTCTTAGGTATAAATTAATTATGTTATATGTCTTGTATAATATATTCATAATGAATTACGTTAAGCAAGTTCAGAAAAAAAATTGCAATAATTTAACTATAACAAGTTCAATAACATCAAATATCTTTATCAAAATTAAGAATCATATAATTATCAGTGAAAAAATAAAGCAATTATTTTTTGACATAATGCTACATCATGAACAGATCAACATTTAAATTATAACTACAACATTTAAACTATAACAATATTATTGTACATTTTTCCATATATGTCACATACATGCATAATGTGGTACATCATTGTACACACCACCAACAACTTTTATGATGCTTGCATTACAATCATAAACTACACACACATGTTTTCTTTCACCGTATGCTTCCTTCAGATTCTCAAAGAACCAACTCCAAGATGCATTATTTTCAGAATCAAGTACACAATATGTCAAAGGAAATATATGTCCTGCATATTGAAAAAATACATATAAGAATACAGGATTTTTACACATAAAATATTGCATATGTATATTATAAATACATACAGCTGAAAATATATGAAACTGTCAGTGAACACATAAACGTCGTACTGCATATGTATATTATAAATACATACAGCTGGAAACATATGTAACTGCCAGTGAACACAAACATAATGCATAGCTATAATATATATACATATAGTTGGAACCATATCTAACTCCCAGTGAACACAAAAAAAGACTGCACATGTATATTATAAATACATATAGCTTGACACATATGTAACTGTCAATGATTTCATAAACATACTGCATATGTATAATATAAATACATATAGTTAGAAACATATGAAATAGACAGTGAACACATAAATAGACTGCATAAGTATATTAAACACTTTTGCAGGTCAAATCTACATCAATGTGAGAAGACAGTAGGATGTAGAGTTGGTTATACGAAGCATTTATGCTTAATAATATCGCATCACTGATGTAATCTTCATATTGTTGTTCATATGTCCATCTACCAGAGTGTTTAACAAGAACATGGATGCTTCCCATTGTCAATTTTCAGAACACTAGAAAAAGTAAAAATAAAATTAATTATCAAATACGTACTTTATACAATAACTATTTCGTATATACAAAAATGCAAAACGAAATCCAACAAACAGGAATATTTTTTTTTTTGAATACTAATTATCATCGACTAAAATTTAAATTTATCGTACAACAATTGTATCTCAAATTTTAAATTAAATTACGACATGTATAACTTTGAATTTGAAAGATATAATTCGCTCAGAACATTTTATTCGAGAAGTGATAGAATTCATATACAATCTCAAATTTTGAAATTCCACAACTGTTACGCAACTTTGTTGCAAGTTTTTCAGCAATTCTCGCAATATTTTACTACATATTCTTCCTGTTCAATACAAGAGTTGATACCTCACCTATAAATAGAGATTGTCTTGCATGTACAGGGAAATATGATAAATGTGAAAAGAAAAAGATGTGAAGAGAAAGAGAGAGTTCAAGAAAAATGTTCAAGAAAAATTTCTAAGTTTTTAACTATATTCACTATACAAAGAGAGTAAATATATGTTGAAGGGAGGTGTTCTTGTGGTGGAGCTTTGGACTCTTCAACTAATACGGAGTTGTTTGAGTTGTACATCGTTGATGGGCTATTGTATCCTGAAGGGGACAAGTCAAGAGATATACTGCTGGATCGGTGTAGATTATGCCACAATGGGCTTGAATCTCCTTAAAGAAAGCGAGATATCCGCGCCTCAGCCATGAAGAAGATTATTTTACTTTCTTCACTTTTGTTCATTTTATTTTCAAGAGTAAATACATAATTACCCCCCTAATGTTGGCCGTGATTTTCAAAAAGACACCTAAACTTTGAATTCGGCCTATTACCCCACGATTCTTACTTAATCCGTTGAAATTACACTATTTTTCGCTGAATCTCAGTCACAACAAAGATATTGAACACACGCACCAATTAGGTGCTGCCACGTGTTAAATGTATTTAATTTCGTATTTTTTAAAATAAATCTTTCCTTTTTATTTAATTTATCACCCACCCCACCCCCTCTTCCCCCACCCCCGGCGTCCAGCCTCCCTCCCCCGACGTCCTGCAGCTCCCCTTCACCCCCACCCCCATTCAGCACCCCACCCCCTGTCCAACACCCCCACCCTGTCAGCATCTCCCCTTAACCCCCCTCCCCCTCCGTCAAAATCTCTCTTTCCGTTCATTTTTTTTGTTCAAATCAATTCAAAAAATTATTTTATGATTGAATTGAGTTTTAAGGATAGTTAAATGATTGAATTGAGTTTTAAAGATAGTTAAATGAGCTTTAATGGAGCTTTAATGAAGGGGATTTAATGGAATTTTAAAGATATTAAAAAAAAGGTTTCAATGGACCTTTAATGGAGGAGCTTTAATGGTGTTGAAGAAGATATTGTGTTGAAGAAGACATTGTGTTGAGCTTTAATGGAGTTTTAATGATATTTAAAAAAAAAAGCTTCAATGAATCTTTAATGGTGTTGAAGAAGAAAGGGTGGGTTGGGGGGGAAGAGGGGGGTACCGGGTAATTTAAAAAAAAACAATTTTTTTCCTTTTAAAAAATAAATAAATTATATATTAATTATTTACACGTGACAGCTTTTTATTAGTCAAAAAAGTTAATTTTGAGCCTTTTCACGCTCCTGTGGCGCGTGTATACACGCAGAGATTCAAAATGGTGTATTTGGAATGGATTAAAGAAGAATCGTGGGGTAATAGGTCGAATTCAAAGTTTAGGTGTCTTTTTGAAAATCTCGACCAACATCGGGGGGGGGGGGGGGTAATTATGTATTTACTCTATTTTCAACTGTAATCATTTATTGTAATTGTGGTATATTACACCAATAATTTTAAGGAGATTCATGTCTTGTTACAGTTTAAAAAAATGTGGATATCAAAAGAGAGATCTCAACATCTCAACATCACTAGTCTCTTCAAGAGATGAAAGGGAAGAGATGAAGGATAAAACATTTTATACTTCCTCAACTCAAGCGACTTGAAGGTAAAACTTTTTCTACTTGTTGTGGAAGAAAGGTAAAAAATCTTCTACGTAATTTTTTTAATGAAAAAAAATGACACTACTTTTCATAATCATAAAGTGGTATTCAAATCTTGAAATAGTGGGGGCTAATGCAATGAGAAAAAATCAACACAAAATTATGATATTTGCACTTTTGAGAATGAGTTAAAATAAGTGCATAATTATTGTTGGAGTAAATCACATGTCATTATTAGTTTGCATATAACTTGATGTCTTTTATATTTGGCTCTAACATGTTATCAAAGAAAGAATAAAAAATATTTAGTTATTTGACATTAAATATTTGGGTGAGATAAATTTTATTCTTGGAATGAAAAAATACCTAAATTATGTGATGAACTTTTCCTCGACATGTCACATTATGGTGAAAAAAAAAATTTATGAAATACATTTTGTTGATTGTATATGAGCCATGCAACTTCTTTTGATTCAAATATGTGAAAGTGGTGTGATAAATAAAAATGAGTTTACTAGCCTAATAAAATATGAGATATGTAGCTAATTGCACTTAGCATGAAATTATGTAAAAGTACTTAAACAGGTTACACAAGAAAATCAGATATATTTATTTGGTTAAAAAAAAAGTTGTGGCTTGTTGTACTTAAAAGTGTTTTTGATGCAAAATGAGAAAAAATAAACTTGGTGCTATTTGCTGAAATGAAAAAGCAATTATTATTTGTTAACTTTAACATGGAGGTTGAACTAATTATTTTAGGTTCAATTAGTGAAAAAGTGAATTGATCAATCACTTTATTTTGAGAAAGTGATTTCTCCAGTTTGAGTTATGTGATAGCACTAAAAATTTATTGATAGAGTATAAATCATTTTTATAATGGTAAATTCAGATCATAAGGAGAAAAACACAATATTGTGAGATCATATTAATCAATGGTATACCAATATTAATTGTGTTAATCTTGTGATAATCTTGCAGATTCAAAACTAAGGCCTTGGCAAGATAAACGGTCTGAATCACGTCGAGGGGGGGGAGAAAGCCTATAAAAAATTATGAGTCATGGGGACTAGAGATCCTATAACTAGGTTCAATGGGAAGAACGAATCATATGATGACTTGATGTGGAATGTACAATTGTTTAATCTTTTCTATGATGTGAGTGCATTGTTCCTATAATGATTTGTGAAGGTTGAGTCAAAGAACTCTTAATGAAATTTTATATCTCTTATGAGTGGGGTGTCGAAATTACAGGACCACCCTTAACAGATTTCACCTATGTGAGTGTGGAAGTAGGCCGTTTTCTATGAGAATGAGGCTTATTTTTAAAAAAGCTCATGAAAAATCGGGATAACACATGGCCGTAACGTGCTGACTATTAAAGCTTATGTCAACATCTTGATTGTTGTGTGTAAGCGTAATTATTTATTTCCCTTAAACAGTCATAGTTCAAGTCTGAGACCACTACTGACTCTGGAGTAAAGGTTATTGTTTTACTAAGTGGAGGTTCAATGCAGAGGACACCTTCATTATGCATAATTGTCTAACTTCAACTAAATTGGTGAACTCTCATAATTTAATATTAAAATGAGTGAGGAAATGTTGGTGTATATGCATTTTATTATTAAATTAATATATTAAGTGTACATGTTAGTGGGTATAAATTGTGTATTATGAGTATTATTATTTATATTTGTTAGGGGAAGAATGTGGTCTTGAGTTTCTTGAAACTCCTATAACCACTAAGTCTTTATTTGCCCATTATACTATGTAATTATTCTTGTAACTCATGTAACATCCAACCATTCATGTACCCACTTTACTACATATTCTTCCTGTTCAATACAAGAGTTGATACCTCACCTATGAATAGAGGTTGTCTTGCATGTTATTGCATGTACAAGGAAATATGATAAATGTGAAAAAGAAAAGATGTGAAGATAAAGAGAGAGTTGAAATAAAGAAAAATTTCTAAGTCTTTAACTATATTCACTATACAAAGAGAGTAAATATATGTTGAAGGAAGATGTTCTTGTGGTGGAGCTTTGGACTCTTCAACTAATCCGGAGTTGTTTGAGTTGTACATCGTTGATGGACTGTTGTATCCTGAAGGGGACAAGTCAAGAGATATACTGCTGGATTGATGTAGATTATGCCGCAGTGGGCTTGAATCTCCTTAAAGAAAGCGAGATATCCGCGCCTCAGCCATGAACAAGATTATTTTATTTTATTCACTTTTGTTCATTTTATTTTCAACTGTAATCATTTATTGTAATTGTGGTATATTACACCAACACTATATGATAAACCATGTTTGGTCCTATTTCAATAGATCATATTCGATACTATTCCTATTCATTTAATACAACAAGCCAACAATTGATAGGAAATAGTATCAGCACACTAATCATAGTATTATGGTCCACCAATGTTGATGCATTATTACTATTTTTATAACCCTTGACAAACCATTTCAAACTCTTTTAAAGTTAATTAAATGTGGTAAGACATGTTATAAATTATTGTTTAAATTTATAATATCAAAAAGATAATTTATTATAAATTGTGATCTCATTATAATTTTATATCATGTTAAGCTGGAAATATAAATAATTAATTTATATCTTGAATTTTTTTAAAAAAAATTACATAGCATAGATAAAAGGGACCTTAATTGACTATCATGGATGATATTTAAAATAATTATCTAACATAGTTAAAAGTTAGTTATAAAACTATTGAGTGAAACCTCATATACACATATGATAGCTTGTATAGCATGTCATTAAATCTCTCTCATCTAATTAGCTTAAATTTTGGCTGATTTAATTAAACACTTATTTTTTATTTTAGATTTAATTTTAAAAAATTGATCACTTTTCAGAATATGTACTGATCTATACATATCTTTTTCCCATTTATTTGATTTTTCCTCTCTCTTTACACCTCTTTCTTCTTAAGTTTTCCACCATCTTCAATATCTTTTCTTGAAAAGTAGAAAAATTTCGTTATATTGACTCTTAAATAATATATTTTTGTGATTTGCCAAAAAATTATTCTTCTAATTTTTTCTTCTAATTCAGCGAAAAAGGTGTCAATACGCATGCAATATATGTATGTCTATATATCTTCTGTTTTTGTTAGTTATACACAAGTTGTATCATCAGTTTTGATTTGTATAAAATATGTTATTACATAGGTATACAATTATCCTGTATTTGTATATAGCTAAGTTGCATATTTTAAAGTTGGTTTGTATAAATTATATTTGTCCTTCTATTAGACATTAAGTGTATCTCAGTATGTATAATCTATTATTGATATTTTGTATAAACTAAAGAAAAAGAGAAAAAAATCATGGATTTTTACCATTACATATGCGTATATAACTATTATGTGTTTGGATATAACTCAAAGGTATTTTGTATAAATTATATTTATTTATAAAGTGAATTTGTTTGTATATTCTATCAGTACGTTTGTATTTTTGTACTTATTTTATTATATTTCCTTTATATATATTTTGAATTTGCATACATTTATACATTTGAGATTATATATTTATACATATACTCTGAATTCATATACATTTGAATTTGTATCAATTCGTATTTATCTTGAAGATATGAGTTGTAAGCATTTGTATTTGTATTTGAATGTTAAACTCAGAGCTAATTTTTATATGTATTAATTCTACATTTTTATTTTTATTCATCGCTAATTTTTGTGGATAAATTCATTACATGTATAATTACATTGAAATTATATTTTAAATTTCGAAGCCATACGAAGAAATCAGATGAATTTTTGTTTGAATTCTATTTTTGTATTTCAAAAATTAAAAGCTAGGCTATAATAATCGATATGGAAAAGGAAGAAATAAATTTTTTGAAAAAGATATGTTAGAGAGAATAAAGGAAGTGTATCACCTCCTCTTTCTTTTTAATCTCTAAACATAACTGAAATAATAAAAAAACTGTTAGTTGATATTTATATATTAGAATTCTAAATATTTAATCACCAATTAAACTTTATAAAATGCAATTATTAAAATTTAGATCAAGAAGTTAGTTAAGAGGGGTATAAATTAGTTACTACTGCGGACAAGTACAACACATTAATCTCAACCAAATCTCGACAAGATGGATGAAAAAATACACGAGCAAGAAGAGGATTTATTGCACCGGAGTATGGACAAACCTAAAGAAACATCTAAAGTTCAGGAGCCTTTACCAAAAGTAAGTTTTCGAGATAAATTAATTTTCGGTAATAATACCCCTTTCATTGATTCTATTCAAAAGTTTTCAACCATTTTAACCTTGACGACGTGAAAGATAACACCTTCAACCACTCCTTTTTCATCCCCATTTCATCCTCCGACAAAAAAAGACTATATGCGCCTTGGGAACAAGCTATTATCATCAAACCGCTCGGAAACAAAATTGGCTATAACTACCTGCGTACCTACCTAAAAACCCTTTGGAGCCTTAGTGAAGACTTGAACCTTATAGACCTAGGAGAAGACTACTACCTTATCAAGCTCTCCCATCAATCAAACTTCCATAAGGTACTCCACCAAGGACCTTGGTTCATAAGATCCCAATACCTTTCAATACGCAAATGGGAACTGAAATTAAACCCTCAAGCCGAAACTATTCCTTACGCTACCATTTGGATTAGACTTCTCGAATTTCCCACGAAATACTATTGACTTAGAAATTCACCAAAAAATTGGTAGCATGATAGGTACAATCCTTAAAATTGACAGTTGTACCAAATACACGTCCAGAGGGAGATATGCTAGACTTTGTATCCTAACTCAATTAAATAAGTCCTTACCCAGAAACATTCTTATTGGATCCCATCTACAAGAAATTCACTTTGAAAACTCCACCCTTTTTTGCCAAAATTGTGTTTTCCTTGGCCATAACCTTTATCACTGTCCAAAAAATAACAATTCAAACAAAAATATCGATGAACCGGAGACCTCAAACTATCAAAATAATCCAACGAAGAAAGGGGTTAGTGTGGAAAGAATGAAAAAACAAAAAATAAAAATGAAAAAAAAAACAAAAAAACTGAAGAAAAAAAGAAGAGGAAAATGAAAAAAAAATGAAAAGAAAGAAGAAAATACATGGACCACCGTTACCTACGAAAAAAAGTTAGAAATAAAAATCAAATGTCGATAAAAAAGGAAAAGATACTATTTCGTTTAATTTTTCAAATACTTTAAACCAGTTAAAAAATAATGAAAAAACTCACGTCTCAAAAAATACTCCTACTACAATGTGTAACCACAATTACCACACACACCCTCCTACTCTCCACTCCAACTATCCACAAACTTTCATGAACCAAAAGCCATCCACGTCGTCTCCTCAACATGACACCACCCCTATTCCCATGCAAATTGATCCTACTACGTATCCATCTGATATAAAAAACTCCACACAGTGCCCTACTGTAACACCCCAAAAAAAATTTTTGTTGAAATTTTGTGCGTAAATGTGTCGGGATCCTATCTTCGAGAATGATTTATAATTTTTTTGTGTGTCATTTCTTGGATTTCGACCCACCATTTCGTAGAGCATCGAATAATATTTCCAACGATATGTGGATCACCCAAAACGTACACTCGAGCGATGAGTTACGACCATTCCGATCGAACTTTGAACAGTAAAACGTGCAGGAAAAAGTACTGAGGCCAGGCGTATTTTTTCTACAACTTTAAATGATCATAACTCTTTGTACATAATGATCTGGGTGATCTACTATATATCAACGGAAAGCTCTGCAAGTCCTCTTTCCAATGAACTTGGTTTCATCCAATTTTTCTATTGGACCAAAAAGTTATGGTCAATCTAGTTCAGCCTATCAAAAGTGAATTTTTGGGTCAACTTCAAATGAGCATAACTCCTTGTACATAATGATATGGGTGAGCTATTATATATCAACGGAAATCTCTGAGAGTCCTCTTTATAATGAAATTGGTTTCATTCAATTTGGATATTGGAGTAAAACGTTAAGGTCGATCTACTTCAGCCTATCAAAACAGTCCCCCATGGATAGATTCGGGTTTTATTTGTTTCTTAGGGGCATTTTGGTCTTTCACCACTCTTTTAAACCTCTATAAATACCCCATTCAGCTGAGAACTTGTATTATTTTCCTCTCATTTCTCTTATATGTATATATATATATATATATATATATATATATATATATATATCAAGTTAGGGTTAGGGTTTTGAATTGGGGGAAATTAATTGGAGGCTTTGATTCAAGAATTCCTTCCGTCAATCTCTTTCGGCTACGGAGTCTAGGTATGCAAGTGTTTATCTATAGACTCCTTTCATCCATAGAGTCCACGAATCCCTTTTTGAAAGTCCAAGTTATGTATATATATATATATATATTTTTTTTTTCTAGACTTTGATGATGTATATATATATATGTTGATTGATATTTGATGGTTGAGATATATATGAGGATTATGTATGTTACTTGATATATATATATGATGATTATGCATGTTGGTTGATATATATATATGTGTGGTGATGGTGTATGTTGGTTGATACATGCATGAGATGATTATGTGTGTTGGATGAGATATATGGGGTGGCGGAAAACATGAGAACTTGACGAATTCACCAATGCCTAAAAGTGCATGTAAGGTGTTTGTGGAATTGTCTAAGAGGCTATAAATTTACGTTCTTAGGATATAATAAGTTCTAAATGACTAGACTACTTTCTATGTATACGTTCAACATATTGTCTAAAATTGGGGATGTTGTGTGGAAGGCTTATGATATGATTGTAAGTGCGGACGAGGGATTTAGTTGGTAGAATTAAGATGAATGATGGTGTTGTAGCATATGTAATTGTTCATACTGACCTATGCCCTAAATGGTGCATGCAAGGTGATTGTAGAAACGCCTAGTTGAAGAAGAATGGATTGTATGACCCCTTGTGATCGAAGTGATGAGTTCATACCATACTTGCATGCTACGTGGTTACTATGATGCTTAAGGGAAATGATAAGGCCATTAGGCCACGCTAAGTGTGAAATGTCTAATTATGGGTCGAATTGCATATATCAAGATCTTAAAGGAAAGAACCTTGAGAAGTGAACCATGATGTGTTGAATGTATGTTATTTGTGTGTATTCCGATGGGATGAACTATGTTATGTTGTATTCTTCCTTAACCATATGCATCCTTATTGAATGATCTACGATGTAATGGCATGAGATCCCAATACTTGTATATGAATATGATCTTCAAATGATTGGTGTGAGGTGTTAATGAATGCATGGTGCATGATGGCCTGTGGGCATGTGAGTATGCGTTGTTGTATACTACGTATTACTTATGTTATTGATTGCTGGGGGTACGTATGCCGAAATAGTCTACTGGTCTAGAGCTGAGTCAGTTCCGCGATAATCTTAGTCGTGCTACGATCGATGAATTTCCGATGATTTGAGAACTTAAAATGAATTCCGTGAGAACTTAGTATGTGGGATTTTGAACAAGAATATCTTTTCATTCTTATGCCCAAAGAATTGATTTTATCATTGGAATTTCATGATTTTGTAAAGTGGGTAAATACCCAAGATGTTTTAATGAAGAATTATGAGGTTATGAAAATATAAATTGTTTAAGCTTTGATGTACATGATTACTTTATTATTCCCAAGTTATGATTTGATATGGTGAATTTCATATTTCTACCATGAGTTGATATTTCAAGTGTTTTCAAGATATGATTTATGGAACTTTGAATCGTCCAATATTGGTATACATAATAACCTTATTATCTTGTTTTCTTGAATTGAGATTTTATGCCATAAATTGCATACCACTACTATGAAATTATTTTTTGAGGATTCTTGATATAAGAGCCATGATTTGAGTTACATTACGACATACAAAATCTTACTATGATTTGAAGATCTTAAATTCTTTTTAAAAGCTATTGTCATGATTTGAATATTGAAATGAAAGAATGATCATTTGAGAATATTGATTTGCATCCGCAGAGTCGGGATGATTTATATTGATTTTAAGCTCGCAGAGACAAAATGCTTTTTTTATTGATACCATGTTGATGTTGAGGAAAAATTAAAATGTGTTGAGTTAGGAATCCACAAATTGATATGATTTGATAAATGAGAAAAAGATTTGATTTGGTCTTTATGATAGACCCTTGTGATGTTGTGGTGGATTTCCTAACGCGTTCTGAGCTAGTCGGGGAGTATTACTTAGCACCGAGAGGGAAATTTAGTATTTCCCCAAACCTATGTGCCACCGTAGGATTGTTGATGATGATATTGTTGGCCAAAGAGCGGAATTGTGATTATGAAAGCTTTAAGGTTGTACTCCCCGGCAAGAGTACAACACTCCCGCCAATGGGAGTGCTCTCCCTAGGAGGAAAAACGTTGGTATTCCACGCGGCTCACGTGGGGTTATCGGTTATAGGAAACTCCCCTGTCCATAAGAGTATGTTTCTTGAACTATCGAGTCGCTCCGAGTCTTGAGATGATGAGTTTGGTTGTCTATGATGAGTCATGAGAATTTATGATGAATATTGATGATTTTATGATGATTTATGGGATTTTACTTATATTTTCCTCTCTATAATATTATGAGAAGTATGGATAATAAAATTCAAGCCATGTGAGTCTTCGTTTTCCGTACGCATGTTTTACGAAATCAAAGATATTATTCAAATTATTGCGTGCACCCCCACATATTCAGTTGCTTATGAGGAGTCATGGTGAGTTATGTAACTACTTCCCACGATTTCTGTGTCAGTATAAATCTTCAGGAGTCAGGGGTGTGAGTGTATTCGATTGATCAGTATTGATATCCTATGATTCAGTAATGCAGTACCCCAGTACAGTAGTGAGTTTCGAGGACAGTAAAGTGGTATCCGAGCTGTGGTATCTGGAGTCGTTGTAATTGTTATTGTGGTTGTGAACTGTGCATTCATATATGTGTACTCGTTCGTTATTCTTATGATTATTCTGTTGATTAAATGTTCATGCATAAGCCCTTGCATTTAGCCTTCCCTGCTTGCATACTCAGTACATCTTAGTACTGACGCATTCGCGCTATGGTGTTCTTTTATTTTGGGGCACCATAGGTTCAGAGGAGTGAAACTTGGAGCATCTTAGAAGTCACTTGTATAGCAGCAGTGGGTGCAGCAGTGAGTCCTCATCATCCAAGGATATTGTTATTACAGTATTTGATTTTAGTAGACGGAGTTAGTTGGGGGATTGCCCCTTCAACTCTACAGTTCAGGCAGTGTAGAGGCTTTTCAGACAGATGTATTAGTGTGTGGTTTAAGGTATTGTATATTTCTAGATGTTTGAACCTTATGGCAAGTGTTAGCCAGTTTTCGCATGTATTTTATTATATTATGCAGTGAACAGGTACAGATATCAGAAAAAGGGTTAGCTTGTGGTCCTTCGGGATCATAAGCACCGTGTGGCGTTTTGGTTCTCGGGAATCGGGGCGTTACACCTACCCCTAGCAATCCTAGTACCATCCATAATCTAGAAAATCCTCAAACAAATCTCAACATATCTCCACAAGTTGCAACAAGTACAAAGCCAACATGTACTACTTTTAATCCCCACAAAATCAACAAAACATTGAAACCCCAATCAATTCACTCAACTAGTACTTACTCTAGTACCAAGCACACTACTATGCAACCTACCTCCTCTCTTTTAAATTCTATCCAATCAACTAATATTACCAAATCTGTAGACTTCACCCCAAATCTATCAAATTCTCCTTGTACTAGTTCAATTACTAATAACCTAGTTGTTATTAAGATTGGACATGAAATTACCCCTATCATTAATACTCGTACTACTATCAATGCAATGGTTGAAAGAAGAGTTAAAAAAATTATTATTTCCATTAATGAAAATGTTCACCATAATGAATTCAATAGGTTAACTAGGAAGACTAGGACACTTGAGACTACTACTTCAATCATCAAGGCTACTAATGTACCTATGGATCCTACTATTACTTCTACTATAACTCAAGATAACTTTTTAGAAAACATTTAAAATAACTTATCAAGTGCCCAAAATGCCAAGGAGATACCCAAAAAAGAACAAACATTTCAACAACATTCCAAACCATCTCATGGAAAACAACAACAACATGCACGACCAACTATGAGATGCACAAACTAACCATTGGAACATTCCCAACCAAAATGTTCCACCAATACACCAAAAACCCTTAACCAATATCAATTTACCAGTTGAACTGGAGCACCCCTACTCAACAAAACCAGCCCCAATCATACCATATCCCACTCCACTAGAAGAAATACAAATGATGATGAACATCCAATACAGACACAACATGAACAACTATATTTCGACGGATCCCATGCCACCGATGGAGATAGTGAAGAAAATTGTGCAAAGTTACCAGAATCTGTTGCATGCTCACTTCATTCAGAATCAACATCTCATCGATATTGGATGAAATATAATATACTTGCAAGCAAAAAACATGGTCACACAGATGGAAAGCTTGAACTCATTCTCACATCAACCAACGAACTACTCAGATTGGTCAATGCCTCATCTACCAACACCATTGGAGGAAACTTACACTCACGACCAGGTGGTCCCACAGATCAATGAGATACCAACGTGGACAAATCCATCATCTCCTATGCAGGTTTTGAAAATAACACAAGAATAGGAAGAGGAGGAGGAACAACCAAGAGACAAAGAGCTGTAATTGAACCCCATAACGCTTGAGGACTCCCTAACCTTTACTCTTATCGCAAACAAAGAAGAAAGAATCATGGTGCATGTTCAACCACCAATGCCGAAGATAGCAATCAACTTACACTCATCCCCCAACTCAATGATGCATCAATATGTTGTGGTAATCTCAGCAACTCCACCAGAGTTTTCACTTTTTCAGAATCAATTCTCTTTGAACCTGGAAATGTCACTAGCTTCGGAAGGGTCTCAAACAATACCGAACAAGTTTCCCATGAAGATACTAGTATGGAACTGTAGAGGGGTCAACAACCCCACCTTTAGAAGAAATGTGTCAGACTTGATTACATTTAACAGTCCTGCTATTCTAGCCTTATCATAGACTAGAATGGCGGAACATGATTCACTTTTATCGCTACTACCCTATTCTGACATGTTACAGGTACCTGCATCCGGATTCTCGAGAGGCCTAGCCCTTTTCTGAAACAGTTTTGAGTTCATCATAAATCCAATGGTAATGAAGGAACAAGAGATTCATGCATCGCTTAAGGTTAGCCCAAACTCAACTCCTTGGATCATTACTATTATATATGCTAGAAATAACTCTTTTTATAAAAATGCTCTCTGGAAGAACCTTCAGAACATTAATAATTCAACTACGGGACCTTAATTAATATGTGGGGACTTCAACAAAATAACAAATTCATCTGAAAAATTTGAAGGTAATCCGATCAATAACAAAAGGGTTTCAAATTTCCTGGAATGCATTAATGCGCTTAATATGATTGATTTAGGCTTCACAGGACTTAAGTTTACTTGGACAAATATGAGTAAGCATAATAATAGTATCATTATGGAGCGGCTTGATAGGTTCTTATGCAACCCTTCTTGGCTAGACCTTTACCCGGACTCTAACGTAATGCATCTTTCTAGAACTCATTCCAACCACTGTCCTATAATTCTTAATCTCATAAAAAATAGTGGTAAACCTAATTACTCCTTTAAATTCGAAACTATGTGTCTTCGCCACCCAGGATTTACTTATATCGTTAAAAATTCATGGCATAACAACTACAACTACCATACTGCGGTTACTAACTTTGTCAGGGATGCTAACGATTGGAATAAAAATATTTTTGGTAGTATTTTTTTTTTAAAAAAAAAAGAATTAAAGCAAGGACCCAAGGCCTTCAAAACATGGATCCTATAAGAAAAATCTATTTTCACTATAATCTTGAGAATAGACTATTTCATGACTTTAATAACATCCTATGCCAAGAAGAAGATTATTGGAAGCTTAAATCAAGAATCCAATGGCTTATGGAAGGAGATGAAAATACTAAATTTTTCCATACTACTACCACTAATAGGAGAAGAAGGAATAATATCATGGGTCTCTTGGACTCAGTGGGTAACTGAACTTTCGACCCTGATCAGATACAAAGCTCTATTCTAAATCACTTCAAAAATATTTACACTACGGAGCAAAATACCTCTGGGCGTAAAAGTTTCCCAAAGGCGGAAAACTGTCTAACAACGGATGACCATAACATTCTAAACTCTAACCTCACTATTGAGGAAATTCATAATGCTATTAAGTCCTTTAAACCTCTAAAGGCCCCGGTCCTGACGGTCTTCATCCTATCTTTTTTCAACAACTCTGAAAAGATACCAAGTTCTCCATAACTCAAACTTGTATGGATGCTTACATAATGGAATCCATCGACCCTAAAATCAATAAAACAAATGTTGTGCTCATCCCAAAAATAAATACTCCAGAACAAATCCACCATTTTAGACCTATCAGTCTTTGCAACACCATTTATAAAATCATAACAAAAAATTTAACTTCATCGCCCTTTCCAAGATAATATCATTAACCCCGCGCAATGTAGCTTCATCCCAGGCAGAAGAGCCTCGGACAATGCTATTATAGTACAAGAGGCCCTCCACTCTTTTCACAAGTCTAATAGTAACTTAAAGAAAATAATGTTAAAGATTGATTTGGAAAAAATGTTCGATAGAATGGAGTGGTATTTTATCCACTACTCTCTACAAAGCCTAAATTTTCCATGAAAAATCGCTAACATAATCATAAAATGCGTCACTACATCCTCCATCTTCATCGTAATTAATGGAAACCCTAAAAATACCTTTACGCCTAGTCGAGGCATTAGACAAGTAGACCCATTATCCCCCTACATTTTTATCATATGTATGGAGTCACTTTCACGATTCATCCACCAGGCTGTTGATGAAAAAAGTTGGACCCCTATTAAAATCTCTACCTCTTCTCCGGCATTATCTCACTTGTTTTTCGCTGATGACTTAATCCTTTTTGCAAAAGTAAACTTAGACAATGCTACCACCATTCATCCTTTATTCCAGGACTTTGAAAAATTATATGGCCAAAAAATCAACTATAACAAATCAAAAATTATTTTCTCTAACAACAGTCCTTCCGAAATTGCTACCCCAATAGTTAAGCTCCTTAACATGAACTCTTCAGCTAACTTTGGTAAGTAATTAGGTTTGCCTATGACAAAAAAAAACTTCCAAAAAAATAGACTATCAATTCATAATTGATAATATGAATAACAAATTCAAGGGTTGGAAGACCAAAATGCTTGATATAGCTGGAAGAACAACCCTTATAAAATCTGTTCTCGCAGCTATCCCCACTTACGTAATGCAAATTAACTTACTTCCTTCAAAAATAATCCACCGCATCGATCGTATCTAGAGGAATTTTCTTTGGGGTACAACTGATGAGAATAAAAAACTTCATCATGCAAATTGAAATCTCATAACTCTTCCAAAAGCACGAGGAGGACTGGGCATTCACAAATCCGAAGGAAAAATTCTTCCCTTATTTCAAGCCTTAACTAGAGATTCCTTAAGAACAAATTCCAACTATGGGTCAAAATCCTCCAAAATAAGTATAAAAACAGATTCACTAGTAATCAAATTCACCACATTGCTACTGACCCTTACATATGGAAGAGTCTTAGCAAAAATAAAAAAGTCTTCTCTAAAGGTATCTCGTGGAATGTGGAAAATGATAACAATATAAACCTGTGGGAGGATAGATGGCTCTGCAGTAATAATAATCTTCGCGAGCTCATCCAGGGTCCCCTAACACAATCTGACATTAAACAAACTCTCTCAGAAATCATCTCTAATGGTTCGCGGGACACTTCAGGTGCATCTTTTCAAATAATACCGAATGTTTTAAAAATTATCCATCATACTTATACTCAGCAAATAGAGCCTAAATGGGACAATTTTTTTTGGAATTCTTCTTTTCTAGGTACTTTCACCACATCTTCAGCTTATATGTTCTTTCTAAATTCATCAACCAAATCGCTTTCGAAAAGCAATCCTTCTAATCTTTAGGTTTGGAAAGCAAAAAATCAAAATGATAAAATTATTCTTGTGGCTCACCACTTTAGACAAACTTCCTACAGTTGAAGTCCTAAATAAGCGGAATGAAATCCCGACAAACTTTTGCCGCTTATGCACCACTATAACGGAGTCTCGTACACATGCTTTACTAACTTGTCCCAAAACTATAGAAATTTGGACCCACTTTGGATTTTCTCCTTCTGCGAACCACTTCATACGTGACATCAAGAATTTATGCTCCTCCAATAATACCATCAAACTTTGTCGTAACATCCCCATACCTTTCTCTGTTTTAACCCCTTTAATTCTTTGGTCCATTTAGAAAAATAGAAATGATTACCTCTTCAAAAATACGACCAACCAATTAACCCCCCAAAAAATTCAATTGGATTCTATCGAATACTTCCATCTTGGGCATACTAAAGACAATTCAAAAACTCATCACAACACCCTCATCATAAATGTCAAATGGAACGCGCCTCCGTCGGGCTATTATAAGGTTAACATTGATGGTGCATATGATCTTACTAACAACCATGGGGGAGGCGGAGGGATTATGAGAAACCACGATGAGATTTGTATAACTGGAACGACTTTCTCACACATGGCCACATCAACTTTACAAATGGAAACTTTGGCTATGTATCATGGCCTACGTTTGGCTCTTGAAAAGAACTTGACTCCTATTATTGTGGAAATAGACTCCCAGGTACTCATTCAACTCTTAAACTCAAAAAATGAGGACCACTCACACATAAATTCTGATTCCAGGTCCATAATTAAACTATTGAAAGAACCTGAAATCTGTCATATCTACAGAGAATCAAATGGTGTAGCGGATAAGTTGGCAGCTTTTGGAAAGTCTCAACTGCACCGCATGGATAATAATTCAATAACTTTTATTTTTCCACCGCTTTTTATTTTGCAAGAACTCCTAAAAGACTCTCAAAGTCTGGGTTCTACTCAGGCGATTTCTGTCTGTAATAACTTTTAAATTTTCATATTATAATAAAGTTCCTTTTGCAGCAAAAAAAATTACCCATTTACGCCAACATGCATTTATCAATGGCGAATTACAGGAATGTTGTTGGAAAAATGTTTCATGAACACATATAAAAATATACGAAGAAGAATTGAAAGCTTAATAATTTGAACAACTAACACAAGATTAAAGGCTTGAAACACGCACGAAACACTTTTCTAAAAATGATATTTGCCCACTCTCCTTTGCAAAATTGCTATGGAATTTAATGCAAATAGTTTTAGTGAATATGACAAGCCTTTGAATTTCTGCACCAAGTAAATAGTAAAGATAATCCTATTGGATAGCAAGAATTCTAATATTTGATCTTTTGTGGGGAAGAAAAAGTTATTTGTAGAAAGTTGAGAAGAAAGAAGAACTTTTGGGAAATGTTATATCTCTGTAGACTTAATCATCTTTTTAGAATGTTGATTTAAATAGAGATGATAATGAAAGGACACAACCTTTATCTAAAAGATATATCTTTATCTAAAAGATACCTCTTTATTAAGAAAACATATCTTTTCATAAAAGACACAATCTTTCACTAAAAACACTTTTTTCATAAAAAAAATCTTAATTAATTTATTTTAAACGAAAAATTCAACAAATGTTGGGTAACATAATTATAAGACGACGTGTTGGAATATAATTTGATGTTGACATATTTTCTTTTTGTGCCATGCGGCTCTTGCAAGAAAGTTAACTTGGTGCATAGGGGGGGAAATTTTAACATGGGCCTCACTCAACCAACAATAGTTGTGTGAGGCACCATTTATTTATGGACGAGTGTATTTATGGCCCCTTTGTGTAAGCACATGTCCCTCTTTTCATCTCCTCCTATTTTGATCTTTTTCTTTTATTTTCTTTTTTGTTCCTACACTATACTTCTTTATTTTAATTTCTCTCCAAATTTATATATTCATTTTTTAATGGTTAAATAGTTAAATTTAATCATAAATTTGAGCTCATAATCTTTAAGTTTTTAGGTAAAATTTATAAATTCAAAAACTAAGTAAAAATTACTATAAATCACAATTATTGACCAATTCAAAATATTTTTAAAATATATGAAAAAATTACTATCAATTTTTTTTTTATTTGAATCTCGAAATCGAAACTAACACATAAATTGAAAGAGAGAAAGTATATTTTAGTCTTTCCCTGTCCCTTTTATTTTTTGGTTAATTAGTATCTCTCTCTCACTTATATTTTTTCAAGTTCTTTTTTTTCGATAGTTTTCTTTTGTTTTAATCTGTTTTAAAATCAATTTTATTACTCCCTCAATTTTATTTATTCGGTCTGATGAAAATAACTTTTCTCTTTATTTATTTATTTTAACAAATAAAAATTTCATGTTATTTCTTTAGTATTTATCATTAAATAACTATATAAAGTATTAGTAGTTAAATTTAAATTTTCAAAACATAATCAATAGGATTAATTTAGTAAAATAATTTTTTAATACAAACACAATTTAATTTATGTATAAAAAAATAAACTCATAACAAAATAGTGAAAGACATTCATGTGTTATTAAATAACATAAATATTACCAACATAAATTGTGGTGCAGTGGATGAGGCTGCTCCACCCTTGATCAGATGTCGAGAGTTCGACACTGGGTACATAAAAAATTCTGTTGGGAGCGCTGTCACTTTAATGGGCCCTGAACGCGTGATTCGGATTAGTCGGGGCACCGGATGGGAACCCAAAAAAAAAAAAATTGAGTTTATGGACAAACCATGAGTTATTTTTATTATCATTAAATTAACTTGAAATCAGTTACGAATTTTTAAAATTTCATTTTTGTTCATTTAATCTTGTTTTTTAATTTTAAAATTTGTTTATTGAAAGTTTTCTGGCAAAAAAAATTTCCCCAATTTTCTCAGATTGAAAATTTTAACAATTAATATCTTATGTATTTTTTCAAGTTGGGGGTTTATCGAAAACAACCTTCCTACTTTATTTGAGGTAGTGATATGATTTGCGTACACTCTACCCTTTTCAGACTCACTATGTGGGAATATACTACGTATATTATTATTATTGTAATATCTTATGTATTTATTTAAGTGTGACAGTAGTACTAAAAATAATATTTAATTTTTACTTGTTAACAAATACAAAAAAAAATTGAATCTTTAACGAACCAAATAAAACAAAATCAAGAAAATAGTCAAATTGATTTTACAATACATAAATCCAGAAATGTGAAGAAAAAAAAAGAGTAAGGAGGAAAGATAAATAAAAGGCAAAAAAGGAAAAGATAAATTGGTGAGAAAGAGGGTAAGTTAATTAAGTTGATATAATGGGCCCCACAACACATTATTTTGCCAATTTAAAAATCCTCCACACAACTAACACTAGATGGGCCTCGCCCATGTTAAAATTTCTCGTGCATAGGGCATATTTGATCCACAAATAACTTGGGTCAAATTGCACTCATATGCACTATTCAACAAGAAGTTTAATCTAAAATTATAAAATTTCGGCTCCAATGCCTTTTTTAGGCTCTAGTACTCCATCCGTCGATTAAACTCCTTGAAAAAATTGTCTGCACTAATTACAAAAGCAAGTTAAAAGAAGTTCAAGACACATTTCAAACTCTATATTGAATAGAAACAGACGTTTAGGCATATGAATGATGAATCTATTAAGGCCCGTAAGGGTTCACGCCACCCACAAGTTTCGACAGACGACAACTCTTTAAGGATAAATATATGCGAAAATGACAAGCATGCTAGTGAGCCAAACTGCTTTGTTGTGATAGCGGCAAATGGTTATATTTCCCTCCCGAAGAGCGCGAGTTCAAATCCCATAACATTGTTTTTAAAATTTTTAGTTTAATCAATTTTCGGCAAAGTGTGGATGCGGGACATCATATATCATTTTATTTATTGGGAAAAGGCATCATTTCCACCTCATACTATACAGGAAAAGTCTAAGCCACACCTAAATTATATAAGTGACCTATTACACACCTTAACTATATAAAAGTGATATTATTACCTCCCCGCGACCCCCATTCTAAGGCGCGTGTGTTACACTTATTTTAGGCGCGTCCAGCCTATTAAATAACAAAAGTAAACGGCTAAAAACATTAGGGGAAAAGACATCTTTTTCACCCCAAACTATAGTCGAAAAGTCGAATCCACACCTAAACTATATAAGTGACCTATTACACACCTTAACTATAAAAAAGTGATACTTTTTACTGACGTGGCAGCGCCTGTAAAACACTACACCACATGCAAGTGATGGTAGCCTGACAAGGTGTAAATAGTTTCACTTTTTTATAGTTTAGGTGTGTAATAGGTCACTAGTATAGTTTAGGTGTGACTTCGACTTTTCGGATATAGTTTAGGGTGGAAACAATGTCTTTTTCCTTATTTATTTTTAGTTATTGTTGATTGGGAGTTGGTATTAATTAAATATTATTTTTGACAATCAAATTATTATTTTTTGACTTCTTTTATTTCTTATTAGTAATTAATATTTGTTTAAAATATAAAATTAAAAGATTAAGTTTTGTTCTCTTTCTCTCTCTAATCAATTTAAGAAAATGTTGACTCTTCTCCCGAAATCAACAGTTAGGGCTCATTTATTTACACTTAATGAAGGTCTGAATTTGAATGGTTCAGACTTCAGATCATTAAGTGCATTTATTTTTTATTAAGATTTTAGCTCTTAATAGAATTGAATAGGTCTTAATCATTCAGATCTAGAATCAAGTCTTAATAGGTCTGAAGAGGTATTCTAGTGTTGGATAATATTCACCGCCACTCTATTCATAATCATCAGTCACCACCATTAACCACCTCTGTCACCGCCACCATTGTCAACCACCATTCACTACCACCAACCACCTCCACCATCACAACCACCATCGACAACAAATATCACTATCAACCACTATTGTCAACCGCTACCATACCTACTATCTCTATTATTCTAATTATATTCACCACCACCACCGCCGTCAACAACACCACCATCATCAACCACTACCGGTCAATCCCTACTATCGACCAACTCATCTATCACAACTAGCACCACCGCTAACTACCACTAATACATCACAACCTCCACACATTCTTCGACCGCCACCACCGTTGTCACTAATAACGCCACCTCTACCATCACTTCAACCGCTACCATTGCTACAATTTATCTCTACTAACAACCATATCAACTAACAACTTCTCCAACTAGCACCAACAGATTGCCAATCATCTTGCATTCATTTTTCAACCATCACAATTAACACCTCCAACTACTAAATCAAGCAACGTCACATTACACCCACCACCACCACTATCAACCACCACCATCATAACGGTCACTACAATACTAATCACCATAACTATCACCACCAACATTACTAATCACTAACATATATCATTATCACCGCAATCGCCATTAAAAACTATCTCCACTATTACTAAAAAACATAAATATTTTTTTTCAATCAAATAATTTAATACTTTTTTTATATATAATTAGTTTTTTATTTAAATTATATTTTTTATTTTATTATATGTATAAATAATTTTTTTTTGTTGCACATTCAGAAGTTGAAAAACAAATAGTCTTAATCATTCAGTTTTCAAGTCTAGAGACAAAATCTTAATCATTCAGATGTGCATTCAAATTCAGACGTCTGAATCTGAAAAAAACAAATGCAGCCTTAGTCCACCGACATTCTTGGCTAGTTAGCTTTTTCAACTTTTGATCCCACTCAATTTCTTTGCAAGGAATTAGTAATTTGGTAAAAGCATTGATTGAGACAAATCTTATGGAGACTTATTCAGTTATTTATTTACTTGTGAAGTTGACTCTGATTTTACATGTTGCTACGACAACTGTGGAGAGAGCATTCTCATCTAAGAAGCACATAAAAAATGCATGGAATAATATTAATAATTAATATTTGTTTAGTGCGTTGCATAGAGCACGATGTATTTATTAATATTAGTAATGATGTCATTGTTGACCGTTTTCACAATATGAAAACTCATCGAGAATAATTGTAAATGAATGATAAATTTTTATGAATTAGTAATATTATTATCTTATTATTGTTCATTTTTTGTTGATTGATTTGTCATATAGACTAAAAAAATGAACAATTTGATTGATTTAATCGATGAATTTACTTGACATCCGGAGACTTCAAAACTTGAATCCGACTCTATTTGAATAAAACGAAGAAAATATTATAAAGTAACTATATTTACTAATAATCACAATATAAAGGTAATAAATATTAAGCATCTAGAAAAAATTGAAGACAAAATGATATTTACCATTGGCTTATTTGTAATAGTAAATTAATTTGCTGAAGTCAAAATGGAGAAAAAATTGCTACTCAAGGCCTGAAGGAATGAGAGGTATAGCAGCCAACTCATGTAATACTACATGAAATTTGATCAACTAGCTCTTCTACATCACACACACACAAAAAAAAAAAACACTAAACAACAAACAATGAGAAGATTTTAAATCTTTTAACTTTATAGACGGATCATATAAATTTGCATCTTTTTTCCATCAAACGCAAACAAGAAATCCCCAAAGAACAAAAGATATTATGAAGGTTCAACACAAAGACCAAATATACTAGTAGTGGCACTTATAGAGGAGCAAAATCATATTGACGCACGAACTGCACAACGATATTGAAATATGGATAAATATGAATTACATTAACCTCATAATTGTAAGAATTCTCATACAAAGGTTACTATAGAGCTTGTCGTTAATGTCCTTGTTATGAATAAAAATGATATATAACCTGCACAATGACATCAAAATGGACAAAGAAAGTAAAACATAAAAATTCACAAGCGATGCACAACACTTTTAGAATGGCATAACGTAGCTTCAAGCCTGTAGAAATTACGAATCTTTCCATCCATATTAGTAGCTTTCAGCTGTCCTTTTTCTTCATCCAACACAATCTACAAACTAAATACAACAAAGAACACAACAACAACAGATAAGAAGCTCCAAAAAGGACTAACCTTTAAAACGTAAAACATTAAGAACTCGAAAAGAAAATATTTCATAATGTTACCTATTTGTGCTATCCTGCTTTCATGTACTCTACTTTAATAATTTCATCCTTTTTCTCACTTTAAACAATTTTGTTTTGCTACTTCTGTTCTTTAAAAGCAGACCAACATGTTGTTTCGGGTACACAATCTGTATGTTTGCACAATACAATTCAGCTTTTGTTCAAGACAGTTTTAAGAACACCAATGAAATGTTAACACCTTCAACAGAAGTTCAACATGAACTATCAAAGAAGTATGTTATTTTAAAGAAACAAGATGAAGTAGAGCCAAGTCCTCCGATTTTATGGAGTGTCCTTAAGAAATTAATTCCCCTCAAGTACCTGAAGTTGCAAATTTTTTTCTCTCAGGATAAAATGGCTCATAATCAGAATATAGCGGTACCTCAAACCTTCTGATTCTTCGAACACACTCAACAACTGATGATCACAAAGTTTTTAAAAGTAGAAGAGTGTTTTCAATACTGAAAATTTTTCGTACTACCTGCGAAAAAAGTGCAGGAATTTATAGCCATCAAGTGCCCCTTCGAAAAGAACGCAATGGTTCATCGGAAAGGTGTATCACTTCGGAACAGTCATGTCTGTTCATTCCGAAACAATGTCTTTTCTAAACAGTCACATCCGACCGAACAATCACCCCTTTTTTGAAACAGTATGTCATTTTGTCGAAGGGTTGCATCCCTTTCGATTTACATTTCTGCGTTTCTGCATGCATGTTCATGGAGAAAATATTTTTTCGTTGGATTTTTGGATTAAAAATTTTCACTTGTTTTTTTTCAAGTTTCAAATCAACTTTCGTTGGATTTTTGGATTAAAAATTTTCACTTGTTTTTTTTCAAGTTTCAAATCAACTCTGTCAATTAATCACATCGATCATTTGAAAAATCCGAAGCCGAAGTCGAAGCCGAGCTGAGCAAGCGACGACGACGACGTGAGGCACCTCTTGGTTCTTGTCTCACTATCCACTTGAAGGAGTGTTTCTTAATAAATACACAATAAAGTTGTTTTCTCCCACCAATGTGGGAGACGTATACTTTCTTTTTAAGTGTGCTCACTTTCCCTCCAAGAATTCCTTCCATTTTTCATTCACACATCCTATTGAACACAACAATCTCCCACAAGAACGGGGAATGGTTATTCTTTATAAAAATTTACGGACAAGTATGTGATCAACAAGCAAAGACTGATTGCATCTGGATAAGTGAGTTTCCCTTTGAACTTTCCGTAGTGAACATGCATCAGATGCACTCAGTCAATCGGTAGATTTGATATCTTTGAACCGTCGAGATTTAATGTACTCCTAGACAACGCATATCACATAACTAACCTTTTACCATTTATGGTTCTCACGATTTTGTTTGTTTCAGCCATGAACACGTCCTGGTTCCATGAGAACTTAGAGAATAGGTCTTTACTAACATTCTCCTTGAAGCGACCTCCACTTCACCCTCACATAGGTGATTTCTAAACGTTCAATCCTATAGATTCAACTATTTGGTCAAATTAGCCAAATTTAAATAATCATTAAAAGGTTTCACACCATAAGCCTTATCCTTGTTTACTAAACATTGTCTACATCGTGAGAATAGGTTGGGTATAGTGACAATGTTGAACCTATCAGTCACAACTTTGTTTGATTTCCTTGAACCTAGCTCTTGGAATCTCTAGTCTGCTAGGTAGAGTTACTGCCATGCTGACTTGTCCTAGGCCGTAAACCCATTCCCTTTGATGTTCTCTCAACTCTCTCTCTAGATAGGCCTTTTGTAAGTGGATCCAACACATTATATTTAGACTTTACATAGTCAACAGTGATAATTCCACTAGAGGGTAGTTCTCTAACGGTATTATGTCTCTGTATTATATAACGAGATTTACAGTTATACATCATGCTTCTTGCCCTACCTATCGCCGTTTAGCTATCAAAGTGTATGCATACTGGTTCCAATGGTTTGGGCCAATAAGGAATATCTTCTAAGAAATTCTGGAGCCATTCAGCTTTTTCATCGGCTTTATCTAATGCGATAAATTCTGATTTCATTGTAGAGCGAGCAATACATGTTTGTTTGGACGATTTCCAAGAGACTGCTCCTCCACCTATAGTAAATACATATCCACTCGTGGATTTTACTTCATTCGATCCAGTGATCCAATTTGCATCACTATATCCTTCAATTACCTCGGGATATTTATTATAATGCAAAGCATAGACTTGAGTGTATTTAAGATACCCCAAAACTCTTTTCATTGCCATCCAATGAGTTTTATTGAGATTACTCGTGTACCGACTCAATTTACTAATAACACATGCTATGTCTGGCCGTGTACAATTCATGATATACATTAAACATCCCAACACTCTTGCATAATCCAACTGAGTCACTTTCACCTTCATTCTTTTGATGTGCAAAGCTCACGTCCAATGGAGTCTTGGCATTACCAAAATCTAAATACTTGAACTTGTCAAGTACCTTTTCAATGTAATGAGACTGTGACAATGCCAACACTTGTGGAGTTGTATGCATCTTATTCCTAAGATCACATCCGCAACCCTAAGGTCTTTCATATCAAACTTGCTCTCAAGCATTCGTTTCGTAGCATTTATGTCAGAAATGTCTCTACTGATGATCAACATATCATCCACATACAAACAAACAATGACCTTGTGATTTGGACTGTCTTTAATGTAAACACATTTATCACATTCATTTATCTTGAACCCGTTTACCAACATGTTTTGGTCAAACTTTGCATGCCACTGTTTAGGTGCTTGTTTTAGTCCATAAAGTGACTTAACTAGTTTGTACACCTTTTTTTCTTTACCAGGAACCACAAAACCCTCGGGTTGTTTCATGTAAATTTCTTCCTCCAATTCTCCATTTAGGAATGTTGTTTTCACATCCATTTGATGGATTTCAAGACCATATACCGCCACCAAGGCAATTAACATCCGAGTTAACGTTATCCTTGTTACAAACAAGTATGTATCAAAGTAATAAAGGCCTTCCTTCTGTTTGAAGCCTTTTACTACAAGTCTTGCCTTGTATTTGTCAATAGTACCATCCACTTTCATTTTCCTTTTGAAGATCTATTTAGAACCTAAAGGTTTATTTCCTGGAGGAAGATCAACCAACTCCCAAGTATAGTTGCTCAAGATTGAATCAATCTCACTATTGACTGCCTCTTTCCAAAAGGATGAGTCTGACGACGACATCACTTCTTTAAATGTTTGAGGCTCATTTTCTAAGAGAAATGTTACAAAATCTGATCCAAATGAAGTTGGCGTTCTTTGACGTATACTACGTCTTGGATTCTCATCATTATGTACATCCTCACTTGATTCATCTCGAGGTCGTTTAGACCCTCCACTAGATTGTTTATGTCTAGTTTTATACGGATAAATGTGCTTAAAGAACTCAATATTATCAGATCTAACTACCGTATTTTCATTGATATCCGGATGCTCAGATTTATGAACAAAAAATCGACATGCTTTACTACTTTTAGAATATCTAATAAACACACAGTCCACAGTCTTAGGTCCTATCTTCACCCTTTTAGGCATAGGAACTTGGACTTTTGCTAGACAACCCCACACTTTGAAATATTTCAAGTTGGATTTCTTTCCTTTCCATTTTCATATGGAATTGATTGTGTCTTCTTATGGGGCACTCTACTGAGTATTCGGTTAGCTGTAAGGATAGCTTCCCCACAAGTTTTGCGGTAAACCTGAACTTATAAGCAAGATATTCATCATTTTCTTTAAGGTTCGGTTCTATCTTTTCACAATTCCATTAGACTGAGGTGAATACGAGGCAGTAGTTTGATGGAGAATTCCATTCTCTACACATATTCTGCAAATAGAGATTTATATTCTCTACCCCTATAACTTTTTATCGTTTTGATCTTTTCCTCTAACTGATTTTTAACTTCTATTTTGTATTGCCTAAATGTATCTATTGCTTCATCCTTACCGTTGAGAAAATAGACATAACAGTACCTCATGCAATCGCAATAAAAGTTATAAAATATTTTTTTTCACCAGGAGATGGTATTGACTTCATATCACAAATGTTAGTGTGGATTAAGTCTAAGGGATTGAAATTTCCTTTCAACAAACTTATACAGATGCTTAACATACTTTGATTCCACACACGTTTGACATTTTAATTTATTGCACTCAAAGTTTGGCAAAACTTCGAAGTTGATCAGTTTTCGCAAAATTTTGCGATTGACATGTCCTAAACGTTCATGCCACAATTCACTAGACTCAAGCAAGTAAGAAGAAACATAACTTTTATTGATTTCAACTGTCATTACATTCATCTTAAATAGGCCCTCAGTAAGGTAGTCTTTTCCTACGTACACTTCCCCTTTGCTAAGTACAATCTTTCCTGAAACAAATACACATTTGAATCTATTTTTGTCAAGAAGTGATACGGAAATCAAGTTCTTTCTTAACTTCGGTACATAAAGGACATTGTTGAGAGTCAGCACTTTGCCTGACGTCATTTTCAAGAAGACTTTTCCTATCCATTCAACTTTTGCAGTTGCGGAGTTTGCCATATAGATTTTCTCTTCACCTTGAGCCGGAGCAAATGCAGCAAACAACTCTTTATTTGTACAAACATGACAGGTGACACCCGAATCCATCCACCATTCTCGAGGATTTCCCACCAAGTACACATAGATTATCCATTTCATTCTTGAATTCAACCATATTCGCTTGATCCTTCTTTTGGCATGACAATCTGTGGACTTGTGGCCAATCTTGCCATAATTAAAGCACTTCCCCTTGAATTTCTTCTTAGGTTGATTGCTTTGTTGTCCATCTTTCTACCACTTCTTCGAATTGTTGGGGTCGTCTTCTACAATGTTAGCTCTACTCATTGCAGAATTTTATTTCGACCTCCTCTCTGTGGCTTTGTTGTCTTCCTCAATAAGCAACCTCACAATGAGGTCTTCGACTGTCATCTCCTTTTGTTTATGTTTCAAGTAATTTTTGAAGTCCTTCCACAAAGATAGAAACTTCTCTATTATTGCAACAACTTGAAAGGCCTCGTTCACAACCAAAACCTACAATAAAGTTCATGTGAACATTAAGAACATTTTTAACATGTTCAAATAAGGTATTCACTATATTCATACCTTTATCAAGGAGATCGTGGATGATAACTTACAATTCCTGTACTTGAGATACGACAGTCTTACTGTCAATCATTTTGTATTCAAAGAATCTTGCCACAAAGAACTTCTTAGTTCCAGCATCCTCCATCATATATTTTTTTCCAGCGCATTCCATAACTCTTTTGATGTCTTCATTCCGCTGTAGACGTTGTATAAATCATCTTGGAGTTTACTTAGGATAAAATTCCTACCTAGGAAATTAGAATGTTTCCATGCCTTTACTATAATGAACCGCTCTTTGTCCGAAGTTTCTTCAGGCAATTCTGGAGCATCATCAGATATAAATCTTTGAAGACACAAGGTTGTTAGATAGAAGAACATCCTCCATTGCCACCGCTTAAAATCTATTCCAAAAAAAATTTTGGGCTTTTCCGCTAGTGCCATAGCGGGTTGCGCAGTTGTGCGGTTGTAGCAATATTCGTTGCTGCCACACTTGTCACACCATCAGTTACTTGACCATCAGTAGTCATTTTTTCTGTCATAAAAAGACAGTCAACTTTAGTATATCAAGATACTAATTACAAGTTTGTAGAAACTTTAAATAGTACCTGTTTCTAGTTTAACGATGAAGTTTTTATGTCTTCCAATCGTTAACTGAAAGACCTTTAACTTGTGATGAAGTTTTTATTTCTTCAAATCACTTGTTAAGTTCAAACAGAGTAGAAAGCATAAAGCTTTAATCTCCAGAAACCAAACAATGCAGATTACAAAAAGTTAATTCCTTAAGGTTGTTGTTTCGGGTACACAATTTGTATGTTTCCATAATACACTTCAGCTTTTGTTCAAGACAGTTTCAAGAACACCAATGAAGTTTTAAAACCTTCAACACAAGTTCAACATGAACTATCAAAGAAGTACGTTGTTTTAAAGAAACAAGATGAAGTAGAAGTAGATCCAAGTCCTCGATTTCACGAAGTGTCCTTAAGGAATTAATTCTCCTCAAGTATCCGAGGTTGCGAAATTTTTTCTCTCAGGATAAAATGGCTCACAATCAGAATGTAGCGGTACATCAAACCTTCTGATTCTTCGAACACACTCAACGACTGATGATCACAAAGAGTTTTTGAAAGTAAAAGAGTGTTTTCAATACTTAAAACTTTCCATACTACCTGAAGAAAAAGTACAGGTATTTATAGCCATCAAGTTTTCCTTCGGAAAGGAGGCAATGGTTTATCGAAAAGGTGTATCACTTTGAAACAGTCATGTTTGTTCACTCGGAAAGAGTGTGTCTTTTCTGAACAATCACATTCGACAGAACAGTTACTCCTTTTCAGAAACAATGTATCACTTTCTCGAAGGGTTGTATCTCGATGTCTTTTCCAAGTTTCAAATCAATTTTATCTAAAAAATTAATCTCATTGTTCGCCTCTTGGTTCTTGCCTCACTATCCACTTGAATGAGTGTTTATTAATAAGAACACAATAAAGTTGCTTTCTCCCACCAATGTGGGAGAAGTATACTTTCCTTTAGTGAATACACTTTTCTTTTAAGTGTGCTCACTTTCCCTCCGCGAATTCCCTCCATTATCCATTCACACATCCTATTGAACCCAACACAACATTCTTTTAAAACTTCCTTTTTACATATTTTATTTTATTTTTTAACTTTTTCAAAACCTACTGAAAATTTTGAGTTATCCATCTTTAAATTCAATTGCTAACTTCTTCCCCTTGTTAGTTATGACACTAAAAAATGTTGACTTCACTCTAAAAAATTTAGAAGAAATAGATACACAGAGCCAAACAAATATGATCGAGATAAGTAAAGTTAGGAGGAGAATATTCACCTCTAGTGAGTGATACTGCTAAAAGTCCACCATATGTTTATTATTACTCATTGTTGGGTGATGTAGACATGTATGAGGAACTTTAAATATTATAGAGAAAACACATCAAAACACCCTTAAACTTGTCCGCAAAACTTACTTTAGCACTTTAACTTTTCGGGTAATTATTTACCCCCTAAACAATTTTCAACTGAATTTTCTACAACCTCAAGAGCTGACGTGGCAACATTTATTAAAATTCGCGCGTTGTAATTAAAAAAAATAAAAATAAAAAGTTAGTGGGCACCATTTATTTATTTTCAGCTACCAAATTATCTCCTACATCATCTTCTTCACACCCCACCACCCCCTCTCTTCTTGTTCTCTATTTCTTTTTTTTTTTACACCCATCAACCAACTACAATCAAATACATATCAAAATATTTTGTG
The DNA here is from genome assembly GCA_030864215.1 of Capsicum pubescens. Classification (NCBI taxonomy): domain Eukaryota; kingdom Viridiplantae; phylum Streptophyta; class Magnoliopsida; order Solanales; family Solanaceae; genus Capsicum; species Capsicum pubescens. Next base: position 253,918,742 of record CM061540.1, on the reverse strand, counting down.
TGTGTGGGTTCTTGCAACAACCCAATCTACAGTTGGTATAAATTATTTTTTGTGTGAGTTCCTCCGATCAGTTGGATTTTCTTCAAGCTCCTACTTCTATTTCTGAATAAAATTCATAGCTTTACAGGCCAATCAACAGTTGAATCTTTTCTCCCGTACAAAAATTGAATTTTCCGGCCAAACAAGTTTTGAGGACTTCAATTTGATATTGATTCCACCAACTGAGACTGAAAACGATTCAATTTTTTGTGAATTCTTACGAAAAAATCTTCAATTTATTCCATCAAAATCATTTTTCCTATAGTTGATCCATATTGATCGGATTTTTGTTTTGATGAACAAATTAGAAATGCCCATATGAAAAATGCACCAATTTTAAAATTTTGAATTCAAAATTAAAAATAATAAACCTTAAAAAAATGAAAGCATGGCGGAGGTGAAAGGGTGGGGGAACGGATTTGAAGAAGAAACAATTTTTGGGTCGAGGGGTGGGGTGGGGGATAAAGAGGAGAAGAAAGGAGGGATATGAAAATTTTTCACTTTTTTCATAATAATAATAATTTTGGGGGTGGGGGTGGGGATGGGGTGGGGGGAGGGGAGTTAAAGAAACGGGTTGGGGGGTGGGGGTTGAAGAGGAGAAGAAAAGAGGGGTATGGGGATTTTTGAGAAGAAAGTATTTTAAAAAAAAAAATTACGTGGCTCTAATGTGGCGCCAACGTGGCGCCCACATCGGCGCGTGTGTAATGCACTTCCCATAGTGAGAGTGGTATAATATTTTTTAGGTTGTAGAAAATTCACTTAAAAATTGTTTAGTGGGGTAAATAATTACCCGTAAAGTTAAGTTGCTAAAGTGAATTTTGCGGACAAGTTTAAAGGTATTTTGATATATTTTCTCAATATCATATTATATAAATAGGTATTGAGTGCCTCAGTATTGCATTGCATTTGTTGTGTTTCTCCATTTGTGTGAATCACATTATTTGTCCTCTTTACTATAGTTAGTAGTAAGAATGTGGTTATTACTGATATTAGTTTCTTATAACTCGTACAACTACTAACTCATTATTTTATCTTCACCGATAAATAGTGGATCGTTTTGCATTATTTTATGTATAAATGAAATAGAGAAAAAGATGAGAAGTGTATACTAAATATATTGATTTGAGGTTAGTGTTGTGAATGAGAGAGTGGAGATAAAAAAAAAAAACTAAATCTCCAATTATATGCACTATACAAAAGAGCGTAATTATATGTTGAAGTAAGGTGTTTTTTTGATGGAACTTTGAACTCTTCAACTAATTCGGAGTTATTTAAGTTGCACGACGTTGATGACCTATTGTATCTTTAGGGGACAAGTCAAGAGTAATATACTTGATTGGTGTAGATTATATAGCAGTGGGTTTGAATGTCCTTAGAGAAAGTGAGATATGCGTGCTTCAGTCTCAATACTTATTTATTCATATTTGTTTTCAACTGTAATTTATTATAATTTATAGTATATTACACCAATAATTTAAGGAGGTTCTTGCTCTGTTACAATTTGAAAAATTGTGAATATCAAGAAGTGAGATCTCAACACCACCACTTCATCTCTTAAAGAGATGGAAGGAAAAAGATAGACAAAGAAACTATTTTTTTTTCTACTTGCTCAATTTAAGCAGAGAAAAGGTAAATACTTTTCTATTTGTTGCGGAGAAAAAAGGTAAAACAAAACTCTTAACTGTTAGGAAATATAAAATAAGAACAAGAATAAATAGAAAGAGAAAAGGAGAAGCTTCTTTATTTCTCTTGAGGATTGAGGATGATTTACAATGAAGGAAGCCTTCTATTTATAGGAAAAATTTACTCCTAGTTTCTGACTAAAAGACAGATACTTCAAATCCTGATAGATATCGACTAAATCTTGATAGATCTTATCTATATAGACATTTACTATAATGTAAATATATTTATAACACTCCCTTGAATGTCTAATTGATAAATAATGTGCCTCGTTAAAACCTTACTAAAAAAAACCCCGTGGAAAAAAAAATTAGTGAAGGAAAAAGAGTACACATCTCTAATAATACGCATTTCGGCTGCCTCATTAAAAATCTTACAAGGAAAATTCAATGGGACAAAACCTTGAAGGGAAAAAGAGTACAACAGGTATTTGTTCCCCCTGATGAGAACATCAATGAACCTTTGCATTCTGATCTTGTACATTATCTCCTTGAAAGTTGCAGTTGGAAGAGAATTGGTGAATAAATCAATCACATTATCACTTGAACAAATCTGCTGCACCTTAATATCATCATTCTTTTGTAGATCATGTGTATAGAAAAACTTTGATGAAGTGTGCTTCGTTCTATCTTCTTTTATGAATTCTCCATTAAGATGTGCTATGCATGTTCATTATCTCTGTATAAAATTATGGGTATTGTCACATTTCAAACCACATTTTTCTCGAATGAGATGTATCATGGACCTCAACCATACACATTCTCGGCTAGCTTCATGAATAGATATTATCTCATCATGGTTCAATGAAGTGGCTACGATAGACTGTTTTGTATATCTCCAAGATATGACAGTATCCCCACATATGAACACATAGTCTGTTTGAGGTCGAGATTTATGCGGGTTAATTAAATACCCAGCATTAGCATAATCAATAAAATCGAGACTGCAATCTTTAGAATAATATAAGATCATGTGTTTGATCCCATGTTGATGTCTCCTAGTAGGAGCAAAACTATATCTTGCTAACAAATTGACTGAAAAGGCTAAATCAGACCTTGTAGTATTTGCGAGATATATTAGTACACCAATTGGACTAAGATATGGTACTTCATTGCATTTCAGCAAATAATCTTATTGCTTTTGAAAACTCTCCAAGAGTTTCAATGATTTTCAAACCATCAATTTATCCCTCATAAGGATAATAGACAAGTTTCCCAGAAACTTTATATGCTTCAGGCATTTTGAATCCTTTAGGAATTTTCATATGGATTTTTGTCAAGTGACAATATCAATAAGTGTGGCATCTTCAAGTGTCTGGACTGCAAATCAAATAAGTGTTATGCTTACCAAGATGCATCCTTTCATGTCACTTGATAAATGTTTCTACGTCAACATGCTTAAATAAACGTAGACTTCAGATCTTCGTAATCTTTCACAATATTGCGTCAATATTGTATCAAAGATATCATCGATGATATATCATTTTGTATTGATTCACAATGCGACACAACATTTTGAGATCTCAGCACTTTATTATTTTCAGGTACCTGAACCTCTCATAAGATTTCATGAAGCGTTATGTCGTAGGCTCTTCAAGAGCACATTATCTTTTTATTATGATTATTTGCTCCTTATTCTTTAAGGATTATTTCATTTGGAACCGATCAGTCTACCACGCTTCATGCATGCGTAGACTTTGTCCTTTAAGAACGCAAAATAGGAGCACTTGCAGTTTAGATATGAGATTAAATTTGAGTCGGTAAATGCTTCCGGCATATGACTTGAATTATTCTTTTAATGAGGATGTGGTGATAATTCCTAACATACTTCATAGTTGCTTATAATCTCTCCCTTATGTTAGGAAAACTAACATACATCCTCCATTTTCTTTGAGGAATCCATCTTTGTGCATCATGATAAATTCATTAATCGTATACCGCACATCAAAACTATTAGATGAACAATGTGTGGTTCCAGAATCAAAACTAACTGTGAGGGGGAATTAATCATAATTTATTGATTTGATGCATACAAATACTTTTGTATATAACATATCAAACCAACACATGGAGCTTTTGTTCTCACTAGTAATGGTTTAGCTATTTATCAAGGCATTCAGTGCCAAACCATCAGCATCAAGATGAATTGTCTTGATTACACAATCTGAAAATTATGCTCTTAACTCAATTTATATTGAGCAAGTAACTTTATGAATGTCAAACTACAGGTTGACAATAAATGTACATGTGATCATCTTATATCGATGCATCTTAACAGATCACATGACAGGTGAATGGACCCATATTCACCTTTTATATTTTTCCAGATTTTAAGGGATCCAATCCCAGTATTAGTTGGTCCAACCAACTTATCACGAGAACAACGACATAAACAATTCTTGAAGAATCTTCTATTTATTCAATACATGTTTAATACTCAATATGCACATCTTCGAGATGTCATAATCGTTCATGTTAACTTATGAACTTATTTATAGTAGTAAACTCTAAGTTTACCATGACATGTATTTTTATTCTTTAGTAAATTTCATATTTACTATTACATGAATAAATTTTAAATTTACTACTTTAGAAGTAGATTTCAAAATAACTCTTCTCACTTATTCTGCCTCTTTCGGAGGTGAGTTGTGATGCCATCATAATCAAGTGCATGTTTGCATTAATAAGCTTCTCATTCCCCAAGAATAAAATATAATCGTGCCTTAAGCCTATCAAATTCTGGTAGCTTATAACCCCTTTCATGATATTGCTAATTCAGGAGTAAATCGAGGCATACATATGATCTAGTGAATTTTTCTCTAACATATCTTATGACATAATATGCGTGTGAAAATATCATCATTTTTTATGATTATTATCATATTGTCCCTCCACGCATATATTCGTGCATTCAATCACTTGACTTCTTTCAGACATATTATGCACTGCTACCACATTCACTTCAAAGAATGGAGCATGTTCAACGAGACATATTTCATGACTTTTTATTAAGAACATAATATTTTGTCTTAGCCATCATAATATCATCAATATGGTGCATTGAGATTCAAACTCAACGTCTTATCCATATAAAGACATCTTAGACATAAATCGATGAGACTTAAATCCAACATATTATCATCTCTTTTGATAATATTGTTCTTGAGGAATAAATTTAAAACATAAATGGTTTTAAACCAATTATTTTTCCTCAAATCCAACAATAATTATATTATTAGTAGCAAAAGACAGCTAAATAAGAATTACTAACCTTGAAATTACCTTTATATTTATAATCTCAACCTTGTTTGGCAGAGTCTCGTGCTGATAACGTGTTATGAAATATAAAACAAGAACAAGAATAAATAGAGAGATAAAAGGAGAAGCTTCTTTATTTCTCTTGAAAGAATTCTCTTGGGGATTGAGGATGATTTACAATGGCGGAAGCCTTCTATTTATATGAAAAATTTACTCCTAGTTTCGGACTAAAAGACAGATACTTCAAACCCTGATAGATATCAACTAGATCTTGATAGATCTTATTAGATTTTGATAAATCTTATTTATATAGACATGTAAATACATTTATAACATTAACTAATTTTTTACATGAATAAAATAATACTACTTTTCATGAAAATTTATTTTTGTTAAATTCTCAAATTAGTGAGAGCTAATAAAATGAGGAAAAGGAATTACACCATGAAAAATGTAATTTGACAAAGTAATAAGTAGTGGGCTCCTGGTGCACCTATACAAAGAAAGAAATGGCAGCTAGATCTCTCTAGCCTCCACCATCGACTAACCAAATAGTTATCGAAACCCTAGGTGTTCTACCACCGCTGGCATGGATGCTTTGGCCACTGGTCAACCTGATGAGGTTGGCCAGAATCTCTCTCTCACATCTCTATCAAATTTCCCAAAACTAAACCACCTCAATTCTCCCAAATCAGCCAGTTTACCTACAAATTTTCCTAGCAAGGACTCGAACTCAAATGATAATGAGGAGGTGAAAAAGAATAAGTTGAAATAAGTGGATTTAATAAATCCCAACACTTCTATACATCAAAGAAAAAAGCCTTTGCTCGAGACAATTGCAATAAAACCAGTATAATTCAGAAATGGAGTTCTAAGAATGACGTGGATGGGAGAAGAGGTGAAAAAGATGAACGTTCTTGAGGACTTACAACTGATAGTGTTACACGAGGATGAATCAACTGGACAAGTTAATTAGCTTTGCCATATCAGCAGTTAGTTACAGGCTGTTGAATTAGTTAGAAGCAGTTAGCAAATTAGATTCACTCTCATTTCTTATAAAAGGCATTGTATCTACAAATTCAATCATCAATTGAATAATAATACAGTTTTCCTAATTGAATTCTATTTTCATCTTCTTCCTTAATCCACCCCCATAGCTGATTGCTCGAGTTTTCTCCGTAAAAACTCCTGTCCAGCTGCTAAAACCTCGGATTCCTCTGTGAATCCCTGCATTTTGGCTCTCAGATAGTAATTGGTAAATTATCCTATAGTTGGCCCAAATTGGAGGATCTTAGATTCCAAATACCTAAAAAATACAAAATCAAAGGGGATTGCAAAACTAGACTACTAAGAAACAGACATATTTTAATGAGGTTTGATTTAATGGAGAATCTTGTGAACATCTTATCAAAAACTATTTACTATCTTCCTGCAAAGGATGAAGCGGCATATCAAATGAGAACTTTCATTTATGAAGCCAAATTTAAACCAGATGTGTAAACTACTCAAGCGATGGCTTGGATATCCTTCCTTGATTTATTGCCTACGTTTTTTGAGAGGCAATCTATGTTCTCTCATTGGCATCTGCAGTTGGAAAATTGATTCATCTAGAATAGCTACTATTAATAAAATTTGACCTAGTTGTGTGAGAGTTAAAGTTCAACGTAATTCGGCTGTGAAGTTGCCAAAACGGGCGGAGATTGAGGTTGTGAATAGTAAGACAAAAGAAACAAGAGTTCAAGCAATAAAGATTTAATATGACATGATGCCAAAGTATTGTCACACTTGTAAACTTGATGGGCACAAAAAGAAGAATGTAGGAGTTTACATCCAAAACTAAAACGATAAGCAACAGAAGATAAGGAAGAATGGGATATAAATTATGAGTAGAAGGCTCCTGGTACACCTATACAAAGAAGATTCATTAATGGGAAGATAGTTCTTTCAAAATGGACTCCCACCAAAAGAATATTCAAGGCTCAAAAAGGCACTGACAAAGCTCAAAATGCTGCAACAGTAGAGAATACTTAGTCTTACAAAGGGATCAGTGATTCAAACCCTTTTACTATGTTACAGGAGGAGAGGGAAGACAATAAGGGTGCTTATGATTAAAATGTATAGACCAACAGCATCAGGGAAGAAAAAACAGAAGTTTGATAAAGAGAGGGTCATACAGGGGAATAATTTATCTTAACATACCAAGAAATGCAGTGCAACAGATCAAGTCCAAGTATAACACAAAGGGAATAATGCAAATAAGGGTAGTAACAAGGATAATAATGATCTTCATAAAGGTAATGAGCAGGTAGATGAATATAATAAAGTAGGAAAGGAGAATAAGGTATAAAAGCATGTAAAAATTAATTGATAGACTTGCAAACTCATAAAACAAAGGAGAACAATTGACAATAGCTAGCTAAAAGCATTTAGAAACAACAATTATCCACTACTCCACAATCATTCACCAAGGATTGGATAACTAAGGCATTTGCTCATCACTAGAATATTCAAAATTCAAGCAACAACAACAACCCCACCAGCAATTCAACAGATCTATTGAAACAGGGTAAAATAAGTAGGGAAGTGAACCATTAATAGATATAAAACAAAATTGAAGATTTCTTATGCAATTCTTAATATCAATGGGCATATTTGGGTGTTACAAACCATGGGTTTGATGTGATTGTTATAAGCAATTCTGAAAGACAATTTACCATCAAAATGCAAGATCAGTCTTCTAAATCTAGATTTTATGCTACTCCGGTCCATGCCAAGCATGATAGTCAATTGAGATTGTAGTTATGGGATGATATTTATTCCGTAGCTACTGGGATTAATAATCCTTGGTGAATTAGAGGAGACTTCATGCGTTTTTTCATGAAGAAGAAAAGATTGGGGGACTTCCAGTGGTAGATGCAGGTCAGGAGGACTTCCAGACTTGCATAGAATCTTTTGACCTTGTAGAAGTTCATTATAAGGGTAGCCCATTTACTTGGTGGAATGGAAGAGGAGATGATTGTATTTTTGAAAGGTTAGATAGGATTTTGATCAACTCTAACTTTCAAGAACTGCATTCTCATATAGAAGTTGAGCATCTTTCAAGAAATAGTTTAGATCATGCCCCATTGCTTTTAAATTGTGAAAACAGTGACATCGGGTATTTATAGCTTTTAGATTTCTCAATTTCTCGGCCAGTCATGAGGAGTTTAAGAATGTAATTAGGCAAATTGGGTATTGATATCTCAGCTAATCCATTCTTAGACTTTAAGAAGAAGGTTGGAGCAGAAATACCTCTGGTGATATTTTAAAACAACTGATAATTAGAGAGGAGATTGTTAAGATTAAGGAGTAATTATTTGAAGAAACCCTATCTATGGAGAATAGAGAAGTTATGCAAAGAGTTAATGCTGAATATTCTAAATATCTTAACCTTAGGAAAGCTACTAGCAACAAAAAGTAGGGTATGACTGGTTTACTGCTGGAGATAAGAACACTAGGTTTTTCCATTGTCTGATAAGGGGAAGAAGACAGATACTCAAGTTGTTGAAGATTCATAATTCAAATAGGACCTAGCTAGAAGAAGCAGGGTAAATAGCAGAGAAAGTAATTCTTTTCTTTCAAAAATAGTTTATGCAGGAAAAGAATACCATATATCAGTCTTTGTTAGTTCATATTCTTGAATTGATAACATGAGAAGAAATGCAGCTTTGGAAGCCATTCCTGATGGTGAAGAAGTGAAGAAGGTTGTGTTTAATCTCAATGGAGATAACTCATGTGGACCAGATGGTCTTTCAGGCAAATTTTATCAGATTTGCTTGGACATTGTGGGATTAGATATCATTAGAATGGTGCAAGATTTTGTTTGCTGGTAACTCACCACCTAATTCTATTACACATACTAATTTGGTCCTCATACAAAAGAAGGCTAATGTTCAAACCTTCTCAGATACGAGGCCAATTAGTTTGATTAATTTTGTTAATAAGATTCTCTTCAGAATTATTCATGATAGATTAGAAGACATTTTGCCTAAGCCAGTCTCTCCTAACCAATCTGGTTTTGTTAAAGGGAGAAATATCCTTCTAACTCAGAAATTGGTCACTGATATTAGTAAGAGAGGAAAACCTTCTAATGTTGTCATCAAGATAGACGTGGCTAAAGCTTACAATAAGGCCTCATAGTTTTTTCTCATGAAGGATTTGTGGAAGATGGGGTTCTCCAACATATTTGTTGATCTGATCTGGCGACTGATCTCAAATAATTACTATTATATGCTTATTAATGCACAATCCCATGATTTCTTTCATTCCACCAGGGGTGTAAGGCAAGGAGATCCTTTTTCTCCTGCTTTTTTTATTCTTTCTGTAGAAGTGCTCTCAAGAGATATAAATTCATTGTTTGAAGATAGTCAGTATGTTGGTTTTGGGATGCTAGATCATAAGGGCACCTATATTAATCCATCTAAATAGGAGAAACCCTTACCACCCATTATTAAATTAACGAAAAGTGTAAAATAACTAACAAAATACCAATTTATTATTACATCAGATTTTACGAATATACATAAGTGCAGAAAATACAAACTACCTAAGGACCTAGTCTAAAGAAGTACAAGAGCTTCCAAATGAAGAACGACAAAAATTGGACAAAACGAACACCATGAATGAGAGGAGTAAAAGCTGCTGGAGGATCACTATCCTTGTCAATCATGTAACCAATAACAATTTATGCAAAAGAGTATACCTCGAAAAAGGATATATCAAGAGTAGCATCAGTACAACCACACGTACTGATAAGCCTCATAGATCAGCCCAAAGTACAACCACACGTACTAATAAGCCTCATAGGTCAACCCAAAAATAACATAAATATTTAAAAGAAACCATGCAAGTTAAGTGAAAGGGAGAATAGAGTACTAGAATGATTAGGGGTTCTTTTCTAATGAAGTACTTAGGATTTCAAATGACACATGAAAGGAGAGAAAAAAATATTATGCAGATCTTCTTGGAGGAGCGAAAGGGAGGCTGCAAGCATGGAAAGGAAAAATGTTCTCATATGGTGGTAAAGAAGTTCTTCTCATTAGTGTCCTTCAAAGTATTCCTATATATGTTGTATCAGCTATTGTTCCTCCTATTTGTGTTATTAAAGAACTTCATAGGATCTTTGTAAAGCTTTTCTAGAGAAATAAGGAATAAGGCAGGAGCAAACATTGATCTATTTGGAATGAGGTGTGCTTGCCTAAACAATAAGAAGGACTTGGATTTAGATCTATGTTTGATGTGTCCCAAGCAATGTATGCTAAATTGTGGTGGAGATTTAGGACACAAAGTAATATGTGGGAAAGCTTCTTATGGAACAAGTATTGCAAGATATAGATTCCTTCCATTGTAAAGTGGAAAGGGGACTCTCGGGTATGGAAATACGTGCTGAAAAATAGGGTGAAAATTGAACAATTTCTTTGGTGGGAACCAAAAAGGGGTACTTCTAGAATTTGGTATGACAATTGGACCAATCTTGGTCCTCTTTCATGCATCCTTCAGAGATTCAGACTTGTCATAAAATGAGGGATATTAGTAATTTTCTAAATGAAGATGGTTGAGAATTTTCTGCAATGCAAGAATAGAACTCCTAATTATGTAATGGAACACGTGAGGAGCAGTATAGGTAATGCCCATCTCATGGATGTAGGAGACAAGCATTGGTGGACTAAAACAAGCTCTGGATGCATCAGTGTTAAAGTGCTTGGAATCTATTACGACGAGAAGAGGAACCTAATGAGGATCTAAATCAATTGTGGTGCAAAGGCTTACCTTTCAAAATTTCTTTCCTTTCTTGGGGAGTGTGGCAAGTTAAGGTTGTTGTGGCTCATTTAGTTCGCACTTGGAACCCTATTATATCTCCAAATTATTTTTCTTGTTCTAATTCAAAAAGGGAGACTTTAGAGTATGTTTTCTTAAATGGAGAGGTTGCAAGAACTATTTGGCATCACTATTCAGGCTCAATTGGTATAAGTCAAGTGGCATTCTTGAAACTAAACACAAGGAAGTAGTGGAATGTACAAGGATCAAAATTGAAGCAGTTCCATAGTTGGTACCAATGATTATTCTGTGGTTTCTATGGAAAGAGAGGAACACAATCTTACATGGTGGAGGATATTCAACAGGGAACCTGTTCAGAGACATTAATTTCACAATAAAGAGCTTCTTAATGCACATAATTTAGGAAAGATAAGGGTACAATACTTGGCCAGCCTTGGTGGCTGCTTTAGAAGGGTACCGACCTGCTTATAAATATAGAATTCTTAAATGAATTCCCCTTCCCGTTCACTGGTTAAGTGCAACATTGATGGTGTGACTAAGGGTGATTTCATGACAAATCAGTATCAGGACATTCCAAGTGAAGACAAAAAGATTCTTAATTCAGAAAAAAGGGGCACCACAAATTACTTATAATGGGTAATTGGTTAGCAAATCAAAAGAACACTAGCAATAGGTAATTTTTGTACAAGTACAACAACAAGAATTAGCAGAGATATAATCTATTAAAAGTAATTTAGGTTGAAGTACTTCAGTTGATTTGAGTATCCATACCTACTGAGAGCTTTGAGGTGGAATTATATACCAAATCAAGACCTGATGTACTTAAATGGAGCTCTAGTTGCTGAATTTCCAAACCTTGTCTTGTTCAGAAATACCTGCTACAAGTTATAACAAAGAGTTAGGCCGGAAAACTAGGATTTTGACCCCCTTTCTGTAGATCTGATGGTGGTATTAATATCTTTATAGCTTCAACCCATCAATATTTAAAAAAGGAGAAGAAATCTTAGACCAAGATTAAAGCTCACTTATCTGGAAAGGATGAGATACTGAAGTCGAAGATGCTTCGAGCAAGTTCACAGTAATGGAATTTAGCAAATCTTGTCACTCATCATTTTAGTGAGCTGGATGTAGATCTTACTCAGATGACTAAGCTTTGAGCTTTGCATTTCTCATGAGTGGAGCTAATTGAACTGAAGTTGAAGAGGAGATTTGAAGTGGACAACATTGCAGCTCAAACATTAAGGGGTCGTTTGGTATAGTGTATTGAATAAAACAACACATGCATTAATTAATGTGTATTGTTAATACCTTGTTTGGTATTTTTTTAGCTTATGTATAACTAATACTTGCATTATTTATACACTTTATTATGTATTGAGGTGTGTATTAGTAATACACATCACTTTCAATGTATTAGTAATGCCAAGCTGTCTTGTATTGAATAAAACAACACATGCATTAATTAATGTGTATTGTTAATACCTTGTTTTGTATTTTTTTAGCTTATGTATAACTAATACTTGCATTATTTATACACTTTATTATGTATTGAGGTGCGTATTAGTAATACACATCATTTTCAATGAATTAGTAATACCAAGTTGTCCCCTCAAAACATTCCATCCTTACTATTCTTCTCCCATTTTCCAGAAATAACGTCAGTACAACAATAATAATGAATCCAATTCTTTCTTAGCTAATGTTTAGCTTGTACAATTCGATGATTGCAGTGAACCTGAGAGTTGGTTTTGATTGAGGAGTTGATCTCAACCAAATAGAATTATAAAGCCAAGACAAAATTTCTGTTTATTTCATCTGCCCTCTGTATTTTTTCACACAACAGCTTCCAATGACTGAGAAAAGAGGGAATTGTGAGAAAAAGAGAGTGATCGAAGAGAAATAGAGGAATAACAGATTTCACAACCAAAAGAGTTTTGAGCTTTCTGATGAATTCTCACCGAAAAATGTCGACCCCTCCGGTGAAGCAACCTCCATAAAAAATGCAAAATTAGCGATCAAAAATCTCTCTAATTCCGACCAAACCCCACCTCGAAACTCTAATAAAATTGACCCGATTAGCCCGCTCATTCCCTTCACTGCCGGAGCTCACCGAGCTCCAGCAAAGCAATGACCACAACCCAGACACTCTGATTCTGATTGATCTATCGCTAGAAAATCGACCAAAACCTCTTTTAATTTTTGTAGAAAAAATCATGGAAAGAGTGAGTATATAAAAGATAAAGGGAGGGCAAGGGTATTTTGATAAATAAGTATCTTTTTGTTAAAATTATAAAAATATATATTAGCTTTAATACATCAAACCAAAAGTTGTATAAAAAATAATGTCTGCATAACTAACACCAGCATTACTAATGCTTGCATTAATAATACAAGCATTACTAATACACCTTATTCAACATTACTTTTATACACTCTACCAAACGACCCCTGAGTAGAGTGTACTAAAAATATAATACATGCATTACTCTTTGTGTATTAATAATACCATGTTTGGTATCATTTTTTAGACTATGCATAACTAATACTTGCATTAGTTATACACACTATTGTGTATTAAGGTGTGCGTTATTAATACTCACTATTTCCTATGTATTAGTAATACCAAGTATTTCAACACATGTATTAATTAGTAAATGACAAATTTACCCCTTAAAGCTCTACTAAAATATTTTCCCTAATTTTTTTTTCCACGGTTCTTTGCTGCAGCTTTCAACAATAAAAAGAAAAATTCAATGACTAAATTTTCCCTCAAATCTCTACTAGAATATTCATTTTCCTTGTATTTTACCTTTGTTCTTGTACTTTGTCTTCTTTTCTTTTCTCTTCTCTACATTGCCATGAAAAAATTTCACTGCATCTTCTTCTTCTTTTCATATAATTAGACATTGTTTGCTCTTCTACACTAGAATTAAATCTTCTGTTATTGGGAGCTTGAATGTGAAATTGGATTCTTTGTTTTTGAAGATTGTTTTTGAATTTTTGGTTGCTTAATTTTTCATGCTAATATGTAAAATCATGACTATTTTTGGTAATTTTCTAAAGTTGTGCATAAAAATTATTTAATTTCCTCATGTTCCAACTATCTTCTGTATTGCAAAATCAAAGTTTGTCATACAAACTTTTTTTATGGAAAGGGAATGGATATAAACTGTTTGAGGAATTGATGGGCAATGAAGTCCAATTCGTTGGTTTGGGAAAGAAAGTGGAGAGGGTATTTTAGTCATACAAAATATTTTTTATAAAAATTATACAACATATATTATTTTTAATACATCAAACCAAACACTGCATAAGAAAAATACAAGCATAACTAACGCAGGTATAACTAACACAAGCATTACTAATACAAACATTACTAATACACCATATTTTGCATTATTATTATACACTTTACCAAACGACCCCTAAAGGAAATGAGTATGATTGATTCAATTAGGAAAATGATGAGGACTTTGAGCAGCTATTTGGCCATGAAAACTGAAAATTTTCGGAGTTGGAGTTGAAGTTGGAGTTGGAGTTGTGTTTGGCCATGTCTTTTTTGATTTTTTTTTTTACTTTTTAAAATATGATTTTATGCCCTAACTTTTACAAACTATCAAAATCACCCAACTAAAATTTACTTACTAATGAAAAAAGAACACAATTAACCATTATTATAAAAATAATTACATATACATGACCATATTTAATGAATTTCAATTATGATATATATAATATTTACATTAATAGCTGTTTTCTCATATTTGAAAATTTTAAATATGAATGTTATATTAACAGATCACTGCTTCCTGTTTTTTAGGTAACAAATATTATTTTTCAAACAAATTTATTTTTTTTAGGAATTTATTTAATTTATTTCCTTCATTTTCCGTTTCTAAAAATAGGAAATGATGAGTTGTTATTAAATTTTAGGGCGCCGTTAATTTATTTCTTTAATTTTCTTATACATGAAAGATTTTACTGTGTGTGAATAAATTATTTCTATGTAAAGCATGCTTTGCATATTTATGGTATATTATATCATATACCATAAATATATAAATATTCTTAGTATGTTTCTTTATACTTTGTATTTTTATATATGTGTGTATATGGTATATACATGGTATAAACTTTATATATGACATACTTTATATATTTATGGGTGTAAATATAATACTTTATATATTTATGGGTATAAATATAAATTAGCAGTAAAATAACGTCTTAAATAAGGGATAAAAATAATGATGAGAGAGAAAAAGAGATATATATTAATTAGGATAGCATTAAGTTTGAAATTATAATTATCTTATTCTTTAAAACTGCTATATACGTAATATTGAAAAAGTAATGTTATAAGGAGAGTTTTATGTAAAAAAATTAAAAGATTAGGGTTGTATGTAATAATAATAAAAGTTGGAACTGGAGTTGAAAAATTGTGAAAACAACAAAAACCTGTTTTCCCTTTTCAGAAAAAAATTTCGAAATTATTTTTCGAATTTTCATGGTCAAACACCACAATTTTCAACTCCAAAAAAAAGGAAAAAGTTTCCATGGCCAAACAGGCCCTGAGACTCTTCTATTTCTTGCCTTTGTCTTTCGCTTTCCTATTTTGCTTTGTTTTTCCTTTATTATTTCTTTCTGATTTTTTCAGATTTTATTTCTGGACCGGGTTATTTGATTTGGGTGTGGACATTATAATGAAGCCTATGAGCCCCACCTTTAAATTTAAAAGAAGTGATTTTTGCATTTTTAAGAATGCTTTGAAACAAAGAGTGTTACAAGTACATGTATTAGTCTTGGAATAAAACACATTATTATTTTGCATATGATTTGATGTCTCTATTTGGCTCCAACACTAGTGTTATTAAAGAAAGGATAAAAAAACGTTGAGTAGCCATTTGATATTAAATATTTCGATAAGATAAATTTATTCTTGGAATGAAAAATATCATAAAGCATGTAATGTAGTTTTTTTGACATGTCGCATTATGCGGAACACAAAATTGTGAAATACAATTTTATTGAGTGTATGAGCCGTGCAACTTCTTGTGATTTAGATGTGTAAAAAAGATGTGAAAAAATAAAAAAAAGAGTCTCTAGCATAATAAAAATTTGAGATATGTTATTGGTTGTGTTTGTGCTGATATTGTGTCTGTGATAGAAGTACTCCCTCCATTTAAAAAATAATGACTAACTTTTCCTTTTAGTCTATTTCAAAGAGAATGATCCTTTTTTTTTAAAAAAAAATACTTTACTTTTGACTTTACACATGATATATTTAAGACCATAAGGTTAAATGACATGTTAGTACATTTGAAATAACTTTAATTTAAGACCACAAGATTCAAAAATCCTATTTATCTTCTTAAACTACTCGTCAAATCAAAAGAAGTCATTCTTTTTGTAACGGAGGGAGTACTTAGCATTAACAAACAAGCCAAACATATTTAATTGGTGCAAAATTTTATGTCTTGTTTCATAAAAAAATATCATGCTGTACTCAATGGCTTTATTGATGTAGATGAAAACATTTGGTGTTATATTTGTTGAAAAAAAATGATATTACTAATCCTATCATGGAGGATGAGTTTGTTGATTTAACTTCAACTAGTGAAAAGTAAATTGATTTAGAGACTAAGTATATCAATCACTTTATTTTGATAAATTAATTTCTCTATTTTTGATTCATTGTGATAGTTCCAAAATTTATTGATAGAGTATAAATTATTATTATAATTATAAATTCAAATCATAAAGGAGAAAACACCATATTGTGAGACCATATTGATCAATTATATACCATTAATATTAATTATGTTAATCTTCTGATAATTTTCAGATTCATAGACTAAAGTGTTAGAGAAAAATGATCTGAAGCACATCGAGAGGGATGAGATTGAAGCTATTAATCTCAAGTTTCATATATGAGGAAACCCTACCTGGAGACTAGAAATCCTATAACCAGGTTCAATGAAAAAAATGAATCATATAATGGCTCGTTAGAAATACACCTATTATTAATTTTATTATTTTTTTATAACGTGAGTGCATTTATTCTGTAATAATTTGTGAAGCTTGAGTCTAAAAACTCTTAATGAACGAGTTTTTTTATTAAGGCCAGAGTCGTACCCTAAGAAAATGATTGGGGTGTGACATATGTTTCACATGTTGGGTATTATAGAGTTGGAAAAAGAAGAGTGACTTCAGAATGTTTCACCATTGAAGTAGATGGAAAAGAAGTGCCAACAATAATTATTCTTCCACATTATATTCAATTTCTACATATTAACAACTGACACGGCCTCAATAGTTGCTTGATGGACAATTTTCTATCACTTACTACTTTACGAGGCTTGAGCAACAACATTGAGCATTGTGGTGACATAGCATAGATCATCAATGTTTTCTATGGTATAAATACTAATGAATATCCACACATCATATGTTTTCATAGTTTGATTATTTATTCATTTCCAAATCTTATTAGTCTTTGTGAAGGAAATATTGTGTCTCATGTTCCATAGGACACCTTCTCTAGTCTAACAATACTGCATATCACCGAGCGCCATAAGATGAAGAAGTTATTTTCACAGGCTTTAGTGTACAATCTCTAGAATCTTATGATACTTCAAGTGCTTGAGTGTAATGAGATGGAAGAAATAATAGCAGTGGAAGCAATAAACAGAGAGGCAACTAGCTAATTAGAT
The DNA here is from genome assembly GCA_030864215.1 of Capsicum pubescens. Taxonomy (NCBI): domain Eukaryota; kingdom Viridiplantae; phylum Streptophyta; class Magnoliopsida; order Solanales; family Solanaceae; genus Capsicum; species Capsicum pubescens. Next base: position 253,901,233 of record CM061540.1, on the reverse strand, counting down.
ACAAGCAACAACCCCAACAACACCTAATTGCATCTACAAGTAGTGATATTTTCATCCTTCCAGAGCTAAATAAGTTTAAACTGTCCGCCCTGTCTAAGTTGAAGAGAATCTATAAAGGAAAACTGATTTGTGAATCCCTTGAATTATAAGGCTTGTACATTTCCTTAGGCTGAAGAGGTTGACTGTCTATACTTCCACTAAAAATAGACATCCTCTCAAGACCCTCGGAGAAATAAAAGTTGAAGAGAATTTGTGGGAAACTTTGAAGTGGGATCAATCCCATGTCAAGACCATCTTACAACCTTACGTTACATGTCTTCCCAACTTTTATAACAAAGAGTCCATTTTTTTTTATTTTTTCTAAAAAATAATATAAAAAGAAATATCTATTTTGTTCTTCAAAACAAGAGGAGTATTTTGTGTTGTTCTCGGTTATGTATTCAGTTTTATTTTAGGAATATATTGCTAAAATATGGCAACAATATGTTATTTTACGAGTTCATATGTTAGATTTCTGGACTAGTATACTCAAAACAGTATCTGTGAACGAACATTTTGCTAAAAGAGGTCGTGGATGATTATATTGTTAGGGTTAACTCATGTTGTATTTACATTCCTCACTTGTTATAGGAGCTAGTAAAACCCATATTAAGAACCTGATTGTTTTGATTGAACGTACCATTAAATAGAATTGGGTCCTTAATCCGAACTTGAATGTTAGTTGAGTGTTAAAAAATGATCCACATTCTATCATATCTCACTAAAAGTATCAAACAACATACACGCCAGAAGTAGATAGGTTGTATATTAGAGATAGGATCTATATTATATCTCATCTTGGCCAAGATTGTGGATGATGGACGTGACTCTAGAAGAGTGGCTTTTTATTGAGGTTGCTTCTGACGAGCTTGTGAACAATTCTGGAAAACCCTTAGTGAAACTATTTATGCATAGTATTCTTGATTTTTCATAAAAAAATATGATCATACATTATTGTGCCTTAGTCATTTTTATATGATCTTAATATGTTGCATCAGGACTCCAACCCAACGTCTTACCCATATAAAGATATCTTAGGCCATAATTTGCTAGGATTTAAATCCATATCTTATTTTTGTAGTGCACAAGGGATTTTACCTAATGTCTTACCCTTTTGGTGTGACAGAACCTAAATCCCCCATCTTACCCTAAATCAATGATAAAATAGGCTAAAATATAGTAAGATTCATCCTCAATCCTTTAAACGTATTATCATTTCATGATTATATGTACAAGAGAATTAGAAATTAAGCAAATATTATCAATGAAAGCTTCTAAAAGTATATGGCAGTATGAACTTGTAAAATAAAGATATTAGAGAAAATGTGAAATAAAGAACAAGAGAAAAAACATAGGATTTAACATAGTTCAAATCAGAATAATCCTGCATCCACCAGAGAGTAACTACCTTTATATTATTAACAAAGAAAGGAGAGAGATTCTAATCACACCTAAGAGATTTGCTATCTTAACTCTCTACTCTTACAATAGATTAACTATGAATTTTCTGGGATGATTTTACAATGAAGAATTTTCATTCTTTTATAGATGACCAAACTTGAGCTCTAAGCACAAAATAAGAAAATAAAAAATAAATACAAAGTATGTATGTAACAACTATTATAGTGATTTATTTGTGTTTTGACCATTTTCCCCCTTTCTATAGTTGTTACATGTTATTTGTGAGTTATGGAGATGATTGACATGGTCCAACGCATTCTGGAGAGATTTGGAAGAGTTTGAGACCACTAGAGGCTTTAAAAGCTACTGATTTACTTCGATCAATATTTTGAGTTTCGAGTGCTAGATGGCAATTTTGTCAGTTCTATTAGATCCAAAATATTGATTTTGGGTTAAGAGCATAGTGGTTTAGGTCACGAGACTTTTATTTTATATTTTGACCATTTGTTTGGAATCAAGTTAAATAATCCTTAAAGGTCTTAGGGCTAATTTATTGTAAATGACCTTTTTTTAAAAAATTTACATTGTCATTGAGCTTGGAACATTGAAAATATCCTATTAGTGTATATGATTTATTGTTGTGTGGTTCTGAACGAATCTTGAGGCCCCATTCGGAGGATTTAAAATCATGCAATTTAGTTGTGCCCAGTTGATATCTAGTGCATGAAACCTCTTCGCAAGCGCGAGCCATGGTTTGTGAATATGGAGAAGGAAAATCTCCTTCACCGCAATCGCAAAGTGGTGGACACAATTGTGAAGGGCTATTAGGATCGGGTCAGGTTTTTTTCTTCATTGAAATACGACTGGATTATTACGAGTGTAATGGTTACGAGTCCTCAACATTCATAAATGTGAGAGGTTGACCTTGATCGCAAAGGTTATTTAATTGGCCTAGTTATGGTTGACCCTCGTAAATTCTAAGGGTTGACTGTGTTTGCAAGGCACTATTCTCAGAACAGTATATATACTCCATTTATGGTGATTTTCACCATTTTTGGACTTGGGAGCTTCATTGAAGGGCAATTCTGGGGCTTTCTTCACCATTTGAGCTTGGGTAATCTCCAAACTCTTATTCTCATTAATTTTCATTGATTATATCTTCAAAAACACCTTCTAATCTTCTTTTCAAACTAGAATTTGTAGTTGTTTTGGTAAACTCTTAAATGATTTTTCATCAATTTGAACACCCATTTCAACTCATTTTTGCTTGAGTTTTCAAATATAGACTCCTTTTGACTTTGGAAATATTTTTTCAAAAAGAAATTATGGTTTTACCCTTTTTATTTTTGAATCTATTTTCAAACTAATTTTGGACCCAATTCATATATAGCTAATATGGGTTTCATTAGCTTTATTTTGATGCATAGATTATGTTTTTGATAGATTTACCTCATTTAAAGATCGTTCGTGAAGGAAACACTCTGTGTTGAATGGTCTAGGTTTGGATTTTGACATTTTGGGGTTAACTTCTTTCGGACTGGGTTGAGTAGTTAATGATCATGTAAAGCATGCTATGGATTAGAAAATTATTTGTGGGAGTAATATTTTTGAGAATAATATTATTATTGTGTTCCCGAGTGAGGGCTTATTTGTACATTATCATGGACTTGAGAGTATATATATTTATTGTGAATTCCAAGTGGTGGCTTTATATGATATTGTAGGTATTATTTGTGCATTTAATTACCTTATTTATTATTATTTCACCCTAGTAGGGCTTGACTTATTGATAATAGGTCTTATTTGAGCATTAATTGCCCTTATTAAAATTATATACCCGAGTGGGGGTTAAAATAATATTATTGAAGTCTTGCATTACTATTTATACTGGTGGTGCCATGCGATGAATTTTTATCATGAGGTATTATCATTTTGAGTTGATTCTGAGCTCATTCATACCTCTATTGAAATCGATCAGTATCTTTATATTGATTGATTGTGAGCATTATATCCCTGTTTCATCTATACATACACATAAGATTGGTAACATTGAGAAAAACTTATTTTAGATAGAAAATGAGACATTTTACAAAAAACATACATCGAGGGATGTGTCGGTAAGGTTGATTGACAATTAATAAATTTGATAAAAAAAGAGACACTTTCTAAAATAGCTATATTGAGGGATATGCCGATAAGGTTGATTGAGATATAAGCTTGATATTATAAAAGTATATGGGTTGTGAATCTCTCATGGGTCCTATACCAAAGAATTAAGGCTTGGAAGGTGTATACAAAAGTTCCACCATCATTACATTACTTTGCATCACATTTTCATCTTTTGTATTTCTTTTATGTATTCATTAATGTGTGTTTGTCTTCCTTACATATGTTTTCGTGTGTAGTTTCCTTTTTTTCCTTATTATATTATAAAACTGTTAGTGGAGATGGTGTGAGTTATCGTTTGGAAACTTTTTTATTTGTAGGTGACAGTATCATTTACTTTTATTATTTTCTACTTTGCTCAGTCGGCTTATGATACCTACTGAGCACAAGTGGATCATACTCACTCCAACTATTCCCTTTTAGTGTAGATCCTAGTACGAGTATTAGCTGTAATAGCTGATTTGTGCAGTGATAATGGACTTTTAGTGTACCTAGTGAGCTCCTCATTCAGAGCTTTGTTCCAACCTCCATCTATCTTTATCTTGTCTTTATTATTATTCGGAGACAAACATTTTGTATTTTTAGTTTTTGGACATTGTATTAGATGATCTTTCTATTTATAATATCATATCTTAGGGGATATATTTATTTATTTCAATTATTCATAGTATCCAAATGTATGGCCTGACTTCATGTCAAAAGTCTTGTATTTACTTGTTTCTTTATTATTGAATTTCTTTCTCTTGTGGGTTCTTTAACTTACCTACCAAGACTATCTCAAAGTAGGCACCATCATGATCTCAACTTTAGAGTCGTGATAAATTGGTACCAGATTGCTAGGTTTACTAGTCTCATAAATGAAAGAGTAGAATTTCTAGTAGAATCTCGTAGATTGGTACATAGATGTCTAATTTGAGATGCTATAAAGTATTTTTAGGACAAACTTCTCTAATTTGATTCCTTATTATGCAAGTTATCCATAACTAATATTCTAACATTTGTATTTTTTCTGTACAATTGGTGAGGACTAGATCTAGAGATATTGAGGATGCTAAGCCAGAACCCATTATTGGTGTCCCAATTAGAAAGTGAGGTAGGGGTCGTGGCTGAGATAGAGATAGAGAATGAGTAGGGGGATCTACTTCTTCTATAGGATATGCTAAGGAGGCCTCTCCTTAACCCAAGAGTTATTATGATGATGAGGACCATCTGAAAGAGGATGCAAGACCAACTTAGGTTCCCTGAGGTTTATTTTCTACCTTGGTGTTACAAGATTTGTTGTTTCATCTATTTGGTCATTTGGATGACATCCTCAAATAGGTATTCCATTGGGTGGGCTAGGTATTTATCAGACTCCAAGAGGCATTTCACCATCAGGGCAAGCTCATAGTTATAATTTTCTAACTTTAGGGGTATAACCATCTTCGATGATACCCCCACGTATTGATTCACTACCTACTAGACTTATTATTTCTCTTGTTGCTTCTAGTCCTGTGATGACTTCTGATGATCACAAGAGAACTAAGAGAATCATTTTCTTGGTTCCTCCCAAGTTAATGGTTCTGTTGAAGAGAACACCTATAAGTTTTTTTCTTAATTGTCAGGAAAGGTTGCATAACCTTGGATCTCTTGAGTACCATGGAGTTCCATATACTATTTAACAGTTGACTAATGCAACTAGGCAGCGATGGAGATCTCTTGTTAGTTATAGACCATTGGGTTATGATATGGACCTATTTTGTTAGGCTTTTCTAGAGAGATTTATGCCTTAGTTTAGAGTGATCAAATGAGAGATGATTTTGATAACCTAGAGTAGGGCTTTATGATTATTGTAGAGTATTAAGCATATTTTCATGCCTTATCCAGATTTTCCACTACCAATATCTCCATCGACCCTAAGAGAATCAGAAAGTTTATAAGGGTTTAGTAGGTGATTATCAGTTAGTGATGACTCAACTTATGGTTTTTGGGGGCTCATTTTAGAGTATCGTGGATCATGCTAAGACGATTGAGTCGATTCGTTAGAGTACCCAAGGTGGTGGTGCTAAGAAGATCCATTGACAAAGTGAGTTCAACGGACATGCATTTCGAGGTAGGAGTTTCTCTAGTAGAGGTACTCACGATTATAATGGTAGACCATTTTAGGTTGCCTTATATAGTTTGGGTAGCAGGTTTGTGGTTTTTGTGGCTTTGGGTAGCCAGGAATTAGGTCACGCAAGCATAGGATCCAGTTTTGTTTTTTTATGGTAGGGAGGTTTCTTCTAGGCTTTCTCAACATAAGAAAGGTAACAGAGGATGTTATGTTTGTGTTGAGCATGGTCATATTGCAAGGAACTATCCTTAGCGCACATTGGGTTCTACTCAGTAAGGTTCTCAACTTTAGCTTTGTCCTACTTCTATTTCTATGGTTAGAAATAATTCACAGTGTTGTAGGAGTATTACTAAAGGTGCTTGAGGTAGAGCTTGAGTAGCTTGTAGTAGTGGATGTGGGGTTTCTTAATCTGAGAGCGAGTGAGTTTAGTGTTATTCTATACATGAGAGACCCAAGGTAGAGGCCTCTGATGCAGTTATTACAAGTATTATTATTTGACCGTGGATCTACATTCTCCTATATGTCTACACGATTTGCTACTAGTTTTGATGTTGATTATGAGTCTCTTACTGTGCCTATTCATCTGTCTACCCTAGTAGAAGATTCTTTAGTGGTGGATCGAGTGTACTGATCTTGTGTAGAAATCCGTGCGAGGCGTGAGACTTAGGTAGACTTGGTTATCCTAGATATAGTTGATTTTGATTTTATCTTTAGTATGGACTGGTTAGCTCCCTATCATGTAATTTTGGATTGTTTTGCCAATACCGTGACCTTAGCTATTTCGAGTGTGCCAAGGTTGTCATAGAAGAGTACTCCTAGTTTAGGTATGAAGGGGGTTATATCTCTTTTGCATGCTTGCCATATGGTGGAAGTGGCATGTCTTTCTTCTTTGGTCTATATATATGATACTAGTGTTACTTCACCACCTTCTTTGATTTCTGTTTGAGTTATTAGGGAGCTTCAGGACGTTTTTCTTACGGATTTGATTTGGTATGACTTAAGATCATTATATTGATTTTGCTATTGATGTTGAGGTCGGCACCAAGTCCATTTTTATCCCTCCTTATAGGATGGCCCCGACTGAGTTGAAGGAATTGAATAATCAGTTATAGAATTTACTGAGTAAGGGTTTGATTAGACCTAATGTGTCTTCTTGGGGTGCCTCTTTCATGTTTGTAAAGAAGAAGGATGTTTATATCTATGTGCACTGACTATCTATAATTAAACATGATGGTCGTCAAGAATAAGTGTCCTCTTCCTCGCACTGATGGTCTATTCGACCAACTTTAGGGTGCATCAGTTTTTTCTAAGATTGACTTGAGATTTAGATACCATCAATTGAGGATTAGAGATTTGGATGTTCCGAAGATGGATTTTTTAACTTGATATGATCATTATGAGTTTTCGGTCATGATCTTTTGGGTTACTAATTCCCCAATAACGTTTATAATGCTGATGAACTGAGTATTTTGATTGTATCTTGATTCCTTTATGATTGTATATATAAATGTCATCATTTTTTATTCCAAGAATGAGGTTTACCATGTGAAACACTTGAGGACTGTGCTTCAGAGGTCGCGAGATGAGAAGTTATATTCCAATTTTTTTGAGAGCGAGTTTTAGTTTGATTCAATTTCTTTCTTTGGTCATATAGTGACCAACGATAGACTTACTTATCCTACTGAGTTTTGGAGTTTTATTTATTTAGCAGTTATAATTGGTGTTTTGTAGAGGATTTCTTTTCTATTACTGCTCCGTTGACCAAGATGACTCTGAAGAAGATGTATTTCAGTAGTTGCATGCTTGTGAGGCGAGCTTTCAAAATCTTAAGGAGTTGTTGACTTTGGCTCTAATCTTGACTTTACCTAAAGAGTGCATGGGATTTTCCATATAATGTGATTCTTTCAGAGTTGGCTTTGGCATAAACTTGATGCGAAAGAGTAAGGTGATCACTTACGCTTCTTGTCAGTTAAAGTCTCATGAGAAGAATAACCTTACCTGTGATTTGAAGTTGGCCACTGACTGTGGTGGTTTTGTGTTAAAGTTATGGCGACATTACTTGTATGGAGTCCATTATAAGATTTTCTCTGATCATCATAGCCTTCAGTATTACTTTACCTAATGAGATCTTAATATGACACAAGGTTGATGACTTTAGTTGTTTAAGGATTATGATCTTACTATTCTTTATCATTCGAGCAATGCCAATGTGGGTACAGATACCTTGAGTTGGAAGACGGGGATATGGGGAGTTTAGCTCTTCTTTTGACGAAGTAGCGACCTTTGACCTTGGAGGTTCAGTCTTTAGCTAACCAATTGGTTAGTCTCGATATTTCAACACCCAATCATGTGTTAACCTTTGTTGAGGCTAGGTCTTTCTTGATGGATCATATTTGAGCTCATTAATTTGATGATGATAGATAGAGGGTGATTCATAATAGAGTATTGGGTGGTAAGACAAGACGGTCTTTCTTAATGTTGATTGTGTTTTGAGGATTAGTGGATGAGTTTGTATGCCTAGGATTGGTGGATGAGTTATTTTTATTTTTGAAAAATCTCATTATTCTAGATATTTCATTCACCCTGGAGCGGCTAAGATATATCATGGCCTAAAATAGCATTATTGGTGGGGTAGTATGAAGAAGGATATTGTGGAGTTCTTAGCTAAGTACCTAAATTGCTTGCAAGCAAAGTATGAGCATCAACAATCGAGTGGTATATTGCAAAGGAAACCATTTTCGAGTGAAAGTGGGAGCGGATCACCATAGATTTTATAGTTGGCATACCCGCGACATCAGGGAAGTTTGACTCTAATTGGGTTAAGGGTGTCAAGTGGGCCGGGCCGACCCGTCCCGACCCGTCCCGAGTAACTAACCCGACCCGGTTTGACACGGTTTGGTAAGCCCTAGGGCTTTAGGGTTCCGGGTCCTAGGCCGATTATTTTTTTAAAATGGGCCCGGCTAACCAGGCCCGGACCAAGCCCGGACCAAGCCCGGTCCAGGCCCGCCGGTTAACCGGCCCGGATACCTTTTTAAAAAAAAAAATTAAAAAAATAATGAGATTTTGGGGCAAACTAGCCGTTGGCCCAATGGCTATATAGCCATTTTTGGGTCCAAACAGCTAGTTTGGGCCCATTTATTAAAAAAAATAATAATTTAACTTTAAAAAATATTTTTTAATCCCCAAAAAAATTCTATAAATACCCTACAACTTCAAATCATTTTTCACACAATTTTCACTCTCTCAAATCTCATTCGCTCTCAAATCTCAATTCTCAAATATTCAATATATTTAATTTCTTAAAGTGTTCACTTTAATTTTTTATTATTTCGTTTACAAAGTACGAGCGAAAGTTTCTAAAGTCGCAACCTTCGGATACTTCCAAAATTTAGTATTGTCGTTCCATCTCTTAAATTTAATTTTTATTTATTGTATTAATTATTTAATATTTAATTTTATTATATTTGTGTATTTTGAATATTTTTAGTTTAATTTAATTTATATTATGGATAAATTAAGAAACCTCGCTACTAAAGGTGTTAAAATTTTTTGTCCCGGAAGCGGTAGTGGTAGTAAAAAATAAATTACTTGCGGTAGAGGTAGTTCAAGTAGTAGATATACCCGTGTGCCTTCGCCTTCGGTACTGCTTGATACACCTTTTGAGGAAGAAATAGGTGTAGGTGCTCACGATATGGATTATGTAGAAGCTCAGAAAAATTACGGTATAGAAGAAGAAAATGAAGTAGATGTGGTTAATTTAGACGAAGATAATGAAAATATTGCTGAGACACCCGCTGTAGGAGATGCTAACGTTAGATCTGAATCGGTTAATCTCCCTCCCCGTCCTCCCAGTGCCCCAAGACCTCGTAAAAGAACTAGTGTTGCATGGCAATTTTTTGAACGTATATCAGATATTGAGGTGCAATGCAATATTTGTCAACAAATATATAAGCATAGAAGTGGAGGCAAGCAAGGGGGTACGGGTACATTATGAGACATATAACTGAAGATCAGAAAAGAGAGTTAAATATTGCACAAGGTGGTGGGGATTTTGGTGGGCCAACGCAAACTAGAATGGATCCAGCAACCGGTCACGTAGCGAAGAAGTATAATAAATTGAGGGACCGAGAAGAAATAGCTAAAATGGTAGTTGTGGGTTGCATTTTAGTTTTTCTTCTTCTGATGCCTTTATTCGTTATATACAAGCAATTTATAATCCTATGTTTAACGGTATTCCTAGAACTACTTGTCGGTCTGATATTTTTAGACTTCATTCACAATATTGTTTTTATTTATCAACATTGTTAAAAAATATTCAATGTAGATTGTCCCTAACTTCTGATCTTGGTCGTGTTGTAAATAAAAATGATTATTTAACCGTTACTTGTCATTGGATGGATAGTAATTTCATGATGCAAAAACGTATTCTTGCTTTTTTATATGATGAAGATCGTAAACATACTGGACAATTTATTGTTGATTCTATTGTTAAAATTGCCGGATATTATGGTATCGAAAATAAAATTTTATGTATTGCTTTTGATAATGCTTCTAACAACAAGACTGCTATAAAAAAAAATCTATGTTATCTCCGCCCTTGTCTGAAAATTTTCATATTAAGTGTGCATGTCATATATATAATTTAATTGTAAAAGATGGTCTTGAGTTTTTTGAGCTTTATATTGAAAAAATTCATCTTGCCGTTGGTTTTATTCAAGGAAATAATCGTAGATCGAGAATTAGAGAATTTAAAGTTAAATGTCAAGAAAATGGACTTACACCGATTTTGATGCCTGAGGAAATTGATACTAGATGGAATTCTACGTATGAATTTTTAAAAACTTGTTATAAATATAGAATTTCTATTACACTAGCTTTAAACTAACATTGCGGTTCATTTGCTGATTCTGCTGATTGCATGCTACATAATTCTGATTGGGTTGTAATTAATAATCTTGTTAAGTTTTTAGAAAAATTTTATGTAGCTACGGTTGAATTTTTCGGTGCTTATTATCCTACTGTTTGTAATATTTTGGCATATATAGCCGATATTTCTGGTTTGCTCAAAGAATATAAAAATAAAGAAGGTTGTAAAGAAGTTGTTGGCGCCATGTTTACGAAATTTAAAAAATATTTTTTCCCGATTCCCCCTATTTACTTTGTTGGTGCTATGCTAAATCCGTGCATGAAATATAATAATATATGCCACTTTAGTACTCTTATTTATACTAACATAGAAATAAATACTAACCATGATTCTGAACAAGTACAACCTGATTTGTGGACGGCTACGGCTGATGCAAAGATGCAAAGGATTACATAGAAAAATTATATAATCACTATGCTGATTTATTTGATTTAGTCGTACCTACAAATATCACTCTAACTGTCGCTCCTCATCCTCCCGAGGAGCCATCATCTTCTAAAAGGCCGGCACATAGTATTTTTTCTGATTCGTTTTATGATTTAAATTGTTGGAACAGTGTTGATGAGAAAACTTACACATCAACTTATCGGGAAGAGCTGAAATATTATCTTCGGACGGCACCAGAGGATCGCAGACAACGGATCAACATGTTAAATTGGTGGAGGAGTAATGAAACACAATATCCCGTGCTTTCAAGATTAGCTAGAGATATCTTGAATGTTCCAATGTCAACCGTTGCATCAGAGAGCGCCTTTAGTCAGGGACGACAGCAGCTTGGAGACAACCGACACTCATTGGGAAGCAATGCAATGAATGTTCTAGTTTGCCTCAGAGATTGAATTAGAGCGGAAAGAAGAAACCAAGGAATGGAATCGGAGCCGAGCGACGAGCTAAAACTTGAAGAAATTATGACTTCACGGGAGAACTCAGCAGAATCAAGTCCAATGCATGGTTTTGCCCCCATTGACTTCGACTATCCTATGCAAGTTCCCGTTAATATTAACATGAATGAGTTGGAAAAAATGATGCATAATTTGTAGATTTTTCATTCATGTAAATTATAAATTTTGGATCATTTTGCAATCAATAAAATTCCTCAAATTCATTCACTCCTTAGTCCTTGTTTTTTATATTTTTTCATTTAACGATTTAAAATTTTAAATTGAATTTCTAGTTTTCTACTTTAAATTAAAAACTTACTTCTAATATATTATTAATTTACTACCAAATATTATTAATTTATTATATTAAGTAGCATATGTTTTGTAAATTTGTGCATATATCTTCTATAGAAGTGTATATTTAACGTATACATGTGTATATGTTTTATAAATTAGTATATAAGTATATCTATATATATTGTAATGTATATATAATGTAGTATATTTTATAAGTAGTAGTATATATACATTGAATGGTGCGTATACATGTGTATATATATTCTATAGAAGTGTATAGTTAACGTATACATGTGTATATGTTTTATAAATTGGATATCTTCTATAGAAGTGTATATATGTGTATATATCTTCTATAGACGTATATATTTAACATATACAAGTGTATATGTTTTACAAATTAGTATATAACTATATATATATATACATATTGTAGTATATATATATGTATATTGTAGTATATATTTTATTTAAAATAGTACATATATATTGAATGGTGTGTATATATGTATATATATCTTCTACAGATGTATATATTTAATGTATACAAGTGTATATGTTTTACAAATTAGTATATAACTATATATATATACAATTATACATATTGTAGTATATATATATGTATATTGTAGTATATATTTTATTTAAAGTAGTACATATATATTGAATGTTGTGTATATATGTGTATATATCTTCTCTAGACGTATATATTTAACGTATACAAGTGTATATGTTTTACAAATTAGTATATAATTATATATATATACATATTGTAGTATATATATATGTATATTGTAGTATATATTTTATTTAAAGTAGTACATATATTTTGAATGGTGTGTATATATGTGTATATATCTTCTACAGATGTATATATTTAATGTATCCAAGTGTATATGTTTTACAAATTAGTATATAACTATATATATATACATATTGTAGTATATATATATATGTATATTGTAGTATATATTTTATTTAACGTATGACATATATATTGAATGGTGAGTATATATGTGTATATATCTTATATAGATGTATATATTTAACGTATACAAGTGTATATGTTTTATAAATTAGTATAATATAACTATCTATGTATTGTAATCCATGTATATTGTAGTATATATTTTATTTTAAGTAGTACATATACATTGATTGGTGCGTATATATGTTTATATATCTTATATAGATGTATATATTTAACGTATACAAGTGTATATGTTTTATAAATTAGTATAATATAACCATCTATACATTGTAATACATATATATGAATATTGTAGTATATATTTTATTTAAAGTAGTACATACATATTGAATGGTGCGTATATATGTGTATATATCTTCTGTAGACGTATATATTTAACGTATACAAGTGTATCTGTTTTATAAATTAGTGTATAACTATATAACTATATATATATATACATACATACATAGTATATACATATATATTGTAGTATATATTTTATTTAAAGTAGTCCTTATATATTGATTTAAAATGAATTTCTAGTTTAAATTAAAAACTTACTTTTAATATATTATTAATTAACTATCATATATATATATATATATATTGTAGTTATATACTTTATTTAAAGTAGTACATATTATTGAATGGTGCGTATATTGTATATATCTTCTATAGACGTATATCTTTAACGTATACAAGTGTATATGTTCTATAAATTAGTATGTAACTATATATATATACATATTTTTGTATGTATTTAAGTATATTGTAGTATATATTTTATTTAAAGCAGTACATATATATTGAATGGTGCGTATATATGTATATATATCTTCTAAAGTAGTATATATTTAACGTATACAAGTGTATATGTTTTATAAATTAGTATGTAAGTATATATATATATATATATATATTGTAGTATATATTTTATTTAAAGTAGTACATATTTATTGAATGGTGCGTATATATGTGTATATATCTTCTATAGACGTATATCTTTAACGTATACAAGTGTATATGTTTTATAAATTAGTATGTAACTATATATATATATACATATTGTTGTATATATATATATGTATATTGTAGTATATATTTTATTTAAAGTAGTACATATATATTGAATGGTGCATATATATGTGTATATATCTTCTAAAGTAGTATATATTTAACGTATACATGTGTATATGTTTTATAAATTAGTATATAACTATATATATATATAGTGTAGTATATGCTTTTATTTAAAGTAGACAAGTAGTACATAAATATTGAATGGTGCGTATATATGTGTATATATCTTCTATAAGCGTATATATTTAACGTATAAATGTGTATATGTTTTATAAATTAGTATATAAATATATATATATATATATATTGTAGTGTGTATATATATTATACTATTATAGTATATGTTTTATTTAAAGTAGTACGTATAGTCATATATAATTATATATTGAATGGTACGTATATATGTGTAATTGTTTATATATTTTTTAAAAAATATATATTGTATATTGGAGTGTATATAGTGTATATTGGATTGTATATAGTGTATATAATTATAGTGTATATAGTGTATATAATTATAATGTATATAGTGTATATTGGATTTTTTATTTATTTTTTAAACGGGTTTGATCGATTTTTAACCGGGTTTGACCGGGTTTTGGTGGGTTTGTCCGGGTTGGGTTAAGTGGGCCGGGTTAGGGTGGGTTTTAATTTTTTTACTGTTGGGCCCGGCCCGGCCCGTCTAGCACCAAAATCGGCCCTTAACCGGCCCTCAACCCGGTTAAAATAGAAGGGCCGATTTTGGGTTGGCCCGTCCCGGCCCATTTGACACTCCTAATTTGGGTGATTGTGGATAGGTTGTTGAAATCTGCGCATTTTGTACTTGTAAGAGCGAATTATAATGATGAGAAGTTGGCCAAGATCTATATTATGGGGATTGTTCGACTTTATGGTGTCCTAGTATCTATTGTATCTGATAGAGGTACTCAGTTTACCTTGAGTGTTTGGAGTACTATGTAGAGTGAGTTGGGTACTTTGCTAGATTTGAAAATAACTTTTTCATCCTAAGATGTATGATCAATCTAAGAGGATTATTCAGGTGATAAAGGACATGTTTTGAGCATGTGTTATGGATTTTGGTGGTCATGGAGACCAATTCTTGCCTTGGTAGAGTTACCTACAACAACAATTATCATTCTAGTATTCAGATAGTGACTTTTGAGGCGTTATATAGGTGGATATATAGATCTCCCATGGAATGGTTCGACTCTTTTAAGGAGAGACCTTTGGGCAAAGATTTGTTGAGGAATTTGATGGATCATGTAAGACTAATTCTGTAGAGGCCAGTGACTTACCAGACTAGGCAAAAGAGTTATGCTGACGTTGATCTCGTGATGTAGTTTTCTTGGTTAGAGATCAAATTTTGTTGAAGGTTTCACCTATGAAGGGTGTGATGAGGTTTGGGAAGAAAGGAAAGCTCAGTCAGAGGTTTATAGGCCCTTTCGAGATCCTTGAGAAGTATGGTGATATGGCATATAGGCTAGCTTTGCCATCCACATTTGTTAGCTATTCATCATGTATTCCATGTTTCTATGTTGAAAAGATACCATTCAGATGATGCACATGTGATTTGGTGAGTTTTTTTTGTATTAAACCATGATTTATCCTTTGAGTAGGAGCTCATTGCTATCCAAAACTGGCAGACTAGAAAGCTGAGATCTAAGCATATTGATTCAGTGAAGGTCCAGTGGAGACATTTCCCCATTGAGGAGGCTACTTAGGAGTATGAGTCTGATATGAGATGTAGATACCCCATCTCTTTACCATTTTAGGTATTTTATTTGCTTTTTAGTTGAAGAACAAACTAGTATTTTTGTGGTGGATAATGTAACAACCACGGTAGTGATTGTTCCTCTTTCATGTGTTTTGACCATTTTTCCCTTCCCTATAGTTGTTACATGTTATTTGTGAGTTGTGAGGATGATTGCCATGGTCGCCGATACATCTGAGAGTGATTTGAGATAGTTGAGACTTTTAAAGGCTTTAAAAGCCACTAGTTTGACTTCGGTCTATATTTTTAGTTTTGAGCGCCGAATGACGACTTGTTTAGTTTGATTAGATTCAAAATACTGATTTTTGCTTAGGAGCACTACTAATTTGGGTCCCGAGACTTTATTTTGCAATTTTACCCTTCATTTGAAAACTAATGAAATAAGACTTAAAGGAGTCTCGAGGGTTAATTGTTATACATGACCTCTTTTAAAAAATCCAACATTGGCATTGAATTCGGTACCTTGAAACTATCCTAGTAGCATATATGGTTTATTTCTGTAGGGTCCAGAATGAATCTTGAGAGTCCGTTCGGAGGATTTAAAATCATGTAATTCAGTTGGTGCACAACTGATATCTGGTGCATGGAACCTTGTTTGCAAACGTGAGACATGGGCCACGAATTCGTAGAAGTAAAATCTTCTTCATCGCAATCGTAAGGTGGTGGATGCAATCACTAAGGGTTATTAGGACCAGATCGAGTTTTCCTCTTCATCATAAATGTGATTGAACCATTACGAACGCAATGGTCCGAGTCATCAGCCTTTGCAAATATGAGAGGCTGACCACAATGGCAATGGCTATTTAACTGGCTTTGTTGTTGTTTACCCTTACAAATAGGAGGGGTTGACCGCGTTCGCGAGGCGCTATTCATAAAATAGTATAAATAGTCCATATCTTGCAATTTTCACTATTTTCAGACTTGGGAGCTTTGGGAAAGGTTTTCTTCATCATTTGAGCTTTGGTAAGCCCCAAACTCTTACTCCCTCTAATTCTCATTGATTATATCTTCAAAAACACCTTCTAATATTATTTTCAAATTAGAATTCGGTGATTTTTTTGGTAAACCCTTAAAATGGTTATTCATTGATTTGAACACCGATTTTAACTTATTTTCGCTTGGGTTTTCAAATATACAATCCTTTGGAGTTTGGGAACATGTTTCAAAAATTAAATTATAGTTTTACCTTTTTCATTTTTGAATCTATTTTCAAACTAATTTTGGACTCAATTCATATATAGCGAATATGGGTTTCATTAGCTGCATCGATTATGGTTTTGATAGATTTAGCTCATTTTAAGATTGTCCGTGAAGTAAATACTTTGGTTTGAATGGTCTAGGATTGATTTAGACATTTTGAGGTAGTGTCACGACCCGAGGCTATCCCCTAGTCACAACAACGGTGCATACGGTCACAGGTGACCACAAGCTAACCCATGAGCTGGTACCTGCTGTGAGCACTAAATATATTGGCAATAAAACATGTACGCATAAGCTAAAATAATAAGGCCAAAACCAATCTAAATACTAAAAGTGTGATTCAATCACAAGTCTATAAATGTCTGATAAAAATACAAAAAATGCAATTGATAATACTGACTAGCTGTCTATCTGACTGTCTAAAGCCTCTAAATTAACCGAGGAGTTGATGGGACAGGCCCTAACTAACTCCAACTGTCTAACTGAACAGAAATAACTGAATAAACATAACAGGTCCTCGATAGATGAGGACTCACCACTACTATTGTTGCCGTTGAAATGCTGGATTGTCTAAGTACGGTCGGGAAACTGAGCGTCCGAACCTATGATATAAGACATCATAGAGCAAAGAAGAGTATGCGGTTAGTACTTTGAATGTACTGGTATATGAGATGAGCTTAGGCTGATATACATGGGTTTCTATACGCATGAAATATGGAATAACTGAATAACATGAGATAACAGAACATGAATGCATGAAAACTAAAATATCTGAGAATTCAAGACCAAGCACATATACATTTCAGAAATAATATGTAAAATGAAATACTGAAATTTGATAACTAAAAACTAGTAATCTGTATGCTTTGGTCAAGAAAACCTGAATTGAATTCAGGATTGTATACTGCATTGAGACTGTGGGAGGTATCATCTAACCGGCATGCCCCAATCTGAGCTAATCGAGGTCCAACCTGTAACCCTAGTTGGAAGGATGTCAATACCGTGCCACGGGTACTAACACTAGCTGTGTGGATCCACTAAAATGGTGTCTCGAAGGACTAAGGAGTCACCCTATACGGGCAAGAAACTCATGTGATATGTGTCAACCCTAAACTAGCAGGAAGACATCTCAAACCTACGCTGGCTATGTAGTTCTGTAACTCAGGGATTGCTACTAAGGGTCAAACCCTAAACTGGCAGGAATGCTCCTATCCCTGGGTTCGCTCGGTGCTGAATCCTACTCCCAACCGAATAACACTATTTACTGGACTGAATAAGCTTAACTTAGCAAACAACTGATCATAACAACTAACTGAATGACAATTCTCATAATTTAACTGAAATCATTCTGAAGATATTGAAATTATGTAAACAAGTAGGTATCAGGTGTTCATAACCCACCAAAACTGAATGGAAATAACAAGGATGACATATAAAGCTTTAAAATCTATAGTAGGGGATCATTGCTCAAAACCCAACATTTAGACATTTCATCAAAAACATGAGAGTCATGAATTTAAGCATGGTAATGGGTAAAGCATGCAAGGATAACATGATTACAATACTAAAACCATGAATTAGGGATTTCAATATGAAGATTTCAATATTCAAAACATGTAATGGCTCATCCCATCGAAAACACTTGTAAACATAGCTCAAAATCAAAATCAATAATAGCTTTATGGAGATAATTCAACTTGAACATGCAAAAACTCATAATTTAAAAATAAAAAAGGATTTTTGGACTCCATGGGTGAAAATGGCACATGGATGAACATCACACATACCTTAAACCCTTAAGCTTGAAATAGAAACACCAATTTTGATGCTTTTTGAAGGTTATTGGATTTTGGAACTTGAATTCTTGGTTTCCTTGGAGAGAAAGTAATGGAAATTGATGTTTTTGGGAGGTGATAAGGTTTCTTTAAGAAGAATATTAAAGAAGATGGGTAAATAATACCCTAACTATTGTTATAATTCGTGAATTGTCAAATTGAATTGTGGGGAAATAACACAATTGTCCCTTAGATAATTAAATTCGTAACTAGAATGTGGTTTACAGGGTCATCGCGACGCAATGAGAGTTCCATCGCTATTACCACCGTGACACAGTCCGATCGCGATGAGCTGCTAGAATCGTGATCCAAACATGACCCAATACTTGTCCAAAAAATCCAAAACTTCCCTGAGACATGCATCTTACTCCCTCGAACATGAATTAACTCAAAAACCAATATCTAGGGGTTGGTAAGACCAATTTAAAAATTCTCGAAGTTAAGAGGCCTTAAAAGTGACTAAGTCCCCAACACTTAGTGAAATTTTCAGGATTTAAGCCTCTTATGCATGCTACTAGGAGCTGAACTAAACTAGGAATAATATGGGGTATTACAATATCTCCCCCTTGGGAACATTAATCTTTGAATTAGACTGATTAGGCCGAGAGTTCTGAAGAAACTGAGATCATATACTGAACATGCATGACTAAAAACATAATTACATGACTGAGTCTGAAACATGGTACATGAACTGAATTGATATTCATGAATGCATGCAATGACACGAGACAGATTACATAACTGAAATTGAGAAGTGAAGAGAGTCAATCTGAGGAAAATCATTACCTTAAGCTGAGTCTGAGTTGCGGAGAAAAGAAGAGGGTACTTGGTAGGCATATCTGCCTCTGCTTCCCAAGTAGCTCCCTCAACGGACTAGTTCCGCCAAAGAACTTTGACCAAGGGAACTTCTTTGTTCCTTAGTCTTCAAATCTGATGATCGAGGATATCAACTGGAATTTCTTTAAAGAAAAGTCTATCCTTAACCTCCATATCCTCTTATGGAATAACTACAACTGAATCACCAATCCACTTCTTTAACAGGGAAACATGAAACATTGGATGCACTGATGCCGAATCTGTAGGCAATTACAGCTCATAAGCTACCTTCCTAAAATGGCTCAAGATTCTGTAAGGGCTAACATATAGAGGACTAATCTTCCCCTTCTTTTCGGACCTCTCACTCCCTTCATGGGCGAGATTTTCAAATAAACCAAATCCCCAACTTTGAACTCAAGATAGCTCCTCCTCATACCTGCGTATGATTTCTGACAACCTTGGACTGTATTAAGCCTCTCCCTGATTAATTGAACATTCTCAATCATATCAAAAACTGAATCTAGCCCTATCAACGTAGCCTCACCTACTTTAAACCAACCAATAAGAGATCTATATATCCTCCCATAGAGAGCCTCAAATGGAGCCATCTGAATATTGGAGTGATAACTGTTATTGTTGGCAAACTCAATCAAGGGTAAATGATCATCCCAACTACCTTTAAAGTCAACAACACATGCAGTCAACATATCATCTAGGGTCTGAATGGTCCTCTCTACCTAACCATCAGTTGAGGATGAAAAGTTGTACTGGGATGAACTTGGGTACCAAGACCCTTCTGAAAATCCCTCCAAAAGTGAGAGGTAAACTAAGTACCTCTATCTGAAATGATAGACAATGGTACTCCATGTAACCTAACCAACTCTCTAATATAGAGCTTGGCATAGTCCTCAGCTGAATAGAAAGTACGAGCTAGAAAGAAATGAGATGATTTGGTCATTCTATCTATAATAATCCATATAGAATTATGGTGATGACGCGTACGAGGCAAAACCATCACAAAATCCATGTTCACCTCTTCGCACTTCCAAGTGGGAATACTAAACTCTTTCAATGTATCACTAGGCCTCTATTGTTCAACCTTGACTTGTTGATAGTTAGAACACTTAGCTACAAACTCTGCAATATCCCTCTTTATACCACTCCACCAATAGGTTTTTCGTAAATCATGATACATCTTAGTGGCTCCTAGGTGAATAGAGTAACGCGCACCATGCACTTCTGCTAAAATTTACCATCTCAAATCATCAACATACGACACATACAACCTACCCTAATATCGCAACACACCATCTCCCCTTTGGGAGAAAACCTCTACTTTCTAATCTCTAACTGATTTCTTCAACTTAACCAAACTAGAATCCCTATCTTCCTATTCTTTCACTTCGGCAACCAAAGAAGATTCTGAACCATTCTAAATCCATATACTACTCTCAGCTGAATTAACTAACCGCACACCTAATCTTGCAAGATGATGAACCTCTCTGACTAACTTTCTCTTATCATTCTCAACCTGAACAACACTACCCATAAACAATCTACTAAGGGCGTCTGCCACTATATTGGCCTTGGCCGGATGATACAAATCACTCATATCATAATCTTTTAACAACTCACACCACCTTTTTTGACAAAGATTTAAATCCTTCTACGAAAATACATATTGCAAACTTTTGTGATCTGTGAACACATCAACATGAATTCCATAAAAATAATGCCTCCAAATTGTTAAGGAAAAAATAACAACTGCCAACTCAAGATCATGGGTAGGGTAATTCTTTTCATGAGACTTAAGTTGTATAGAGGCATAGGCTATGACCTTACCTCTCTGTATCAATACATAATCAAGATTAACTCTGGAAGCATCACAGTAAACAACAAACCCATTTGAACCATCTGGGAAAGTTAAGATCGGGCTGAGGTGAGTAGAGTCTTCAACTCTTGAAAACTCTTCTCGTAAGAATCTGACCACTGGAATTTGACTTTCTTTTGAGTCAATCGAGAAAGGGGACGCAAATGATGAAACCCTTCATCAAACCATCTGTAATAGCCATCCAAACCCAAGAAGCTTTTGATATCTGATAGAGAGATGGGTCTAGGCTAGTTTCTCACTACTTTGGTATTTTAAGGGTCAACTCTAATGCCATACCCAGAAATAATATGGCCAAGGAAATCTACTGGTCTTAGCCAAACTTGCACTTACTGAATTTAGTGAACAACTGATGGGCTTTAAGAGTCTGCAATACAATTCTGAGATGGTCTGCATGATTGTTTTCACTACGAGAATAGACAAGTATATCATTAATGAAGACTATGATGAACATTTCTAAGTACTGCTTGAACACTCTATTTATTAATTCCATGAAAGCCGTTGGGGAATACGTTAGTCCAAAAGACATAACTACGAATTCAAAGTGACCATATCGAGTTCTGAAGGTTATCTTTGAAATGTCATATTCTCCGACTCTGAGCTGATGATAGTTGGATCTGAGGTCTATCTTAGAGAAATAATTAGCACCCTGAAGTTTATTGAATAAGTCATCAATCCTGGGGATGGATACTTATTCTTGATCGTGACTTTGTTTAACTGGCGGTAATCGATGCATATTTTGAGAGAACCATCTCTCCTATGCACGAACAGGATTGGAGCACCCCACGGGGAAACACTAGGCCTGATAAATCCTTTATCTAAGAGATCTTCTTACTGTTCTTTCAACTTTTTAAGCTCAGCTGGAGCCATTCTATAGGGCGGAATGGAGATAGGCTGGGTATTTGGAAAGAGATCTATTCCATAGTCAATTTCCCTTTTGGGAGAAAATCTGGAAAGATCTTTAGGAAAAAGTCTAGAAATTCCCTTACTACTGAAACTGTGTCGATACTTGGAGTCTCATAATTGGAGTCTTTGAATCGAATAAGATGGTAAACACACCCCTTAGATATCATTTTTCTTGCCTTAAGATATGAGACAATCTGACCCCTAAGCACTGAAGTACTACCCCTCTATTCAATAACTAGTTTATTAGGAAAGTGAAACTGGATGACTCTATTTCTATAGTCAACTAAAGCATAGCATGAGTGGAGCCAATCCATGCCAAGAATGCCATCAAAATTAGTCATATCTAACTCCACAAGATCAATAGATGTGACTTTCTGAGATACTATAACCAAGAAATTTCTGTATACTCGTCTAGCTATGATAGACTTACCTAGTGGGGTAGACACTGAGAAAGGCTCTTCTAGTATCTCTGTACTGACACCGAAATTGATAACTATATAGGGGGTTACAAAAGAAAGTGAAACTCTAGGGTCTAACAAAAAATACACATGAAGATGAAAGACTTGTAATGTACCCATAACCATATCAGGAGAACTTTCCTGATCATGTCGGGACTGGTGTGCATACAACCTATTTTGGTGTTGTTCACTGGTTGCACTGGAAACGGCACCGTGCTGAGCCAGACGATCGGCTGGAACTTTAGAATGACCGTGCTTACTATGCTGACCCACCTGTGGGCATTCTCTGACTCTGTGGCCTGGCTTGACACATCCAAAACATACATCACTACCATCCTTGAACCCACCCTGATGATTCCTACCACACTTCCCGCAGAATGGATTAGTACGACTATTGTTCACACTACCCTGGGGCTTAGAGCCTGGTGCCCTATCTCAACTGTTATTCTAGAACTTTTGCACTGACACATTAGCTGAAGACAGAGTCGGGGCTAAAATTTTTTAATGGAACTGAGAATGGTTACCACCCTCTAACCTCAGCTGAGAGAAGTTAAAGCTACCTGTTCTGTCCCTCTTATTCTCTCTCTTTCTTTCTCTTTAAGCTTCTATTCCTAAATCTATTGAGCATGAACCATAAGCCTAGATAGGTCCATCTCTTTAATCAACATAGCAGTCCTACACTTCTTGACCACACTATCAGCTATACCAGAAATGAACTTACTCATTCTAGACCTATTATCAGCCACCATCGAAGGAGCATACCTCACCAACTGAGTAAACTTAAACGAGTATTCCTTCACACTCATATTACCCTACTTCAGATGAATGAACTCTAGTACCTTAGCTTCTCTCAACTCTAATGAAAATAACCTATCTAAGAAGGTCATGGCAAACTCTTCCCACTCAACAGGCCCTACCTCAACACTCCTATCCTCATTCCACTTCTTATACTATGTATGAGCTACATCCTATATCTGGTAAGCATCCAACTCTGCACTCTCACTCGAAGTGACACCCATGATATAAATCACCTTTTGAACCATATTAAAAAACTCTTGCGGATCCTCCCCAGACTTGGATCTCAAAAAAAGGGATTCATTCGGGTTAAATCCTAAATCCTAGCTGCAGCTGTATTTGCCACTAGGTTCTCTAGAGAAAATGCCTGTTGGTTGTTCTGAGCAGATACTGAGTAATCTAAGGTAGCAAATAAAACTCTGAAATCAGCATAAAAGACATGATCATTCAGGGGATCTTCCTGAATAGGCGAAGGTGCGGGCTGATTTCCATTTCTTCTTCCATTATTCCTTTTAGGAGGCACTGTCTATAAATGAAAGAAAGAATGAGTCATAAAGAGAGTTTTAAATAGAGCTTATGCTTATTCACATGTCATGAATACTGAAAGAAGGAAAACTTTTCCTAAAAGGTCTTATAGCCTCTTGTCCAAAAGTGTGGCGCACTTCACACCTATACACAAGACTCTACTCAACACAGATTTCAGACTCCCTAGGACACTGTAAAACCTTAGGCTCTGATACCAAGTTTTGTTACAACCCAAGGCTACCCCCTAGTCACAAAAATGGTGCTTACGGTCATAGGTGACCACAAGTTAACCCATGAGCTGGTACCTACTGCGAGCACTAAATATATTATCAATAAAACATGTACGCGGAAGATAAAATAATAAAGCCAAATTCAATCTAAATACTGAAAGCATGATTCATCACAAGTCTGTAAACGACTGATAACAATACTGAAAATAAAACTGATAATACTGACTAGCTGTCTATTCTACTGTGTTAGTGTCTGAAAGCCTCTAAATTAACTGAGGAGTTGATGGGACAGGGCCCAACTAACTCCAACTATCTAACTAAATAGAAATGCAAAAATAACTGAATAAACATAATAGGTCCTTGATAGATAAGAATTCACCACTGCTACTACTGCTGAAGCACTGGACTATCTAAGTACAATTAGGAAACTGAGCATCCGAACCTATGATATAAGACATCATAGCGCAAAAAACATATGTGGTCAGTACTTTGAATGTACTGGTATATGAGATGAGGTTAGGCTGATATACATAGGTTACTGTACGTATGAAATATGGAATAACTGAATAGCATAAGATAATAGAACATGGATGCATGGAAATTAAAATATCTGAGAATGCAAGACCAATCACATATACATTTCTGAAATAATCTATAAACTAAAATACTAAAATCTGATAACTAAACGACTGGTAACCTGTTTGCTTTGGTCAAGCAAACCTGAACTGAATTCTGGACAGAATACTGCACTGAGGCTGTGGGAGGTATCATCTAATCGACATGCCCCAATCTAAGCTAATTGGGGTCCAACCTGTAACCCCAGTTTAAAGGGTGTCAGTACCGTGCCATGGGTACTAACACTGGTTTTGTGGATCCACTAAACTGGTGTCTCAAAGGACTAAAAAGTCACCCTTTACTGATAGGAAACTTATGTGATATGTGTCAACCCTAAATTTTCACGAAGATATCTCAAACTACGCTGGCTATGTAGTTTTGTAACTCAGGGATTGCTACTAAGGGTCAAATCCTAAACTGGCAGGAATGCCCCCATCCCTGGGTTCGCTCGGTGCTAAATCCTAGTACCAATTGTATGACACTATTTACTGGACTGAACTAAGCTTAACTAAGAAAACAAATGATCATAACAACTAACTGAATGACAATGCTCATGGTTTATCTGAATTATTCTGAAGATATTGAAATTATGTAAACAACTAGGTATTGGGGGTTCATAACCCACCAAAATTGAATGGAAGTAATAATGATGAGATATAAAGCTTTAAAATCCATAGTAGGGGATCATTGCTCAAAACCCAACATTTAGACATTTCATCAAACACATGAGAATCATGAATTTAAGCATGGTAATAGGTAAAGCATACAAGGATAACATGATTACAATACTAAAACTATGAATTAGGGATTTCAATATGAAGATTTCAATATTCAAAACATGTAATGGCTCATCCCATCAAAAACACTTGTAAACATAACTCAAAATCAAAATCAATAATAGCTTCATGGAGATAATTCAACTTGAATATGTAAAAACTCATAATTTAAAAATAAAAAGGGATTCTTGGACTCCATGGGTGAAAAAGGCCTATGGATAAACATCACATATAACTTAAACCCTTAAGCTTGAAAGAGAAACACCAAGCTTGATGCTTTCTTGAAGGTTCTTGGATTTGGGAACTTGAATTCTTGGTTTTCTTGGAGAGAAAGTAATGTAAATTGATATTCTTGGGAGGTAAATAGGGTTTCTTTGAGAGGAGAACTGAATAAGATGGGCAAATAATGTCCTAACTGACGTTATAATTCATGAATTGACGAATTAAAATAAGGGAAAATGATACAGTTTCTCCTCAAGCAATTAAATTTGTAACTAGAATGCAGTTTACAGGGTCACCACGACACGATGAGAGTTCCATCGCTATTACCACCGCGACGCGTCCCTATCACGATGATCTACTAGAATCGTGATCCAAACATGACCCAGTCCTCATTTGAAAAATCTGAAACTTCCCTGAGATATGCTTCTTACACCCCTGAACATGAGTTAACTCAAAAATCAATATCTCGGTGTTGGGAAGACCAATTTAAAAATCTCCAAAGTTAAGAGGACTTGAAAATGACTAAGTCCCCAACACTTTAGTGAAATTTTCAGAATTTAAGCCTCTTATGCATGCTACTAGGAGCAGAACTGAGCTAGGAATAATACAGGGTAGTACAGGTAGATTATGACTTAACTTTCTTCAAACTAGGTTGGGTATTTAATGATCACATAAAGCCTGTTATGGGTTAGAAAATTAGCCATGAGAATTATATTTTTGAGAATATTATTATTATTATTGTGTGCTTGAGTAGGGAATTATTTGTACATTGCTGTTGACATGAGAGTGTACATATATATATATGTTGTAATGATCAAGTGGAGGCTTTATATGATATTGCAGGCCTTATTTGTTCATATTTAAATATCTTATATATATTATTGCATCGCTTGATTGAGGGCTTCACGTGTTGATAATAGGCCTTACTTGAGCATTAATTACCGATATTATATATCAGGGTAGGCGTTAAATTGATATTATTAAAGTATTAAATAACTGTTTATACAGGTGGTGCCATGTCATGGATTTTCATCATGAGATATTGTCATTTTGAGCTCATTCATACCTCTATTAAAACTGATCATTATCTTCATATTGATTAGTTGTGAGCATTACATGTCTATTTTATGTATACATACTCATGAGATTGGTACCATTGAGAAACACTTACTTTTGACAGAAAATAAGATATTTTATGAAACATCTATACAGAGGGATGTGCCTGTAATGTTGATTCAGAATTACCGATGTTGACAAAAAATAAGACACTTTTTAAAATACCTATGCCAAGGGATGTGCCAATAATGTTGATTGAGATATGCATTGATATTATAAATATATATGGGTTGTGAACTCCCATGGGTCTTATCCTGAAGCATTGAGACATGGAAGATGTATACAAAAGTTCCACCATCATTGCGTTTGCATCTTCTATATTTCTTTTATGTATTCATTGATGTGCATTTGTCTTCCTTACATATGTTTTGTGTGTAGTTTCCCTTTTTACCAAATCATATTGTAGAGTTATTAGTGGAGATGATGTGAGCTACCATTTAAGAACTTTTCTATTTTCAGGTGGCGTGCTCATATTATCTTTCACTTGTGTTATTTTATATGTTTCTCAGTCAATTTATGATACCTACTAAATACAAGTGGATCATACTCACTCCTACAATTCCCTTTTAGTGTTGATCCTAGTACGAGTACTAGCCATGGTAGCTTATTTTTGCGATGATAGTTGTCTTCTAGAGTACCTGGTGAGCTATCTGTTCAGATACTTATTTGAACCTCCATCTATCTTTATCTTGTTTTTATTATTATTTTGAGACTTAAATTTTTGCATTTTTAACTTTTCGATGATGTATTAGATGTTTTTTCTATTTATGACACTGTATCTTGGGGGATATATATATAATTTTTAGTTATTTATAGTACTTATATGTATGGCCCGATTTCATTTGAGAAGTCTCATATTTACTTTTTTTTCTTTATTATCAAATTTCTTTCTTTTGTGGGTTCTTCATCTTTCCCACCAACACTGGGTCAAGGAGGTGCCATTATGACCTCAACTTTAGGATTTTGACATTGTCCTTCTCAAACTTTTTCTTTCTTTCGAAGTTTACTTCCTAGCCAAGTAAATTAGCACATGAGATTTTCTTCTACATGGATTAGACCCCAAAAAACTAAACCAACTCTTATCTCCACCTTGGTTTGTGTTTTTATCATGCATATGAATAACTCTGGACAAAACTTCCAAGTTTACTGGGCAACCCTATTGTCAGAAAAAAGAAGAATCAAACCATTGTTAAACACATTATCTCCTCTTAAAAGTTGTTCTCCCAAAGTTACATCAGTTGATGCATACTTTTGCCAAGTCATTGTAGTGTACAAACATGGCAGACAAGACTATCTTGGTCAATATGTCTACAACTTTATCATCTATGATACCCATCATGACACTGATAATTCCCTCTTTAAGGACATTTCAAATGAAATAGAATCTGACATCAATGTGTTTGGTGTGCTCATAAAATCTTTAATTTTTAATCAAATGAATAACATTTGACTATCACATCTTAGATTTGATTCCAGCTTCACCAAACTTAATTCTGCCACCAAATATTTCAACCATATAACTTCTTTCACTACCTTTATTATTGCTATATAGTTTGCCTTTGTTGTAGGAAAAGCAACAATTCATTGTAAAGTTAATTTCCAACTAATAAGACTGCCAGCAAGAGTAAATATGTATCCAGTTATGGACCTCCTTTTATTAAAATACCCTATATAGTCAAAATATACATAATAGAGAACTGAAATGCCTTCACTTTTTCATAAGGTTAGGACAACATCAGAAGCTCCTTTTAGATATCTCAATATCCACTTGATAGTTTCCCAATGCCTCTTTCCTGGGTTGTCCATGTACCTTCTTACCATACTTATAGGTTGAGTAATATATAGACATGTGCATACTGTAGCATACATAGTTCTACCAACTGTGCTAGCATAAAGAACCTTTAATATATGCTCCACCTTATTCTTAGACTGAGGCATTTGTGACTCTGAAAGTGTAAAATGAGGAGCTAACGGTGTACTTACAGGCTTGCTCATATGCATATTAAATCTCTCAAAAACCTTTCTGATGAAACTATTTTAAGAAAAATGTGCAATATCATCCTCTGTTGAAATCTCCATTCCAAGGATATTCTTTGCAATTCCCAAATTCTTTTGGTCAAATTCCTTGCTCAATAGTTTCTTCAAATTATTTATCTTTGTGATGTTGTGAGAAACGATATGCATATCATTAATATACAATAGTATATAAGTCATAGAGTTACCATACATCTTCTTGCACATCTATCTAATGCACTTTTTAAGACTACATGTGTAGTTATGAATACATCAAACCTCTTGTACCACTATCTAGGGGATTGCTTCAAACCATAAAAAGACTTTTTCAGTTGGCATACATGATCTTCTTTTCCCTTATATAGGAAACCTTCAGGTTAATCTATATAGATTGTCTCTTCTAGATCACCATGCAAAAATATAGTTTTGACATCAAGCTGTTGAAGCTCCAAATCAAATTGTGCAACTGATGCAAATAGCACACGAATTAAAGCTGTGCTTCATGACTGAAGAGAAAATATCATTATTTTCAATTCCCTCCTTCTGAGTGAAACCCTTTACAACCATTTTGACTTGAACCTGGCATTTTCTACTTTTGTAATTCCCTTTTTTTTATAGACCCATTTGCTTCTAACTGTCCTCTTTCTATTTGACCTTTCAACTAAGACCCATGTCTGATTCTTTTGAAGAGACTACATATCTTTCATCATGAATAACCGTCTTTATGTAGTATCCTTTCAAGAAAGTTTCTTTAATAAACAAGGAGCTCTCATGATCCTTAATCTCTTCTTTTATAGCTATGAAACCATATAAAATCAGATTTGTTTGCTCTACAAGGCATATTGATTTTTGTATCTACTTTTTGTCCATTCCCTTCGCAATTAAGTATAATTTACTGACATCAAGTTCTTTAAGATCCATAACATTTGACTCATCAACTCGAGTCTCTTGATCCTTCTCCTTGGTAAACTCCACCGGTAGCTCCACCTACTCGTTGCTCATGTTTCCTTACAACTTTATAAACTTTATGATGATAAAGTATAGAGGATTCATCAAAGGTAACATTTTTATTAACTATAAGTTTGAGTAAAGACAAACACCAAAGTTTGTACTCTGCTACTTTATCCATATACCCTATGAATGTGGCCTTCCTATCCCTTGGTTCAAGATTTTTTCCATTAACATGATAATAAGTTAGACACCCAAATACTCATAAGTATGAATAGTTAGAGGGTTCACCTGACCATACCTTATTTGGAGTCTTAAAATCAATGATGATGCTAGAGATCAATTGACAATATTAAGAAGTAGTGTAAACTATTTCAATCCAAAACACTTTCAACATTTTGGTTTGTAAAAGAATATGATGAGCCTTTTCAAGAAGAGTTCTATTCATACTCTTGGCAACTCCATTCTGTTGTAGTGTATGACTATTTATCTTATGTATTGATATCCCATGAATCTTACAGAAATCACTAATTCTTCACTGCAAAATTCCAAGCCATTGTCTGTGCGAAGATACTTGATTTTTTGATCTATTTAGTTTTCGACCAAAATCTTCCACTCAGTAAATGTTTTAAAAGCATCACTTTTCTCTTCAAGAAATGCATCTAAATCTTTTATGAAAAATCATCAATAAATATGAAAAAATACCTCTTTATACACTTAGGACCCCATAAATCTAAATGGATGCAGCCCAACACCCTTCCAGTGTTATGCTTGCCAATACTGAAGTCACTTTCTTATGCATTTTTAGAATGGAGTGCTCACAAAATTTAAGTGTATTGATCTTCTTACCATTCAAAAGGTTATAGTTTCTCAACATCTCCAGTCCTCATACGCTCATATGACTCAGTATCATGTTCCATAATCTTGCCTTATCATCATTAGATAACTATGCTATAGATGCATTAACAAAGCCAATAATGGTACTTCCTTTCTATGTGTAGAGGCCATCATCCATCTTGTCCTTCAGCAAGACTAGAAAACCTTTAGTCACCTTAATAATTCCTCCTTCGCTCATATACTTATGGCCTTGTTGATCCAATGCCAACTATTTTACAAGTTGCATTATTGCCTATTACAACGATTCCTCCACTTTTCTCGTAACTACTGAGCCAATCTCTTTAGAATATTATATGCAGGGTATAACTAGAATCTAACACCCATTTGTTGCCAAAGACTCTAATATTATAGCTATTTTAAGTGCATATTTATTATCAGAATCATGCACTTGTTCAACAATGGATGAGCTCGCCTTCTCTTTGGACTTTAACATTAGGTAATCTCATTCAAAGTGTCTTTCCTTATGATAGTCCCAACATTTTGCATTCTTATTTTTTCATGAGACTCTGATCTGTGCTTTGATTTTCTCCTTACCTGTTGGCTAGTACTACCTTTAATAAAGAGCTCACTAGCTTCATCATCTTTGTCTCCTTCAACATGCCTCCCCACATCACAAGAGTTGAGTGTCTATCACACTTTCTCAAGAGTGGTAGGCTCCTTTCTATACATCATTAAATTCTCAATATCATGATATTTTGAAGTCAATTAAAATCTCAACGCATATGATAATGTACCTTTATTATTTTTAATTTCTGCAGTCTGTAAG
The DNA here is from genome assembly GCA_030864215.1 of Capsicum pubescens. Lineage (NCBI taxonomy): Eukaryota > Viridiplantae > Streptophyta > Magnoliopsida > Solanales > Solanaceae > Capsicum > Capsicum pubescens. The sequence goes on along the minus strand of CM061540.1, from coordinate 253,869,600 downwards.
TCTATGACAAGTTTATTGAACACATCTAGATAGTCTTGCAATAAAGTACCTGATTTATTCTTAAATTTATGAAGACATCATTGTAACAACATCCTTGTTGTCATCGATCGACCTGGCCATGCCTTTCATCTTATCCCATAACTATCCACCCATCTTGTTGAAACTTGTACTCACTTCACAAAGCACGTTAGGTGCAGGAGTCAGTTGGATGACACTCAATGCATCACCTTCAATCATCTTCTTATTGGAATTCAATATACCAATGGGGTACTTTTTATTAATACCATGGATTGAACCTTCTCTCTAGAGTAATGTCATCATCTAGACGTCCATATATTAAAGTTGTTGAACCTACTGAATCTATCAATTTTAAACTTCATGGAACTCATCGTTACTTATTTTTCCTCTTCTACTACAAATAGTGTTTGGAAACATAAAAAGCAAAAGTAATTCTTTTCTAATGTGGAATTTCAGACTGTGGCAAAAATGTGAAATAAAGATCAAGACAAAGAATACAATATTGTGGTTCAGTTCAGAATGATCTGACATCCACCGGAGAACAACTAATTTAACATTATTTACAAAGGAAATAGATCCTAATTACACCTAAGAGAATTGTTATCTCAACTCTCTACTCTTACAATGTATTAATTATAAATTTCTAGGATGATTTTACAATGAAGAATGGTCTTCCTTTTATAGATAGCCATACTTGGGCTCCTATCATAAAATAAAATAAAATAAATATAAAATTTATCCTCCACAAATTTTTGGTTTCTATTCATGTTTACTTCCTATCCAAGTAAATTGATACATGAGATTTTCTTCCACATGGATTAGACCCCATAAAGTCAAACCAACTCTTTCAGAGGGATTTATGATTATTTGTACTTATATCATGTCTGTCAATGTATTATCACCATACTAGGTATTTATTATATAGAAGTGTCCACAATGAGCTGCTTGAGGTCAACATGTGTGCTTCTCCATATTAACGATTGAATTCAAGGGTTGTTTTATCATGTAAAGGTATCTGCAGGCGTTACTACTGCATAGAAAATTAAGGCTCCACCTGAATTCCTTTTCTACATGCATTTTGCAGCTATTATGGAAATTATTACTTGTATTACCCTATGTGGGCCCACTTGATAAGTATTTCATGTGTTGTGTTGCAATTCTTTTAAAACAATAGGTATTTGTAAAACAATGTTAAACATTATTTTTTAAAGAATATCATTAAAATAATTATGAAAAAAAACTGTGATAAAACATATTATTTGTCAAAATTTCATTTGCACCACATAAAATATGATTGGGAGAATAATATCTGTTATTTAAAAATTATATAAAAGTACTATTAGTTACAATAATTAACAACTTAAGATATTTACAAATCATATGAAAAATTTGGTTGACTCTCATAATTTTAGTTGTTCCACATTGATTGAGACAAAAGAAGTAACATATATTATTGAAAAATGACATAAAAAGTACTATAAATCACAATAATTAACAATTTAAAAAATACAAAAAAGTTGATTGACTCTCTACATTTCATTTATGTCACATAAATTAAGATAGAAAAAAGTAACATATAGCCCGTGTTGACATGGAGGTTTATGTATGTATGTGTGCATATATATATATATATATACATACATACATTTCATCTATGTCACATAAATTAAGATAGAAAAAAGTAACATATAACATGTGCTGACATGTATATATATATATATATATCTATATATCTATATATATATATAAAGTGTCGTAAAACATATTGCTAGTTGAAATCTCATTTGCACCACATAAATTGAGACTGAGTGAATAACATCTGTTATTTGAAAATTACATAAAAGTGCTATTAATCACAATAATTAACAACTTAGAATATTTACAAACCATATGAAGATTTAGTTGACTCTCATAATTTCAGTTGTGCCACATTGATTGAAACAAAAGAAGTAACATATATTATTTGAAAATGATGTAAAAAATATTATAAATTATAGTAATGAACAACTTAAAATATTAAAAAAATATATAAAAATTAAATTGATTCTCTACATTTCATTATATCACATAAATTACGATAAAAAAAGTAATATATATTGGGCATTGCTGCCACAAGGATTTATGTCTAGTATATTAGCCAAATAAAAAAAGACAACCATGTAATTTGAAGAATGTGAATATATAAATTAGTACAATATCTTGTATGAAAATTATTTAGTCTAGTGAATTTATCTATTGTAAATACTTCTAAGGTATATTAACATTTGACAAATCAAGTAGAATAATAAAATGTCAGATTATTAAATTTTTAATAAAGCTATTAACCTGATAAAGGAAGATCATGACTACTTCTAGGAATTAGTTCAGATTCATTCCAGGATGCTCGACTACAGAAGTCATTCACCTCGTGAGGAGACTAGTAGAGTAGTATAGGGAGAGGAAGAAAGACTTGCACATGATGTTTATCGACTTAGAATAGGCTTACGATAAAGTTCCTAGGAAGGTTATATAGAGATTCTTGGAGGTTAGGAGTATAACTATGACGTACATTAGGTCGATTCAAAATATGTACGATGGAGCCAAGACTCAAGTTAGAACTATAGAGGGAAACTCAGGAAATTTCCCATGTTGATGGGGTTACACTAGAGATCGTCTCTTAGATTATTTTTATTTATCATGGTGATGGTTATTTTGACATAAAAAATTCAAGGTGAGGTAACTTGGTGTAGGCTTGATGGGGTATGTAGAAGAGATAAGGTAGATGACTTAGGGAATACTAGAGTGGGAAAGTTGTGATATACAGGACGAAGGTCCAGATTGAACTGATGGATTAGGGGCTAAGTATTGGAGGGATTAGGGCGTGGAGTCTGTAAAAGTATACTGAACCCCAGGTAGCATCTGGATAGATAAGGTTTTAAGTATAAGAGAGCTAAGTGTCCCTAGTGCATGTCCATGGTGATACCCCTTAGAGCAGAGTGTTGTGCTTATAGGTGTAATAAGATGAAGATTAAGGGCTAATGTTAATTTTTTTTTCTAGCGGTGGGCTTCATTACAAAGTGGTATCAGAGCCTAAGTTTAGTGTCATTGGGTGTCCTACAAAGCCGTGTCTGGTAGAGTCTCTTTTATGGGTGTGCAGTGTGCCACACTTATAAGAAAGAGTCTATGAGGTATTTAAGATTTTTTCCCTTTATTGTGATCTATTCTTTAAAGCTATAGAGTCTAAGGTCATGAAATCTCCTTTAATTCCCATATGTTTGCTTTTCAAATTATACCTCCCAGAAGATCTGATGCTCATGGAAACTCTTCTGTCTCGTCTGAGGATAATGTAGCTGGAACTTGTCCTACCTCAAGGGTACAAACCTAGTTTAGGGTCGCTACTTCTGATTTCCCTAGTGGAGTTCCATCGGTTCCCCCTAGTCCTCCCCGAACACCTCAGGGTGAAGTTTCCAATGTGAAGTTTTGTCATACACTAGTTAGGTTTTATTAGCGGGAGAAGGAATTAGGCTAAGATGGAGGAGAGACAGAACAAAAATTTTAGATATTCAGAGTAGGGTAGGGGTTATCACAATAGCGGTAGACATGGGAGATAGTGGCCTAAGGCAGCAAGCAATAAAAGTTTTGGTTTATATCCATCGTCTAGATCCCCTTAGACAAAGTCATCTGGTGATCGTTATTTTCAAAAAGGTGTAGGTCCTAGGGAACAAGGTGCCCAATATCAGTCTAGTAGAGCTAGTTAGTCCCTCTCTATCCTCCTTATCAGTTCTGTAATCAGTGTCATCATGGGTTTTGCCGTGAAGGGAAGAGTTGATACTTCAAGTATGGTCAATCGAGTCATATGTAGTGACATTGTCCTTTGGTCAGTGTTATTATAGGAGCCAACAAGATTCTGGTTGCTAGCTCTTCGAATTTTGTACCAAGGGGTGCTACTTGTGATACCAACACTAGCTGAAATTATCTTTATACTCTTAATACCTGCCCAGAGTCTGAGGCATCACCAAATGTCGTTGTTGGTATGTTATAACTCTTTCCTCGTGATATGTATTGCTTTTTTGATCCGAGGTCTACTCTCTCTTATGTGACCTTTATATGGCTGTTCATTTTGGTTTTGATCCTGAGTGTATTCTGGATCCTTTTTCTGTTTCCACCCCAGTGGTTAACTCTAATGTGGCTAGAGGGGTCTATACAGGTTGTGTGATATCGGTCCATGGTAGGGAGACCTTGGTGGATCTAATAGAGTTGGGCATGATAGAATTTGATATGATTTTTAGGGATGGACTGGTTGCATTCGTGCTATGCATCTCTGGATTATTGGACCCGTAGGGTCAGTTTCCATTTCCCAAATAAGTCGGTGATTGAATGGTAAGGTAGTTTCCTAGTACCTAAGGATGGTTCATTTTGTATTTCAGAGCCCAAAAATTGATCTCCAAAAGGGTGCCTCTACCATTTAGTGCATGATAAGGATTCTAGATCTGAAGGTCCTTCTTTACAGTCTATCCCTGTGGTTTGTGAATTTTATCGAGGTGTTCCCTGATGATCTTCCTAGTGTTCTTCTCGATGGGAAAATTGATTTTTGGGATTGATTTCATTTTGAACACTCATCCTATCTCTACCCCTTTTTATGAAATGGCTCCGATTGAGTTGAAAGAATATAAGAAGCAGTTGAAAGAACTTCTTGATAAGGGCTTGTTTGCCCTAGTGCTTCTCCATGGGTTTCTTCTATTTTTTTATGCGTAAGAAGGATGGTTTCCTACATATATGTATAGGTTATCGGCTTAATAGGGAATTTAGGGTGACCTCCTTGGAGGGTGGAGCAAATATATCTTTTACGTGAGACACTCTGTTAGTAGTGCATGATGGATGATAGACACTAAGTTTGAACCTTAGATGTTGATTTTGGTGAAAGCCATATGTTAGCTCAAGTATAGCGATGCAATATTTTTGGGAGTAAATTGGTTAGCCTGACGGGGTATGTGGAAGAGATAAGGTAGATGACTTAGGAAATACTGGAGTCGAAAAGTTATGATATATAAGCTGGAGGTCCAGGTTGAACTGATGGATTGGGGGCTAAGTCATTGTAGGGATTAGGGTGTGGAGTCTGTAAAAGTATACTGAACCCCAGGTAGCATCTGGATAGAGAGGTTTGAACTATAAGAGAGCCAAGTGTCCATAGTGCTTGTCCGTAGTGATACCCCTTAAAGTGGAGTGTTATGCTTATAGGTGTAATAAGATGGAGATTGAGGGCTAATCTTAAATTTTCTTCTAGCGGTGGGCTTCAGGGGAGAGTTGGGGTGAATTTATTCCTATTCTATAAATCCCCTCCTATTTTGATTAAGAGGGCACTCTACTAGTGTTGTATGAATTCAAATAGTGTTTATGCCTAAGGCCCGCATTCTACATGCCTCATATGTCTATACTCCAGCCCCTAAACCAAAGGCAATAATGGTTCTCAGAAATCCGATCTTACAAGTGTTTAAGCTCTATGTCATGACACTCATGCTCCATACATTCATGTCTCACGTTATGCCTTGTTCTAAGAAATAGTGGTTTCAAGCGGAAATCCTTGCCTTTTTCCCTAAATATGAATCTCGACTTTATGTTATATTACCCATGATATATGCAGTGGTGTTTCTCCTGGTGCCCAATCTTAAGGACTCATGCTATGGTATGTTTATGTCAGAATGACCCTCTATTTATAACCTAGGTGTTGCTACGAATTACTTCGTGCCTATTGTACCGTGTCCCATTTTGTAGGTCTCTCCTTGAGTAGTACGACAAATAGGAATTGTAATTGAAAAATACCCTCTCCCTCATTCTTGATGCTTGTACTCTTGTTCCTCAGTGACCCTTCTTATGATAGGATGGGAGTGGCTATAGAAGCATAATAATATTTTGGATGAGGGAGTAAATGTTCTTTATTGTGAAATTTTTGGGTGACTACTCAGGATTAAGTTGCAGATGAAGATGGGAGAATAAGAGGGACCTTTGTTATGTTAAATAGTTTAGAAGAAAATATATGGTGAAATCCATCGCGATAATGATTGAAGTTTCTATTTTTAGGTGGGAGATCTGAAAAGCAAGGGTAGAAAGGCAGGCTTAAATGTGTGATTAGTAGATACACAAACCATTATGTTATGTGGTTAGTACTCCTTGATTTAGACCTAAGGTTACTTTATTGTTATGATGAGATTAGGTAGTTATATTGGAGTGATGTAAAATATAGGGTACCATGGCTTACACTAGCACTTTTAACTTTGATTTTGGCTTTAACATGGGTGGGAGACGCAACAAATGCACATGCCTTGTTGTTATGTATTTTGTGGGGGAGTTAGGATGTTGAAGTGATGGAGTGTTGTATTCAAAGTTGAAAGCTTAGCGGAGAGTGTTGTCATATTTAAGGGTTCTTAGATGTATTGTTTGGGAGGAAGGAGCTATGTGGGAAGCTAGAGAGGACATAAAATCCAAGTATCCATTCTTGTTCCCCATCCCTGATAATTATGCTTGAGTGTAATACCCCAAAAAATCCAAGCCTATGTTAGCGCCATATTTCAAGCTCATGCATAGTACATTATATCTCTTTGGTAGTTTTATGAGTGAGTTTGAGGTATATTAAGGCGTCAAATAACTCCCAGCTATTAGACGAATCAAAACATCCTTTACCGATTGAATTTTTGAGAAGAATGTTGCTTTAGTAAACTTCAGATGAGCATATCTTTTGCTCTACTCATAATTTTCCAGCTCAATACCCACTAAATGATAGGAAATTGAATTACCTTTCCAACGATACCAATTTCTCTTAAATTTGATACTCGGGTGAGAAGTTATGGCACTTTTAGTTCAAAATAGTAGCCCAACATGATAAGGTCGCGTCGCGGTGATGACCAAAATCATATTCGTCCTTTTCCAGTGTGTCACCGTAATTGCCACCACATCGCGCCAAGGGGTCATTTCGCAATTGTCCTTTTCCTATGGGGCACCGTGATAGGCACCGCGTCGCGCCAAGCTTCTAGTTGGGGATCGTCTGTTTCTAGAGGCACAACGCGATAGCACCGCATTGCGCCGACATGCAAAATTGGGATTTTCAGTTTCGTGATTTAAATTTTAGGGAACGTTTGGTCTTTTACCAAGGCCCTAAACTCATCCAAAATACGAAATTAAAACCCTAAAAGACATTATATTTCTCATTACTCACAAATCCTCTTCAAGCAACTAATCTCCTTTCAAGAACAAAAACCCTAGCCTTCAAAGTTCAAGATGAAAACTTAAGAATTCACCATCAACTCTCATGAATTCATCACCCTAGGTATGTTAAGTGTTCATCTATGGATTTCTTTCACCCATGGAGTCCAAATATCCAATTCTAAATTCAAGTTGGGATCTTTTCAAGTTTTTCATGATTTTTAATTGTGATTTTAACCATGAATTCCCATAAATTGTAATTCTACACCATGTTTACATGAAATTGTTGTTGTTATTCAACCCCACATGTTTTAATAATGTTATTCACTGATTTAATTCATAATTAGTGATGTTGATGTTGAAATCATGTTAGTACTACAAGATTTAAACTATTCTCATGCTTAGCTTACACCATGCATTGCAAGTGTTTGATGAAATGCTTACAATAATGAATTTTGAACAATGCTTTCATATTATGTCCCCAAAGTTTTAGTTCTAACTTGCTATTATTGCTATCGAGTCTTGGGGGTTATGAATACCCGAAAACTTAGTTGTTCACTTAGTCTCAGTATCTTCAAAATAGTTTCAGAATATGTTATGAGCATTATCCGTTTAGTCAGTCATCATAATCAGTTAAACTTAGAATAGTTCAGTATTACGAGTCAGTTCAGTTGGGAGTAAGATTTAGCACCGAGCGAGTCAGGGATGGCGGCTTCCCCGTCAGATAGGCATTCATTAGTATCAGTCCATGTACTCTAGAACTATGTAGACAGCATAGGATATGAGGAGTCACCCGTCAGTTTAGGCTTGACTACCTCGCAGGGGTCACCCGTTGATGTTGGGTGTATTTATGCATTCTAGTGTCACTATTCTAGTCTTTTTAGACTTGTTTTGAGGATGATTCATGTGATTAATGTGTTGATAATGATAAAAATATGCATCTAAGTGTCCATGTATGTGTTTACAATGTTTAATGGTGTTTTCAAATAAGTTTTGATTCAAATTGATCATTTAGAGTTCAACCGAGAAAAATAGTGTGACTAGCTTGAGCTTGGTGTTTGTCTAGTCTCTCATGTTGAGTTCTAATGTTTTTAATGAGTTAATAAATTGTTATTGTGTATTTATATGTTAAACAAATTTATTAGAATGTTCAAGGGTCAATTGGATCAAAACAAGAGCCAAAGCAATGAGCTAAAGATCAAAGTGAATGAAGTCTAGTCTTAGCTCATGTTTCTAGTTCGTCGTGTTGGATGTTGTGCTGTTTTGAGCTTTAAATTGTTGTGTTTAATTCTATAGGATGCTTTATGAATAGATTATGATGATATATTAAGGATATAAAAGCTTCAAATTAAGTATAAACAACTCAAAAAGGCTTGAGTGGATCACGAAAGCACAATATGCAACTTGACACAAATTTGGACACTTGAAATGTACAAGAAGAGTGAGGGCGCGTGGGAAGGCTTTTTGGTGTGTGAATCACTCCAAACGGTTTAGAAGGCACCATAATAGTGAACCAAGGCAATATGGAGGCAACGCCTTTCCCGGAGAGGCGCTCAACCTAGGGCACAACCTTGTCTGGAGCGGGGCTATAGCCAGGCGACGCCCTCTCCACTCCCGGGCTCAATAACTGAACGTTTCCAACTCCAACACGGATTTGTCTTGCTTTTAAACTATAAATACATGTTATATCACGTTCATACATACTTTTGGACATCTTTGGACAATTGGAGGTTGCTCTACACATTTTTTGGGGTTTTATTTTCTTAACTTTAGTTTCTTTCATAGTTTGTTTCATCAATCCAAGGGATTGGATGATGAATATTTTCATTAAAGGCTAAAACTCCTTTTCCTGGGTTAAGTCCAAGATCATGATTATTTTGTTTTGAATTAATTTTGTTGAATTTCTTATCATTATGGTTGTTTATTTACCCTTGTTATAACTATTTTAAGGATTCATGGCCCTTAGAATATATTCATTGTCGACCTTGTGATCTCGAGAGGGAGAATAGGAATATAGAATGTGGGGTATATAGAAAAAGGTTCTTATTCCTTTATAAAAAATAAGGAATTTGAATTAGCATCTTGGATAGGGATATACCTAGAAGCCTTATTTGATATACACGTAGGATGATAGTTTTAAATCACCTAGTTGATTATTGCATCCCCACTCAATGAAGTAGTTGTAATGTCCAAATTAGGTAAACGATTAGATATTGGGAAACCATGATCATGCAATTAACCCTACAAATCAACAACAAGATAACCAATTTAAAGAATAAATTTCAATAACGTAGTATGATTATTCGTAAGCCTTAACCCTGGGTTCTACCCATTGATTATCCTAAGTCATTACTTTTCTGCATTAGTTTAGTTTTTTTTTAGTTTACAATTCTAAAACCTTCTACTTTACCTTTTCTCAATTTGTTAAACTAGAATTGGGTTGTTGTTTAACACAAGTCCCTGTGGGATCGATATTCATCTTTGTTGAAGGCCACTATACTACTTGATAAATCACGTACACTTGCATGTGTGCTTTAGGTTAGGCTTGATACCCTTACTCCTTTGGGACAGTACATCAGTGGATCCACACAGCTAGTGTTAGTACCCGTGGCACGGTACTGACACCCTTCTAATTGGGTCACAGGTTGGACCACAAATTTGCTTATTGGGGCATGTCAGTTAGATGATAGATCCCATAGTCTCAATTCAATATTCAGTATACTTCAGTTCAGGCTTGTATTGACCATAGCATACAGATATCAGTTATTCATTTATCAGATTTTAGCATTTTAGTTTACAGATTATATTCAGAATATTTTTATGTTTAGTCATGTATTCTAAGTATTTACAAATTTCATGCCTTCTATTCAGTACTTCATGTTATTCATTCAGTCAGTTATTACTCTTGTACATAAAACCATGCATATCAGCCTACCTCATTTAGCATACCAGTACATTCAAAGTACTGATCGCATACTCTTTTCTTGCACCATGATGTATCATATTATAGGTTCGGATGCCCAGTTCCTAGACCGCGCATAGACCTTCTAGATTATCAGTTGTAGCAGTGGTGAGTTCTCATATTTTAAGGACAGAATATATTTATTTTCATACTTTCAGTTCAGTAGTTAGATGGAGTTAGTTGGGGCCTATCCCATCAACTCTTATTCAGTCAGTAGAGGCTTTTCAGACTAGTTTTGTTATTATTTTATTAGTTTCAGACAATTGTTTCCAGCAGTTGTTTCCAAATTCATGATCCAATATTGTTCACTTATTTAAAACCTTATGGCTTATCAGTTGTTCTTCCGCATATGTTATTATATTATTCAGTGCTCACAACAGGTACCAGCTCATGGGTTTGCTTGTGGTCTCTCAGGACTATAAGCACCGTGTGGTGCCCAGGGTATACTCTCGGGGCATTACAAAGTTGGCATCAAAGCCTAAGGTTTTAAAGTGTCCTAGAAAGTCTGAAAGCCATGTCAAGTAGAGTCTTGTGCATGGGTATAAAGTGTGCCATATTTATGGACAAGAGGCTACGAGGCATTTAAGAAAAGTTTCCCTTCTTTCAGTGTTCATGTCGTGCAACTAAGCAGGATGCTTATGTTAAACTCTCTGTCTAATCTATTCTTCCTTTTGTTTACAGAGCATGCCTCCCAAAAAGACAAACTGAAGAAGAAATGTGAACCAGCTAGCACCTACGCCCACTCAGGAATATCCCCTGAATGAGCATGTTTCCCGTGCAGAGTTCAGAGCTAGATTCACTACTCTAGCTCACTTTGTAGCGGCTTAGAATGCTTAGCCAGCTGTTCCGGCTATCCCAGTGGCCAATACTGCTGCAGCTAGGATTCGGGACTTTACCTGAATGAATCCTCCTCTGTTTTCAGGATCCAAATCTAAAGAAGATCTGCAGGAATTCTCAGACATGGTCCAGAAGGTAACGAATAGTATTAGGGTGACTTCTAGTGAGAGTGCTAAATTGGCTGCTTACTAGTTGCAGGATGTGTCTTATACATGATTTAAGCAGTGAAAAGTAGATAGAGGCGCAGATGTAAGGCCTATAGAATAGGAAGATTTTTCTACTACCTTCTTAGGCCAGTTCTTTACGTTGGAGTTGAGAGAAGCCAGGGTGTTAGAGTTTATTAACTTGAGGCAGGGCAACATGAGTGTGAAAGAGTATTCCCTCAAGTTTACTTAGTTAGCTAGGTATGCTCCTCATGTGGTAACTGATAGCAGGTCTAAGATGAGTAAGTTCATGTATGGTGTATCTAACAGTATGGTCAAAGAGTGTAGGACTGCAATATTGATTAAGGAGATAGACTTATCTAGGCTTATGGTTCATGCTTAATAGATTGAGGAGTAGAAGACTAAGGAGAGAGAGAAGGAGAATAAGAGGGCTAGAATGGGTAGCTTTAATTTTAATCAGCCAAGGTCAGAAGGCGTTAACCATTCTCAGTTCCGTCAGAAATCTTCAGTCCCAGCTCCATCTTCAGCTAGTGCCCCAGTGCCTAAATTCAGAAATGACAATCGGGATAGGGCGCCAGGCTCTAAGTCCCAAGGCAGTGTTAACAGTGTTCGTACGAATCCTCTTTGCCAAAAATATGGTAGAAACCATCAGGGTATTTATAGAGCCAATAGTGATGTATGTTTTGGGTGTGGTAATCCAGGCTACCGAGTCAGGTATTGTCCAAAAAGTGGTCAACAGGGTCAGTCCAGTCGTCCCCCAGTTCCAGTCGGCCGCCCGACTCAGCAGGGTGCCGCTTCCAGTGCTACCAGTGGTCAACGTCCAAATAAATTGTATGTTCTTCAGTCCCAACAGGATCAGGAAAATTCTTCTGATATGGTTACTGGTACTTTACAGGTTTTTTATTTACATGTTATGCTTTATTAGACCTTGGAGCTTCTCTTTCTTTGTAACCCCTTATATAGCCGTCAACTTTGGAGTCTGTCCCAAAATCTTAGCAGAGCCTTTTTTAGTATCTACCCAGTAGGTGTCTCTATTATAGCCAGGAAGGTATACAGGAACTGTCCAATCATAATATCTCAGAAAGTTACTCCAGTTGACCTTGTGGAGTTACAGATGACTGATTTTGATGTCATTCTCGGCATAGATTGGCTCCACTCATGTTGTACTTCTGTTTATTGTAGAAATAGAGTAGTTCATTTTCAATTTCCAAATGAACCAGTCCTTGAATGGAGAGGTAGTACTACAGCTCTTAGCGGTCAACTTGTTTCGTACCTTAGAGCGAGAAAGATGATATCTAAGGGGTGTATTTATCAACTTGTCCAAGTCAAAGACTCTAATTATGAAACTCCTAACCTTGAGTCAATTTCAGTAGTGAGGGAATTTCCAAATATGTTCCCTAAAGATCTTCCCGGAGTTTCTCCCGAAAGGAAAATTGACTACAGAATAGACCTTCTTCCAGATACTAACCTATCTCTATTCCGCCATATAGAATTGCTCCAGCCAAGATCAAAGAGTTGAGAGAACAGTTTAAAGACCTCCTAGATAAGGGATTTATCAGGCCCAGTGTATCTCCATGGGGCATACCAATTCTATTCGTGTGTAAGAAAAATAGTTCTCTTCGAATATGTATTGACTACCATCAGTTGGACAAAGTCACAATCAAAAACAAATATCCACTTTCCAGAATTGATGACTTTTTTGACCAACTTCCGGGTATCAGTTACTTTTCTAAGATAGACCTCAGATCTGGCTATCATCAGCTCAGAGTCAGAGAATATGACATTTTGAAAATAGATTTCAGAACTCGGTATGATCACTTCGAGTTTTTAGTCATGTCCTTTGGTCTTATGAATGCCCCAACAGCCTTCATGGACTTGATGAATAGAGTGTTCAAATAGTAATTGTACATATTCATCATAGTCTTCATTGGTGACATTCTTGTCTACTCCCGTAATGAAAATGATTATGCATACCACCTCAGAATAGTATTGCAGACTCTTAGAGCCCATCAGTTGTTCTCTAAATTCAGTAAGTATGAATTTTGGATAAGATCAGGAGCTTTCCTTGGCCATATTATTTTCGGTGATGACATTAGAGTCGATCCTCAAAAGATCGAGGCGGTGAGAAACTAGCCTAGGCCAATCTCTTCATTAGATATCAGGTGTTTCTTGGGTTTGGCTGGCTATTACTAATATTTTTTTGAAGGATTTTTGTCTATTGTGTCCCCCATGTCGAGATTGACTCAAAAGAAGGTTAAGTTTTAGTGGTCAGTTCCTGTGAAAAGAGTTTTCAGGAGTTAAAGACTCGACTCACCACAACCCCAATTTTGACATTGCCAGATGGTTCAGATGGATTTATTATGTATTGTGATGCTTCCAGAGTTGGTTTGAGGTATGTTTTGATGCAGAAGGGTAAGGTTGTGGCCTATGCCTTTAGACAGTTTAATCCCCATGAAAAGAATTACCCTACCCATGATCTTGAGTTAGCAACTATTATTTTTTCCTTGAAGATATGGAGGCATTATCTGTATGGGATACACGTTGATGCGTTCACAGATCACAAAATCTTGCAGTGTGTACTTTTACAGGAGGATTTGAATCTGTGCCAGAAGAGATGGTTAAAATTGTAGAAAGATTATGATATGAGTGTTTTGTATCATTCGGGTAAGGATAATGTAGTGGCATACGCCTTAAGTAGATTGTGTATGGGTAGTGTTGCTCATGTTGAGGATGATAAGAAAAACTTAGTTTAGGAAGTTCATCATCTTGACAAGTTAGGCATTTGTTTGGTTGATTCATCTAAGGGTAGCATTTGGGTTCAGAATAGTTCAGAATCTTCTTTGGTTGCCGAAGTGAAAGAAAACCAGGATAGGGATCCTAATCTGGTGAAGTTGAAGAAGTCAATCAAAGATTAGAAAGTAGAGGTTTTCTCCCAAGGGGGAGATGGCGTGTTGCGTTGCCAGGGTAGACTGTGTGTGTCGTGTGTTGATGAGATGAGACAATGAATTCTTGTAGAAACATATGGTGTGCGTTAATCTATTCATCCAGGAGCCACAAATATGTACCATAATCTACGGGAAATCTATTGGTGGAGTGGGATGAAGAGAGATATTACAGAGTTTGTGGCTAAGTGCTCCACTTATCAGCAGGTTAAGATTGAACATCAGAAGCCTAGTGGGTCTATGCAGGAGTTTAGTATTCCCACTTGAAAGTGGAAGGAAGTGAACATAGATTTTGTGATGGGTTTGCCTCGTACTAGTCGTTAGCATAATTCAATTTGGGTCATTATAGACAGAATTACTAAATCAGCCCATTTCTTGCCGGTCCATACTTCTTATTCAGCCAAGGACTATGCCAAACTCTATCTCAGAGAGTTAGTTAGGTTGCACAGTGTTCCGTTGTCCATCATTTCAGATAGAGGTAATTAGTTTACCTCGTACTTTTGGAAGGCTTTCTAGAAGGGTCTTGGTACCCAAGTTCACCTCAGTACAACCTTTTACCCTCAGACAGGAGGTCAGGTAGAAAGGACCATTTAGACCCTTGAAGATATGTTGAGAGCATGTGTAGTCGACTTTAAAGGCAAAGGGCAGTTGGTATGACCATTTATCTTTGATTGAATTTACATATAATAACAGCTATCATTCTAGTATTCAGATGGCTCCATTTGAGGCTCTAGATGGAAGGAGATATAAATCTCTGATTGGTTGGTTTGAAGTAGGAGAAGCCGCTGTGATAGGGCCTGACTTGGTGTTTGATGCATTAGATAAAGTATAGTTGATTAGGGAGAGGCTTAAGGCAGCCCAGAGCCAACAGAAATCTTATGCAGATGTCATAGGGAAAGATCTTGAGTTTGAGATTGGTGATTTCATATATTTAAAGATCTCTCCCATGAAGGGAGTGAAGAGGTTTAGTAATAAGGGGAAGCTTAGTCCCCGATATGTTGGCCATTATAGAGTTTTGAGTTATTTCGGAAAGGTGGCTTATGAGCTTAAGTTGCCTGCAGACTTAGCATCAATGTACCCAGTATTCTATATCTCCTTATTGAAGAAGTGTATTGGAGACCCAACAGTTTTCGTTCTCTTAGAAAGCGTAGATGTTCAAAACAACCTTTCCTATGAAGAAGTTCCAGTCAAAATCCTTGATCGACAAATTCATAGAGTAAGGAACAAAGAAGTTCCCCAAGTCAAAGTTCTTTGGCGGAATCAGTTCGTGGAGGGAGCAACTTGGGAAGCAGAAGCAGATATGCGGACCAAGTACCCCCATCTTTTCTCCGCAAAATCAGACTCAACTTAAGGTAACAATCTCCTTAGAATTTCTCTTCTCCATGCTCAGTTTCAGATGCATATCATTCTCATGTCAGTCATGCATTCACAGAACCATTCAGTCATGTGTCATGTTTCAAAATCAGCCATGTAATCATGTTTTCATCACATATATTTAGCATGTAATCTCAGTTCCTCAGTGTTTTTAGCTTAACCAGTCTCATTCGAGGATGAATATTCCTAAAGGGGAAATATTGTAATACCCCAAAAAATTTAAGCCTATATTAGCGCCATGTTTCAAGCTTATGCATAGTACATTATAGCTCTTTGGTAGTTTTATGAGTGAGTTTGAGGTATATTAAGGCCTCAAATAACTCCCAGCTATTAGACGAATCAAAACATCCCTTACCGATAGATTTTTTGAGAAGAATGTTGCTTTAGTCAATTTCAAACGAGCATATATTTTGCTCTACTTAGAATTTTCCAGCTCAATACCCACCAAATGATAGGAAATTGAATTAGTTTTCCAACGATACCAATTTTGCCAAAATTCGATACTCGAGTAAGAAGTAATAGCACTTTTAGTGCAAAACAGTAGCCTAACGCGATAAGGCCGCCTCGTGGTGATGGCTGAAATTATGTTCATCCTTTTCTAGTGTATCATCGCAATTGCCACCGCGTCGCGCCAAGGGGCCGCCATTTTGCAATTGTCCTTTTTCCAGTGGGGCACCACGATTGGCACCGCGTCACGCTAAGCTTCCTGTTGGGGATCGTCCATTTTTAGAGGCGCAACGTGATAGCACTGCATCACGCCATTGGGAAAAATGGGAATTGTCCTTTTTCCATTGTCCCAACGCAATTGCACCGCATCGCGCCGACATGCAAAATTGAGATTTTCAGTTTCGCAATTTAAATTTTAGGGACCATTTGGTCTTTTCCCAAGGCCCTAAACTCGTCCAAAACACGAAATTAAAACCCTAAATAGGTATTATATGTCCCATTACTCATAAATCCTCTTTAAGGAACTAATCTCCTTTCAAGAACAAACACTCTAGCCTTCATAGTTCAAGATCAAAACTTAAGAATTCACCATCAGCTCTCACGAATTCATCACCCCATGTATGTTAAGTGTTCATCTATGGGTTTCTTTCACCCATGGAGTCCAAATATCCAATTCTAAATTCAAGTTGGGATCTTTACAAGTTTTTCGTGATTTTTAATTGTGATTTTAACCATGAATTCCCATGAATTGTAATTCTACACCATGTTTACATAAAATTGTCGTTGTTATTCAACCCTACATGTTTTAATGATATTATTCACTGATTTAATTCATAATTAATGATGTTGATGTTCAAATCATGTTATTACTACAAACTTTAAACTATTATCATGCTTAGCTTACACCATGCATTGCAAGTGTTTGATGAAATGCTTACAAGAATGAATTTTGAACAATGCTTTCATATTATGTCCCCAAAGTTTTAGTACTAACTTGCTATTATTGCTATCGAGTCCTGGGGGTTATGAATACCCGAAAACTTAGTTGTTTACTTAGTCTCAGTATCTGTGGAATAGTTTCAGAATATATTATTAGCATTATCAGTTCAGTCAATCATCATAATTAATTAAACTTAGAACAGTTCAATATTCTGAGTCAATTTAGTTGGGAGTAGGATTTAGCACCAAGCGAGTGCAGGGATGGCGACTTCCTGTTAGATAGGCAGAGTCGTTAGTAGCAGTCTCTGTACTCCAGAACTTTGTAGAAAGCCTAGGATATGGGGATTCACCCATCAGTTTAGGCTTGACTACATCGCAGGGGTTACCCGACAGTTTAGGCTTGACACCTTTAGTCCTTCGGGACAGTACATCTATGGATACACACAAACAGTGATAGTACCCGTGGCACGGTACTGACACCCTTCCAACTGGGGTTACTGGTTGGACCCTAAATTTGCTCATTGGGATATGTCGGTTAGATAATAGCTCCTACAGTCTCAGTTCAGTATTTAGTTTACTTTAGTTTAGGCTTGTATTCACCATAGCATACAGATATAAGTTATTCAGTTATCAGATTTTAGTTTACAGATTATATTCAGAACATAGTTTATGCTTGATCATGCATTCTCAGTATTTACAGATTTCATGCATTTTATTTAGTACTTCTCGCTCTTCATTTAGTCAGTTATTACTCTTGTACATGAAACCATGCATATTAGCCTATCTCATTTAGCATACCAGTACATTCAAAGTACTGATCACATACTTTTCTTTTACGCTTTGATGTATCATATCATAGGTTTGGATGCCCAGTTCTCAGATAGCACATAAACCTTCCAGATTATCAGCTGTAGCAGTGGTGAGTCCTCATATTTTGAGAAAGACTATATTTATTTTCATACTTTCAGTTCAGTAGTTAGATGGAGTTAGTTGGGGCCTATCCCATCAACTCTTATTTAGTCAGTAGAGGCTTTTCAGACTAGTGCAGACAGTCAGTCAGTTTTATTATTATTTTATTAGTTTCAGACAGTTGTTTCCAGATTCATAATCCAATATCATTTTTAGTTATTTAAAACCTTATAGCTTATCAGTTGTTCTTTCGCATATGTTATTATATTATTCAATGCTCACAGCAGATACCAGCTCATGGGTTAGCTTGTGGTCTCTATGGATCGTCAGCACCGTATAACCCCCGGGGTGTACTCTCAGGGTGTTACATGAGGTATGTATTATTCTTAACATCTTGTTTTTTTTACTTTGTTAAAGGGAAGTATGGTTGTTAGTTGTGCTAAAATCATGCTTTTAAATGCCTTGACTCATCATTCCAGGACAAATGATCCAAGTAGGGGAGAATTGAAACACCCCAAATTTTAGCCCTTGAAAATTTTCTGAGTTCTAAGCTTTCTGCCCTGCCAACGACTCACCTGACAAGTTGTAATACATCTTTACGGCATAGGACCCAGTCGTAATGAGCCCAGAGGATTTACCTAAGTCACTGCTTTGATAATGACTTGACTTAACGAGTTGTATAGACTCCTAACGAGTTGTAAGAAGGGTAATTCATAATGTGTCCAGTGTAGTGCCTCTAGTAAAACTATTGAGACTACGACTTGACCCTACGAGTCATAGTGTCTCATTATAAGATGTAGGGTTCCAGTCGTAGGGTTCATAGTGAAGAGCCTAAGGAGGTCCTGGTTTGGCTACAACTGGAGGGTCCGAGTCATAAGGTGACCCTACGAGTCGTAAGTCACCCGTAATGACTGACGGTTTAATTTCCAGCTTTTAATAAGGGTATTTAGACATTTCCCCCTTGCCCTAAACATAACCCACAACCTATAAACCCTATTAAGACTTTATCCTCACCCATAACACAATAAAAAATATATCCTCTTCTCTCTCAAATTCTCTCAAGCCAAGCAAGCTAGGGTTTCCCCAAGGTTGAGCATCCAGGGGTTAGTTCAAGGTTTCTTCTCTATAATTGTTAATGTTTCAGGCATATTACTCTCCCTCATTGTTAATTTGTTAAAAACAGATATTTTAAAGTATTGTTCATCAGATATTCATATTGGTTTTATAACAAGGGTTGAGGGTTTGAATGCTTTTTATTGAACAATGTTTTCCCATGGTTTATATATGATTAATCATGCTTTAAATATGATTTTGAATTTACGGGTAAATAGGAATGGTGATTAAACTAAGAGGTTATGGTTAACCCCCAATTTGATGATTTTACCTTTATTATGGTTTTGGAAATTGTATGCCTTTAACATGTTTTTGAAGTTGTCAATGAAAGGGTTTTTGTCACATAGTTTGGTTTACCCACTTGTAATAATGTATTGGCATCAAAAGGATAATGAAGTATTCATGTTTTCCTTGAAAGGACTTGGTGGCCATGTATTAATAGTGGAATTGGAGCCTTGTGGATTCGGTTGATTAAATGGGTTTGAGTTCTGAATGATTGATTATTTGAATATCTTTTGACCTATGGGTTTGAGTCCCAGTTGGTTGAGTAGATAATATGGCATGATGGTATTATTTTTCAAGAGAGGTTGGTATGACGATACCAATGGGATGCCTTGGTGTGTAATTGGTTTAATGAAAATAAAAATATGTGTTAAATGTTTTAATTGGGCTTAAAAGAGGGTTTTGTAGCTAATCGTGGATGGTGGAGGTCCCGAGGGAACAGATACTGGAAACCACGCTAGCCGATGCAGAGGTCATTTTGGATTAAGGGCTCGAGTCCACCTTATTACTATCATTATGATTGGAGGGTTCTAGTCCCCCATATCACCTTTCATGATCGGATGCTTAAGTCACCTTAGTATATGATTTGAGGGTTCGAGTCCCCAGTGCATATATGTATGATCTTTATCTGGTTTGTGCGGCTACACACATCGGGTCACAACCAGGGGGTGAGAACTAGGGCCCATATAGACCGTGGGCACTATTATTATGACGTTAAAGCTACACATCTCATGTTAAGATTTTCAAACATTCATGTAAAGCCTTGTTTTCTATCCCGACATGTGATATAATATATATGTATGCGCATTGGATTTTGAATAATGTTAAATTGTTGATCATTGTATAGTGTTATCCTTATCCCTGAGTATCATGCTAGCGTTCACCCTGCTAACCGTCTTCAGACGTTGTATCCCCACGCAATGCAAGAATTGACCATACTTCTAATTCTCCTGCACAATGATAACACTTATGGACTAGTTCATGAGTTGATATTGAAGTGGTGAGCTTCCATACATCAGAAGTCTATATTTCATATTGTGTTCTCTTATGTCTCATATTGTTTAGATGTATTTTAGCTATAGTCAGGGGCATGTACCGTCATCTTATTGGTATTTAATTTGGTACTTTGTTTAGAAGGTTTTGTTGGATTACTGTGGATTTGGGTGATGTTGGTCAGTTGTTGGTTATTGATTGTAGAAGTATCTTTTATTCTCTAAACTTATCTAGTTATATGCTTGGAATTCATCTGATAGAGTGATATTGTGGTGGTTGGTTAGGTGCAAAGGAGTGATCTCTGGTCCCCGACGGACTTGAGATACCTGTCCCAGCTAGGCCCTGGTTCGGGCCGTGATAATATGTATCAATTTAAATCGTGGATTAGTGTATTACTAGTTTAAATATGTTCACATATAAATTTAATAAAGGCAGTAGAGAAATAAAAGTGAATGGAATGAAATAGTAGGGCCTAGTTGCTTGATATTAGGGTTATATCTAGAGATGATGCAATATAATTGGTCTAGAGTTTGGAGGCAATCAGATATAAATATGCTTGAGAACTACACTTAGTAGGCATTTGAACATGCGATTTCATCTCATGATTTAAAATTAGGAGATGAAATCATTGTTTGGACATACAATTTCAGCTCATGATAATAAATCGAGAGATGAAATCTCAAATTATCAAAAAAATCATGATTTTCTCCCAAATCATTATTTCAACTTTTCTTTAAATACAAAATTTGATCCATAAGTTTAATTTTGTAAAAGGAACATTATTTTAAATTTTGCAAAAAACAAAAAGTAGAAAATCATAGAGATTGTTCATACCATGTGAAGGATTATACTAAAGAATAACTAGTTATTATTGTTGGCTAGTGGATTTTTATAAATTATGTATTCTTAAAAGTATGTAATTGTAAATATTTATTTATAAAAGTAACATGGAGATATATTTATATTTGGTACAAAAAGATTCATAAGTTGGTAGATATATTTATATCTACCAACCATATTTACCAATATATTTATAATTTTTTGCTTATATGGTAAAATGATATAAAAATTAAATTTATTTTAATACTTTCCAGAACTTATATTTATGAAAAAAATACTACTTAAAAAATCTGAATTACATGTCCAAAAACAACTTTAACTTCATCTTAAATGATTTCATATCATGGTTTGAAATCATGATTTCATATCGTATGGACAAACGGGCCTTAGTAAAGTACAGAAAGCTTAGAGCACAAGAATATGAGTTTATTGCTTTTTTTTAATTGTTTCCAGTCTCACTCTTATAAGTGTGCAAAGACTTCTATTTGTAGACAATAAAGATAATTCATTGGCTAATAAGAGAGCTCTACTTGAGCCCTAAAATAAAATGTCTAACAGAAATGATCCGTTTGAAAATACCATTAAAGAGTGCTAGCTAATATTCCTCTTGTCATTCACAGAATATCATTCAGACATATGTACTTGACATATCTATCCTTTTATCATTTTATTTTATTGTCAAGACATAGTCCTTCACTGACTTTAGGCTATGAGCTTCTGCCTTTTCTTTGATAACGATCATTTCATAATCCCAGTGATGAGCTGAGGTCAAGCTAAGCGACTAGTCTTCGAACTAATCACTTGATCAATGAACCATTATTGATACTTTTCACCGATCTTACTGCCACATTTTCACTCTAAGTTTTTCCGTGTATATAAGTAACTTTTTTTCAATTCAGAATAAATTAAAGAAATATTTTTTAGTACCAATTAGTGTTATACCAAACATTTTAAAAGTGTTTATAAAGCCTAGTGCACTAAAGCTCCCTCTATGCACAGGGTTCAGGGAAAGGCCCCACCGCAAGGGTGTATTGTACGCAACCTTACTGTTGTGCCCAATAGCCGACGCAAGTGTACGTGGTTCACCAAACTAATATAGTGGTCTTAAAGAAATCCAAGTATCTATCCCACAATTACTAGTGTTAAGCGACTATCCAAGACTAGTTCAACTATTAAGATTAGACAAGTGCAAACGTAACCACAAAAGTATTTGAGAGTTAAGAGTAAAAGTAAACTTAAATAATGCGGTAAAGTAAAGTTCTTGGATAATAATAGGGAGACACCCAGGTTAAGGCACTATGAACAATCATACTGACATGACTCGAACTAGGGCTTGACCATGTCGGGTATCTCAAGTCTTGCGTGGACCAAAGATCACCTTCTGCATCTAACCAACCCAAACACAACACACCCCAAAGTCGAATGGATTCAAAACATATAACAAGATAGTGTACAATAGCTTAAGAAAGTTTTAAATGCATGTATATAACCAACCACCGACGATTGGCCAAACGACCGATCGACACCACCCAACAACTATGGTAGTCTAAAAAAAGACTTCTAAACAATGATTCAAAACTGAATATCAATAAATTGTTGGGACATGTCCCCGATTATAGTAAAAATAGTTCCCAGTAGTCTATAACTCAAAAGAAAAACATAATCCTAAAATGGGGACTTCTGAAGCATGGAAGCTCACCACTTTAAGTAGACTCTTGATCAATCCACAATCAATGAGTAGGAGAAGTTGAAGTATGGCCAAATCCTACATTGCGTAGGGATATAGTGTGCGGAGATGGTTAGCAGTTGGAGGGCTAGCGGTTAGAGGGATAGTATATAACTCAGGGATAATGATAATATAATGACATGATCAACAGTTCAAAATCATTCCAAAAATCAATGCACATAATTAAATACATATACACACATATATATATCACATGCTAGGATAGGGAACAAAGCTTAATATGTATTTTCAAATCTTTAGCCTAGATT
Source organism: Capsicum pubescens (assembly GCA_030864215.1). Taxonomy (NCBI): domain Eukaryota; kingdom Viridiplantae; phylum Streptophyta; class Magnoliopsida; order Solanales; family Solanaceae; genus Capsicum; species Capsicum pubescens. The sequence continues at coordinate 253,846,609 of CM061540.1, read as the reverse complement.
GTGTAGCTCAATCGTCATATAATAGTACCCACGGGCTATATGGTCCCCATCTCTCATGTAATACCCCGTACTTTTTCTAGCTCTATTTAGCTCCTAGAATGACAAGGGTAAACTTCAAAATAAATAACTCTTGATACATGTGAAATTTTCCAGCTCTAGACCCACCAATGTATAGATAATTGAAAAAGCTTTCAAATAACAACAATTTCGCCTCAATTCGATACTCGGTTAGGAAGTTATGACAATTTTAGTAAAAGTAGTAGATCACCGCGGTAAGCACCGCGTCGCGCTGAAGGAAAAATTCGCAATTGTCCAATTCCAGTGAAGCATCACGATTGGCATACTTCGTGATGAAGTTCCAGTTCCCGTTCGTCCCTTTCCAGTAGCTCACCGCGATTAGCCTGTGTCACGCTAAAATTCCCAATTGGATAGACACCGTGTCACAGTAGATCGCAAAATGGCACTCGTCTTTTTCCAATGATGCAACACGATTTCACCGCATCACGCCTAAAGCCAAAATGACAGTCCATTTTCCAATAAGCCATCGTGATAGCGGCGTGTCACGGTGGTGTGCCAAATTGGGATTTTTTAGTTCCAAGTTAAATTTTAAAGGGCAATCTAGTATTTTCCCCAAGCCCCAAATCGTGTAAAACATAGAATCTAGCCTTAAGCATATTATGCATGCTTTTTATATAATTTCTCTCCAATAAATCCTAGAACATTCAAATCTTAACCACTAAGAAATACAAATTCCACCATTCTTTATCAAAGATAACTCAAAATTAAGGATTCCCAATTCAAGAACTTCAAGAAATCATCTTCAAAAGCACAAGTAGGAATTCAAGTTCAAGCTTCTTTATCAATTTCATCAATTAAGGTATGTGGGGTTATGAGCATGGATAATTCTTTCATCCTTATGCCCATAACTAGTTTTTAATTACAAAGTTACATAATTTTGTATGATTACCCATGAATTTCAATTTAGGGTTCATACCCAAATATTGTTATTTAAAGATTGTGAGATATTAAGTGATTTAGATGGTGAGTTTCATGGCTATTTTCGTATTTTCATGCGTATGATATAAATTTTCCAGACTTAGAATTGAATTTCAATACTTTTATTATTAAGTATGAACTTTACTATGATTTGACATAAATTTGATGCATGGGTTACTAAGCCTTAGTCTGATTATTGATATTTCAAGAATGACTATGCTCTAAGCATCCCATAAATAGTTCTTTTCAAATTTTAAATAAAGATTTTGTCTTTTGGCCTCAGCTTAGACATGGAATTCACTTTACAGTTTCAGTTTCAGTTTAAAATAATAAATATACATTTGGGTTTTATTTTAAACCATTATACTAGTTTTAAAGTGGATTTCCTACAAAATGAGCATACAGATTAAAGGGAGTAGTGTTTAGTACCGAGTTGGGTATGTTTACATGCCCCAGAACTATGAGCCAATGTAGGTACAAATTATCAGATTATTCCCATTTCTATATGGATGACAGTTACAGATGTGATCACTTAGATTAGATTATACTCCTTGGAAAGGGTATGACACCTCTCCCCAATGTGAGGTTCCCATAAGGGAACTAGACGTTGGACTCTATGTTAGCTCACATGGTTTATGTCGGTTAGAAGAACCTTCCTACATCCTACAGAAAAGAATAACAGAAAAGATTTTAGAACTAAGTGTAAAGGCTCACATCTTTATTCAGATGTTGCTTTATAAAAGACATTAGCTACAGATTTTAGTTTTTAAATATAAATATGTGTCCTTTTTACACTTAGACAACCTAATTTTCAGACAGAATACTAGTACAGCTTTTAGAAACTAAATGTTATGACTCACTAGATTTATACAGTATGTTATGCTACTCATTATCATGATTCTCAGTTTTTAGTTATTCAAGCTTATGTGAGTCAACTACATTTAGCATGCATTATGTTACAAATTATGATGATGTTGAGACATTATTTTAATCATGAATTCACCCCCATATACTCAGTACAATCCAGAAGTACTGATCCACATATACGTCTATGTGCTACATTGTCTCATGATGTTGGTTCAGGTGCTCAATTTCAGCAACGTAAGTGATTTTGAGCATCTCTACCTGCATCCCGATAGTTGGTAAGTCCTCATAGTTTGAGGACCCAGTCCTTTAATTTTTTAGCTTATTAGTATAAATGATTCAGTATTTTCAAACAGTTCGAGCCAGCTGGGGGTTTGTCCCAGTGACTCTCTAGTTATTAGTAGTAGAGGCTTGTTGGACTGCTAGATACGATTCAAATTTCCAGTATTGATTGATCAGACTCTTAAGTCTAGTATTTTTTTTATATTAGATTCAGATAATTTCAGTTAGTTCAGACAAAATTCCGCTTCTTAGCTTTCATCATATAACTTTATTTCCTCTATTTGGAGCTTCAGATTTAGTAGAAAGCAGACAGGGTTAGCTTAAGGCTATTCATAGTCTTATGCATCATATAATGTCTCAGGACCCATTTTCAGGGCGTTACAAACTTGGTATTAGAGCCTAAGGTTATAAGAGTCCTAGGGAGTCATATAAGCCGCGTTATGTAGAGTCTTGATCATGGGTGTAAAGCGCACCACATTTGTGAGCAAGATGCTACAGGATATTTTTAGGAAATCATCTCTTTCTTTCATGATCTATCATGCTTACAATATCTCTATCTACTTTTAACTCATGCTCTTACGTGATATTTGAATATTCTTTCTCGTCGAGCTAACGCCTACATAAATGATAACCAGCAACCCCAGCTATCTGACCCTCTGAATGAGAATATATCCCATGTTAAATTTCAGGCTGCCTTTCAAGCGTTGGCCCAAGCTATGACTGCTAATATTTAGGGAAACTATCAGGCGACAGTCCCACTTCAGCAGAATGGTGATTTAGTAGCAACTAGAACCTGACTTTATAAGAATGAATCCGCCAGAGTTCTTCGGGTCAAAAGCAGGTAAAGACCCATAATTTTATTTAGATGAGATGAAAAATATCACCCAAATTATGCATGTTACTGAAGAGGAGAGTGTATAGATGGAATCCTATAGATTGAAGGATGTAGTGTATGATTGGGTAGTTATGCAAAAGAATGGTAGAGGTAAGAATACAACTCCTATGAGTTGGCAGGTATTTCAGGATGCATTTCTAGATAGGTTCTTTCTGCGTGAAATGATAAAAAATAAGGTGGAGGAGTTTGTGAACCTGAGGCAGGGCTCAATAATAGTAAAGGAGTACTGCCTTAAGCTCAATCAGTTGTCTAAGTATGCCCCTGATACGATGGCTGACCCTAGGGCGAGTATGAGTAAGTTTGTTACTGGAGTATCTGGTTTGGTAGTCAAGGAGTGTAGGACTTTCATACTTATTGGGGACATGGATCTTTCTAGGTTGATGATTCATGCCCAATAAATTGAGGCAAAAAAGTTAAAGAAAAGAGAGAGAGGAAATAAGAAGGCTAAAACTGGGCAGTTTGAGTATGCCAGACAAAGTTTGGAGGGGGAAATCGTTCGCAGTTTTAGAATTGTTTATCTATACCAACACCATCTTCAACTAGTTGTCCCCCTCCCAGAGCTAGACAAAAGCAGTGGGGTAAGACTTCTATGTCCAGATCTCAGAATAGTGTGAGTGGAAAACCCAGTTATTCTCTATGTTCTAAGTATGGTTAGAATCATCTTGGTGAGTGCTTGTTGGGATAGAAAAGTTGTTATGGTTGTGGTAAGTTGGGTTATGGAATCAAAGAGTGTCCGCATGCTAAGCAGGAAAATATGGATGCTCATCCCCAGACTCAGGCTACTAGCACACTAGCTTATCTAGGTGGCCTAGTACTTCCTCAGGGTACATCATCTAGTACCGGTGGCGGTCAGCACCAGAATCTTTTTTATGCTTTACCATCCCGTCAGGAGCAGGAGGATTCACCAGATATTGTTACTAGTATGCTTCATGTCTTTCATCTTGATGTTTATGTGCTTTTAGACCCTGGGTTAAATTTCTCTTATATGACCCTATTAGTTACAGTAAATTTTGAAATAGGTCTTAAAAAGATCCCTGAGCCCTTCTTAGTTTCTACCCAGTGGGTGAGTCAATTGTTGCCAAATAGATTTATAGAAAATGTCCTATAACTGTCCATCATAAAATCATGTTAGCAGATTTAATAGAGTTAGATATGGTCGACTTTGACATTATTCTTGGTATAGATTTTCTCCATTCCTATTATGCATCCATAGATTGTCGCACCCGAGTGGTGAAGTTTCAGTTTCTAGATGAGCTAGTCTTTGAGTCAAAAGGTAATTTAGTGTCTTCCAAGAGTCATTTCATATCCTATACTAAAGCCAAAAAGTTGATCTCAAGAGAATGTATCTATCATTTAGTTCGAGTCAAAGACACTAAGTCTGAGACTCCAACAGTTCAGTCAGTTCGTGTAGTCAATGACTTTCCTGATTTTCTTCCCAAAGATTTGCTAGGGGTACCTCCCGATAGGGAAATAGAATTTGGAATTGACCTTCTCCCAGATACTCAGCCCATCTCCATTCCTCCATATCATATGGCTCCATCCGATCTTAAAGAGTTAAAAGAGTAGCTTAAGGATCTATTAGATAAAGGTTTCATAAAGCCCAGTGTCTTTTCATGGGGCTCTCCCATCCTATTCGTGCGATAGAAAGATGGTTCTTTGCGAATGTGTATTGACTATCATCAGCTGAAAAAAGTCACAGTAAAAAATAAATATCCTCTTCCTAGGATTGATAACTTATTCTACCAACTCCAAGGAGCAAGTTATTTCTCCAAGATAGACCTTAGATCCGGCTATCATCATCTTAAAGTAAGAGAATGTGATATTCTAAAAATAGCTTTCAGAACTTGTTACGGTCATTTTGTGTTTCTAGTCCTGTCATGTGGTCTTACAAATGCCCCAGCAGCCTTCATGGACTTGATGAACAGAGTGTTCAAACAGTATTTGGACATGTTTGTCATAGTCCTTATCGATGATATTCTTGTCTATTCTCATAGTGAGGATGATCTTGCAGACCACCTTAGAATTGTGTTGCAAACTCTTAGAGATCACCAGTTGTTTGCCAAATTCAACAAATGTGAATTTTGGCTAAGATCAGTAGCTTTCCTCGGTCATATTATTTCCAGTGATGGTATTAGAGTTGATCCTCAAAAGATAAAAGAAGTAAGAAACTGGCGTAGACCTATCTCTCTGTCAGACATCCAAAGTTTCTTGAGTTTAACTGGCTATTATAGACGTTTTTTAGGGTTTTTCTTATATTGTATCCCCTATGTATAGATTAACTCTGAAGAAAGTTAAGTTTCGTTGGTCAAATTCCTGTGAGAAGAGTTTTCAGGAGTTGAAGACTCGACTAACCTCAGCCCCAGTTTTAGCGTTGCCTAATGGTATAGATGAGTTTGTCGTATATTGTGATGCCTCTAGAATTGGTCTGGGTTGTGTTTTGATGTAGAGAGGTAAGGTTATAAATTATGCCTCTAGAAAGATTAAGCCTCATAAAAAGAACTACCCTACCAATGACCTTGAGTTAGCTGTTGTTGTGTTTGCATTGAAGATCTGGAGGCACTATCTTTATGGGGTGCATGTTGATGTGTTTACGGATCATAAAATCTTGAAATATGTGTTTACTCAGAGGGAGTTAAATCTTTTTCAGATAAGGTGGTTAGAATTGTTGAAGGATTATGATATGAGTGTGTTGCATTATCTGGGCAAGACCAATGTAGTGGCAGACACCCTTAGTAGATTATCTATGGGCAGTGTTGCTCATGTGGAGAATGATAAGAGAGAACTAGTTCGAGAAGTTCACCGGTAATCTAGATTGGGTGTGAGGTTGGTTAACTCAGCTGAAGGTAACGTTGAGGTTCAGAATAGTTCAAAATCTACTCTAGTTTCTGAAGTGAAAGAGAAGCAGGATAAGGATTCTAGTTTGGTCAAGCTAAAGGGTTCAGTTAAAGACCAAAAGGTAGAGGTTTTCTCCCAAGGGGGGGATGGTGTGTTGAGATATAAGAGTAGATTGTGTGTACTATGTGTTGATGATTTGAGACAGCGAATCATGGCAGAATCACATGGTGCACGTTAATCCATTCATCTAGAAGCCACCAAGATGTACCGCAATTTGCGGGAAGTCTATTGGTGGAGCAGTATGAAAAAAGATATATCAGAGTTTGTAGCTAAGTGTACAACTTGCCAATAGGTTAAGGTAGAGCACCAAAGACCTGGTGGCACATTACAGAAGTTTGGTATTCCCACTTGGAAGTAGGAACAGGTGAATATGGACTTTGTGACTGGATTACCCCATTCGCGTCGTCAGCATGATTCTATTTGGGTTATTATAGACAGATTTACCAAATCAGCCCATTTTTTGCTAGTTCACACGTCCTACATAACTGAAGATTATGCTATGCTGTATATCAGAGAGTTAGTTAGATTGCATGGAGTTCCCTTATCCATTATCTCATATAGGGGTACTCAGTTTACCTCTCAGTTTTGGAAAGCCTTTCAGAAGGGTCTTGGTACCCAACTTTATCTCAGTTCAGCTTTTCATCTGCAGACAGATGGTTAGGCAAGAGGACCATTTATACCTTAGAAGATATGTTGAGGGCATGTGTTCTTGATTTCAAAGGCAGTTGGGATGACCACTTGCTATTGATCGAGTTTGCCTACAATAATAGTTACCATTCTTGTATGTAGATAGCCCCATTTGAGGCTCTTTATGGGCAGAGATATAGATCATCAATCGGTTGGTTAGAAGTGGGTGAGGCCGCTTTTATTGGGCCAGTATGGTGTTTGAAGACATGGAGAAAGTTTAGTTGATTTAAGAGAGATTAAAAGCATCTCAGAGTCGTCAGAAATCTTATGCAGACATAAGAAGGAGAGATCTTGAGTTTGAAGTAGATGATCTTATGTATTTGAAGGTTTCACCCATGAAGGGGGTGAAGAGGTTTGGCAAAAAGAGGAAGCTTAGTCCCCGATATGTAGGCCCCTACAGGATTTTGAGTCGTGTGTGGAAGGTAGCATATGAGCTTGAGCTACCTGCAGACTTGTCATCAGTTCATCCAGTATTCCATGTGTCCTTATTGAATAAGTGCATGGACGATTCAGCTGTTACAGTCTCTCTAGAAAGTACAGATATTCAAAATAGCCTTTCTTACGAAGAACTTCCAGTAGAGATTTTTGATTTTCAGATCCGTTGACTAAGGAACAAAGAGGTCCCCTTGGTCAAAGTTTTATGGCGAAATCAGTCTGTTGAGGGTGCTGCTTGGGAAGCAGAAGTAGACATGCATACCAAGTATCCTCATCTTTTCTCCATGAACTCAAATTCAGCAAAGCTAACAGTCTTCCTTAATTCAGTTCTTTTCCAATCTCAGATTCAACCATATAGTTATCTTCATGTAAATTCATGCATTCGCAGATTAGTTCGGTTGCCTAGTATGTTTTAGATCCAGTTATGCATCTTGTTTCAGTTGTTTATGCCAGCATATAGCCTCAGTTCCTTTGTATCTTCATTTTAACTAGTCTCATTCGAGGATGAATGTTTCTAAGGGGGAGATAATGTAATACCCCATACTTTTCCTAGCTTAGTTTAGCTCCTGGAATGTCAAGGGTCAACTTTAAAATGAATAACTCTTGATACATATGAAATTTCCTATCTCTAGACCCACCAATGTGTAGATAATTAAATTAGCTTTCCAACGATACCAATTTTTCCTCAATTCAATACTCGGTTAAGAAGTTATGGTGATTTTAGTAAAAGAAGTAAATCACCACGATAAGCACTGCATCGCGGTGAAGGATAAATTTGCAATTGTCCGATTCCAGTGAAGCACCACGATTGGACCGTATCACGATGAAGTTCCAGTTCCAGTTTCCGTTCGTCCCTTTCCAGTAGCTCACCCCGATTAGCCTGTGTCGCACTAAAATTTCTAATTGAACAGACACCGCATTGTGGTGGAGTGCAAAATGGCACTCATCCTTTCCTAGTGACGCAATGCGATTTCACCTCGTCGTGCCATAGGCCAAAATGACAGTCGTCCATTTTTTGGTAAGCCACCATGATAGCGTTGCATCGCGGTGGTGTGCCAAATCGGGATTTTCTAGTTTCGAGTTAAATTTTAAAGGGAAATCTAGTCTTTTCCCTAAGCCCCAAATCGTGTAAAACACAGAATCTAGCCTATTCTAAGCATATTATGCAAGTTTTTCACATAATTTCTCTCCAAGAAATCCTAGAACATTCAAATCTTAACCCCTAAGAAATTTTAATTCCACCATTCTTTTTCCAAGATAATTCAAAATTAAGGATTCTCAATTCAAGAACTACAAGAAATCATTTTCAAAAGAACAAATAGGAATTCAAGTTCAGCCTTCTTTATCAATTTCATTAATTAAGGTATGTGGGGTTATGAGCAAGGATTATTCTTTCATCCTTGTGCCCAAAACTAGTTTTTAATTACAAAGTTACATAATTTTGTATGATTACCCATGAATTTCAATTTAGGGTTCATACCAAAATATTGCTATTTGAAGATTATGAGATTTTAAGTGATTTAGATGATGAATTTCATGACTATTTTCGTATTTTCACGCGTATGAAATAAATTTTCCAGATTTAGAATTGAATTTCAATGCTTTCATTATTAAGTATGAACTTTACTATGATTTGACATGAATTTGATTCATGGGTTATTAAACCCTAGTTTGAATATTGATATTTCAAGAATGACTATGCTCTAAGCATCCCATAAAGAGTTATTTTCAGATTTTAAATAAAGATTTGATCTTTTGACCTCAGCTTAGACATGGAATCCACTTTACAGTTTCAATTACAGTTTAAAATAACAGATAAACAGTTGGGTTTCATTTTAAACCATTATACTAGTTTTTAAAGTGGATTTCCTACAGAATGAGCATACAGATTAAAGAAAATAGTATTTAGCATCGAATTGGGTATGTTCACATGCCCCAGAACTACGAGCTAATGTAGGTACAGATTATCAGATTATTCCCATTTCTATATGGATGATAGTTACAAATGTGATCACTTAGATTAGGTTATACTCCTTGGCAAGAGTATGACACCTCTCCCCAATGTGAGGTTTTCCCATAAGGGAACTAGACATTGGACTCCATGTTATCTCACATGGTTTATGTCGGTTAGAAGAACCTCCCTACACCTACAGAAAAGAATAACAGAAAAGCTTTTAGAACTAAGTGCAAAGGCTCACAGCTTTATTTAGATGTTGCTTTATAAAAGACATTAGCTATAGATTTAAGTTTTTAGATTTCAGATATAAAAGTGAGTCCTTTCTACACTTAGACAACCTGATTTTCAGACAGAACACTAGTACAACTTTTAGAAACTAAATGCTATGACTCACTAGATTTATACAGTATGTTTTGCTACTCATTATAATGATTCTTAGTTTTCAGTTATTCAAGCTTATGTGAGTCATCTACATTTAGCATGCATTATGTTACAAATTATGATGATGTTGAGACATTGTTTTACTTATGCATTCACCCCTATATACTCAGTACAATCCAAAAGTACTGATCCACATATACGTCTATGTACTACATTATCTCATAATGTATGTTCAGTTTCTCAATTTCAGCAGCGTGAGTGATTTCGAGCATCTCTATCTGCATCCTGACTGTTGTTGAGTCCTCATAGTTCAAGGACCCAGTCCTTCAATTTTTAGCTTATTAGTATAAATGATTCAGTATTTTCAGATAGTTTGAGTCAGTTGGGGGTTTGTCCCAGTGACTCTCTAGTTATTAGTAGTAGAGGCTTGTTGGACTGCTAGATACGATTCAGATTTCCAGTATTAATTGATCAGACTCTTAAGTCTAGTATTTTCCGATATTATATGAAAATAATTTTAGTTAGCTCAGTCAGAATTCTAGATCTTAGCTTTGATTATATATCTTTATTTCCTCTATTTTGAGATTCAGATTTAGTAGAAGGCAGACAGGGTTAGCTTAAGGCTACTCGTAGTCTTGAGCACCGTGTGATGTCTCAGGACCCATTTTTGAGGCATTACATCTCACCCCCTAGTCGGTCCCCAGTTTTTATAGCCCACGAATCGGAGAATAATATCATATATATGAACACGGGGGACTCAAACTTCCCAACAAATACCAAGGTGACTTAAGCACCCATTCATTTAATGATTTACGGGGGACTTGAACCTCCCTAATCATGAAATAATAATAAAGGGGACTCGAACCTCCCTGGTCACTTTGACCCTCGCATCGGCAAATGCAGTTTCCAGTGCCGATCCCCCGAACCTCCACTTTCACGACTCAATTATACAACCCTATTTATAGCCCAGTTAAAACATTTATCACACAATCCCATTCATGAACCACATTTCACATTATGGCATACATTGTTGGTATCGTCATACTAACTACACTTGCAAGGCAATACATCATGCCAAAATAATTTTTGTTAACTTAGAGAGAACAACTCCCTTTGTTCATTAATACAATGTATGGGATCACCGACTCTCTTTGTTCATTAAATCAGACCATTGAGTTTCAAATACCTCTTTACATTATGCAATAGTTCAAGGCTAGTTAAATTTAGAAATTCCCACCTTTCTCATAACTCAAAACCAATTTCACACTATGGGTTGGGGTTATTACCAGTTCAAAAGTCACAAGTTTGGTAAAATCACAATTCCCTAGTTTATCACCATACCCATGCACCTACAAGTTCAAAACCATAGTTAAAGCATGAGTAATCATAATTAAATCATGGGAAAACATTGTTCAACAATATACATTCAAACCCACAACCCTTGTTTTCAGCACCAATACTAGAGTGATAGTTATTAATATAAGCAAACTCTATAAGAGTGAAATAATCGACCTAACTACCACCATAGTCAATCACACAAGCTCTAAGCACGTCTTTCAGCGTCTCAATAGTCCTTTTTGCTTGCCCATTCGACTACGGGTAGAAAGCAGTACTAAGTCTCATCTTAGTTCCCAAACCTCTATGAAAACACCAAAACTGTGATGAGAACTGAGTGCCACGATCTGACATGATAGGAATAGGTGACCCATGCAACTTCACAATCTCCCGGAGGAATAATTTCTCATAATTCTCTGCTGAATAATTAGTTCTCACTAGCAAAAAGTGAGTAGACTTAGTTATCCTATCCATGATGACCCAAATCGAATCAAACTGATTCTCAGACTGAGAAAGATCGGTAACAAAATCTATGTTAATCACTTCCCACTTCCACACAGGTAACTTGATTTCTTGACACAATCCTCTGGGCCGTAAGTGCTTAACCTTCACTTGTTGGCATACCATGCATTTAGCCACAAAACTGGCCACATCTCACTTCATATTGTTACACCCATAAATCTCCTTAATATCATGATACATCTTCATCAAATTAGGATGAATGGCATAATGAGATTCATGAGCCTCACCCAAGATCCTCTCTCACAACCCATCTACATCGGGAACACATTATCTACCTCGGTACCTCAAGATACCATCACCACCAATTTCAAATGCTACAACCTTTTGTTGTCCTATATCTCCCTTAATCTTTATTAAGACAAAATCTAGTACCTGTTTCTCCTTTATTTCAACAACTAGGTATGAATTTACCTCCTCTTGCACAAAGTGCTAAACCTGTCAAACGGGCCGGGCTGGCCCGGCCCGAACCGGCCCGAACCGGCCCTACATATCAAACCGAACCGGTAAGCCCTAGGGCTTTAGGGTTCCGGTCCATTTTTTTTTTTAAACTGGGCCCGGTTAACCCGGCCCGGACCAACCCGATCCAGGCCCGCCGGTTAACCGGCCCGGCATTAAAAAAAAAAAAAAAATTTAATTATTGGGCCAAACTAGCCGTTGGCCCAACGGCTATATTACCGTTTTTGGGTCCAAACGGCTAGTTTGGGCCCATTAACTTAAAAAAAAAAAAAAAAAATTTTAATCCCCAAAATAAATCTATAAATACCCTACAACTTCAAATCATTTCTCACACAATTTTTCACTCTCTCAAATCTCATTCTCTCTCAAATCTCAATTCTCAATTCTCAAATATTCAATATATTTAATTTCTTAAAGTGTTCAATTTAAATTTTTAATTTTTCGTTTATAAAGTACGAGTGGAAGTTTCTAAAGTCGCAATCTTCGGATACTTCCAAAATTTGGTATTGTCGTTCCATCTCTTACGTTTAATTTTTATTTATTGTATTAATTGTTTAATATTTAATTTTATTATATTTGTGTATTTTGAATATTTTTAGTTTAATTTAATTTATATTATGGATAAATTAAAAAACCTCGCTGCTAAAGGTGTTAGAAATTTTTGTCCCGGAAGCGGTAGTGGTAGTAAAAAGCGAATTACTAGCGGTAGAGGTAGTTCAAGTAATAGATATACCCGTGTGACTTCGCCTCCGGTACCGCTTGGTACACCTTTTGAGGAAGAAATAGGTGTAGGTGCTCACGATATGGATTATGTAGAATTTCAGGAAAATTACGGTATAGAAGAAGAAAATGAAGTAGATGCAGTTAATGTAGATGAAGATGATGTAAATATTGCTGAAACACCCGCAGTAGGACATGCTAACGTTAGATCTGAATCAGTTAATCTCCCTTCCCGTCCTCCCAGTGCCCCAAAACCCCGTAAAAGAACTAGTATTGCATGACAATTTTTTGAACGTATATCAGATATTGAGGTGTAGTGCAATATTTGTCAACAAAAATATAAGCATAGAAGTGGCGGTAAGCAAGGGGGTACGGGTACGTTAATGAGACATATAGCTGAAGATCACACTAGAGAGTTCAATATTGCAAAAGGTGGTGGGGATGCTGGTGGGTCAACGCAAACTAGAATGGACCCAACAACCGGTCAAGTAGCGAAAAAGTATAATAAATTGAGGGACAGAGAAGAAATAGCTAAAATGGTAGTTGTGGGTTGTTTGCCTTTTAGTTTTCCTTCTTCTGATGCCTTTATTCGTTATATACAAGCAATTTATAATCCTATGTTTAATGGTATTCCTAGAACTACTTGTCGGTCTGATATTTTTAGACTCCATTCACAATATTGTTTTTATTTATCAACATTCTTAAAAAATATTCAATGTAGATTGTCCCTAACTTCCGATCTTGGTCGTGCTGTAAATAAAAATGATTATTTAACTGTTACTTGTCATTGGATGGATAGTAATTTCATAATGCAAAAACGTATTCTTGCTTTTTTATATGATGAAGATCGGAAACATACTGGACAATTTATTGCTGATTCTATTATTAAAATTGCCGGATATTATGGTATAGAAAATAAAATTTTATGTATTGCTTTTGATAATGCTTCTAACAACAAGACTGCTGTAACAAAAATAAAATCTACGCTATCTCCGCCCTTTCCTGAAATTTTTCATGTTAAGTGTGCATGTCATATATATAATTTAATTGTAAAAGATGGTCTTGACTTTTTTGAGGTTTATATTGAAAAAATTCGTCTTGCTGTTAGTTTTATTCAAGGAAATAATCGTAGATCTAGAATTAAAGAATTTAAAGTTAAATGTCAAGAAAATGGACTTGCACCGATTTTGATGCCTGAGGAAATTGATATTAGATGGAATTCTACGTATGAATTTTTAAAAACTTGTTATAAATATAGAATTCCTATTACACTAGCTTTTAACCAACATTGTGGTTCATTTGCTGATTCTGCTGATTGCATGCTACATAATTCTGATTGGGTTATAATTAATGATCTTGTTAAGTTCTTAGAAAAATTTTATGTAGCTACGGTTGAATTTTCCGATGCATACTATCCTACTGTTTGTAATATTTTGGCATATATAGCCGATATTTCTGGTTTGCTCCGACAATATAAAGATAAAGAAGGTTATAAAGAAGCTGTTGGCGCTATGTTTACGAAATTTAAAAAATATTTCTTCCCGATTCCCCCTATTTACTTGGTTGCTGCTATGTTAAATCCGTGCATGAAATATAATCATATGTGTCACTTTAGTACTCTTATTTATACTAACTTAGAAATAAATACTAACCATGATTTTGAACAAGTACAACCTGATTTGTGGACGGCTACGACTGATGCAAAGGAGTACATAGAAAAATTATATAATCACTATGCTGATTTATTTGATTTAGCCGTACCTACAAATATCACTCCAACTGTCGCTCCTCATCCTCCCGAGGAGCCATCAGCTTCTAAAAGGCCGGCACATAGTGGTTTTCCTGATTCGTTTTATGATTTAACTTGTTGGAACAGTGTGGATGAGAGAGCTTACACATCAACTTATCGGGAAGAGCTGAAATATTATCTGCGGATGCCACCAGAGGATCGCAGACGACGGATCAACACGCTGGATTGGTGGAGGAATAATGAATCACAATATCCTGTACTTTCAAGATTAGCCAGAGATATCTTGAATGTTCCTATGTCAACCGTTGCATCAGAGAGCGCCTTCAGTCAGGGACGACAGCAGCTTGGAGACAACCGACACTCATTGGGAAGCAACGCAATGAATGTTTTAGTTTGCCTCAGAGATTGGATTAGAGCAGAAAGAAGAAACCAAGGAATGGAACCAGAGCCCAACGACGACCTCAAACTTGAAGAAATTATGACTTCACGGGAGAATTCAGCAGAATCAAGTCCAATGCATGGTTTTTCCCCCGTTGACTTCGACTACCCTATGCAAGTTCCAATTAATATTAACATGAATGAGTTGGAAAAAATGATGCATAATTTATAGATTTTTCATTCATGTAAATTATAAATTTTGTATCATTTTGCAATCAATAAAATTCCACAAATTCATTCACTCCTTAGTCGTTGTTTTTTATTTTTTTTTATTTAACGATTTATAATTTTAATATCTTCTATACAAGTGTATATTTAATGTATACATGTGTATATGTTTATATATCTTATATAGAAGTGTATATTTAATGTATACACGTGTATATATCTTCTATAGAAGTGTATATTTAATGTATACATTGTGTATATAGCGTATATAGTGTATATTTGACCGGTTTTTAACCGGGTTTGACCGGGTTTGACCGGGTTTTAGTGGGTTTGACCGGGTTTTAGTGGATTTAAAGTATTACATATACATAGAATAGAGTGTATATATGTGAATAGATCTTCTAAAGATGTGTATATTTAACGTATACATGTGTATATATTTTATAAATTAGTATATAACTATACAAATATATGTTGTAATGTATATATATTGTAGTATATCTCATGTAACGTATTACATATACATAGAATAGAGTGTATATATGTGAATAGATCTTCTATAGACGTGTATATTTAACATATACATGTGTATATGTTTTATAAATTAGTATATAACTATACAAATATATATTGTAATGTATATATATTGTAGTATATCTCATTTAAAGTATTACATATACATAGAATAGAGTGTATGAATGTTAATAGATCTTCTATAGACGTGTATATTTAACGTATATATGTGTATATATTTTATAAATTAGAATATAACTATACAAATATATATTGTAATGTATATATATTGTAGTATATCTCATTTAAAGTATTACCTATACATAGAATAGAATGTATATATGTGAATAGATCTTCTATAGACATGTATATTTAACGTATACATGTGTATATGTTTTATAAATTAGTATATAACTATACAAATATATATTGTAATGTATATATATTGTAGTATATCTCATTTAAAGTATTACATATACATAGAATAGAGTGTATGAATGTTAATAGATCTTCTATAGACGTGTATATTTAACGTATATATGTGTATATATTTTATAAATTAGAATATAACTATACAAATATATATTGTAATGTATATATATTGTAGTATATCTCATTTAAAGTATTACCTATACATAGAATAGAGTGTATATATGTGAATAGATCTTCTATAGACATGTATATTTAACGTATACATGTGTATATGTTTTATAAATTAGTATATAACTATACAAATATATATTGTAATGTATATATATTGTAGTATATCTCATTTAAAGTATTACATATACATAGAATAGAGTGTATGAATGTTAATAGATCTTCTATAGACGTGTATATTTAACGTATAGTCGTTGTTTTTTATTTTTTTTTATTTAACGATTTATAATTTTAATATCTTCTATACAAGTGTATATTTAATGTATACACGTGTATATATCTTCTATAAAAGTGTATATTTAATGTATATATTATGTATATAGCGTATATAGTGTATATTTGACCGGTTTTTAAACGGGTTTGACCGGGTTTGACCGGGTTTTAGTGGGTTTGACCGGATTGGGTTAAGTGGGCCGGTTCCGGGTGGGTTTTAATATTTTTACTGTGCAGCCCGGCCCGGCCCGGCCCGGACCGGTTAAGGCCAAACCCGGCCCGTAACCGGCCCAGAACCCGGTAAGAATGAGAGGGACGGTTCCGGGTTGAACCGGCCCGGCCCGTTAGACAGTCTTAGGCCACAAACACACCACCATTCTTAGAGTCCAAGAGACGAACTCCAAGTTTAGCCAAATAGAGAATATCATTCACCAATTCCCGTTTATCCTCATCCACATGAGCTAGACTCCCCATGGATAACCTGCTAAGAGCATCAACAACCACATTAGCTTTACTTGGGTGGTAATGGAAACTCATATCGTAGTCATTTAGAAACTCAAGCCATCTCTTATGCCTAAGATTCAACTCTTTTTGGGTGAACACATATTGTAGGATCTTATGATGATAAAAAATATCTACATGGACCCTATACAAATAGTGACACCAAATCTTCAATGCGAACACCACAACCAATAACTCCAAGTCATGAGTCTAGTAATTCCTCTTATGAACTTTCAATTTCCTAAAAGCATTGGCCACCACCCTACCATGCTGCATCAATATACAACCAAGTCCCACCTGGGATGCATCGCAATAAACCCCGAATTCATCATTACCTTCGGGCAGGGTCAAAACTGGAGATGAGGTCAACTTATCTTTCAGCTTTTCAAAACTATCCTCACAAGCATCAAACCACAAGAACTTCACCTTCTTCTGGGTCTACCTAGTCGGGGGGTAGCTATAGTCGAGAAACTATCCACAAATCTCCTATAGTAACTGTCTAAATCCAAGAAGCTCCAAATATCAATTGGAGTCGTGGGTTTATGCCACTTCTTAACCACTACAACTTTTCTGCGGATCCACCATATCCCTTCACTAGAAATGACATGAGCGAAAAAAGTAATAACTTTCAACCAGAGCTCGTACTTCTAAAGCTTAGCATACAAATGTTGATCTTTCAAGGTTTGAAACACTATACGTAGGTGATCAGCATGATCTGCCTCACTCTTAGGATACACCAGGATATCATTTATAAACATGATGATGACCAAATCTAAAAACTGATGGAATACCCGATTCATAAGATCCATAAAAGTCGTGGGGCATTTGTCAAACCAAAAGACATAACTAAGAACGCATAGTGACCATACCAGGTTCGAAAGGCAGTCTTAGGGATATCCACCTAACTAATTTTAGCTGATGATAATAGACCTAATAGCAATATTAGAGAAACATCTAGAACCCTAAAGTTGGTCAAAAAAATCATCAATCCTAAGAAGAGGACATTTATTCTTTACCATAACCTTATTCAACTGATGGTAATCGATGCACATTCGAAAGGAACTATTCTTCTTATGCATAAGGAAAATAGAAGTATCCCACAAAGACACGCTAGGAAAGATAAAACCCTTGTCAGGGAGGTCTTTCAACTGCTTCTTAAGCTCCCTCAACTCAGCTATGACCATTCTACAAGGAGGGATAGAAATAGGATGATCCCAAAATCAATCTCCCTATAAGGAGGGATACTAGGAAGATCGTTAGGAAAAACCTCAAGGAATTCATTAACCACGGGAAAGAATTGTAAAGAAGGACCTTTCAAGCTAAAATCTTTAACCCAAACCAAATGATAAAGACATCCCTTGGAAATCAACTCCCGGGCTCTAAGATACGATATAAACCTTCCCTTAGGCACTAGAGAACCTCTTTCCCACTCAATAACTGGCTTATTAGGGAATTTAAACATGACCTTATGGGTGCAACACTCTAAGGAGGTATAACATGAGCGCAACTAGTCCATCCCTAATATGACATCAAAACTAATCATGTCTAACTTTATTAGATCTACCAGGGTTTCTCTACCACTAACAAATACCACATAACCCCTATAGACTCTTCTAATAACCACAGAGTCTACCACCGGGGTAAAAATAGAAAAGGGATCAGGGATACATTCGGGACCAAAACTAAAATGCACAGCCACAAATGGGGTCACATAAAAAGAGTAGACCCCAAATCAAGCAAGAAATAAATATCATGAGAAAAGAGTTGTAACATACCAGTGAAGACATCGGGAGATGCCTCGGAGTCCTAGAGGGTAGCAAGAGCATACAAGCAATTTCGGCCAGCGCCAGTACCAGAAGTAAAAGCAGCACCCTTTGGTATAGGAGCTATGATGTGGAAACATGAATCTTATTTGCCATTGAAGAAACCTTAGAAGGATAATCCCTCTGCAAGTAAACAATCTAACCACATTTAAAACACATGTACCTTTTCTCTTTACAAAACCTATGGTGCGCCTACCCGTAGAATCTATAAGGAGGATATGATGGAGCGGACTGAGCCCCACTAGCCTAAGATTGGGCACCCTATGCCCTAAACCCACTATAATGTTAAGAAAGATGATCACCCAATGGATTTGGATAAGGGGCACTAGCCGTAAAGTAGGAACCAGAACTCCCCCACTTCATCTTAGACCACTTTCCACCATCTCTACCTCTCTATTATTGACCTCCATCCTAATTAGAAAATCTAAACTTCTTATTCTGCCTTTCTCCTATCTCTGCTTGCTTCTTCTTCTCATCCTCTACCTGCTGCATATATACAACCAATCAGGAGATGTCCATATCCTTATTCAAGAAGGCAACCTTACTCTCTAGAATCAAATCACGGGACAACCCAAAAATAAATTTCCTCATTTTAGCTCTCATGCTAGACACTAACTCAGGAGTATATTGGTACGATTGATGGAATTTCAAGGCATACTCTTTGACCATCATCCTGCCTTACTTTAGATTAACAAACTCTTCCACTTTCACCTCCCTCAATTCCTGGGGAAAGAAGCTATCCAAAAAAGTACTAGAGAAATCATCCCACAGTGCAGATTCGACATCGTCTCCCCTAGACTGTTCCCATTACTCATACCATTAGTATGTGATATCCTTTAATTAATAGGCAGTGAATTCCATACCCTCCACATTAGTGTATGCATAACCCAGAAGATATTATCTATCTCATCTATAAATCCTCGAGGATCATCCTCAACCGTAAAACCAGTAAAAGTTGGAGAACTCAACCTCATAAATTAGATAACCCTTGTGGCCTTAGAATAGGGGTGTACATCGGTTGGTTTGGTTTGATTTTATATAATATCGGTTCGATTTATCGATTTTTGATTTTTAAATATGTTAAACTAATAACCAAACCAATAAGATATTTTTTATTGGTTTTTGGTTTATCAGTTTTTAGTCCTTAACGGTTCGGTTTTCGGTTTAACCGATAAGAAAATACTCATAAAATAGAAATAATAGTAACTAACATGAAAAAAAATGAATCTTAGTTGCAACCAAAAATCCTATATGATGTGTTTTAATTTACAAGAATCTTCAAGTTTGAACTAAATGTTGTTAGGAGAAATTAAGAGTTTGTATAATTGAAATAACATGTTTGTTAATTTGCAGAAATTAATGCAAAATATATAATAAGTCATATATAAATATATTCTTATTGGGTTATCGGTTTACCCAATAACCCAATAAGAAAAAACTGAACTGAACCAATAACCCAATAATTTTTTTTATAAAACCATTAAAAAATTGTTAATCGAATAACCCAATAACAATAAACCAATAACATTTTTATCGGTTCGGTTTATCAGTCGGTTTGGTTTTTGCACACTCCTACCTTAGAAGATAGAGTGATAGAAGCTACACACTTAGATTAAGAATATACCAACTGAGCCAACATATGAATAGAGAGGAAGAATAGAGAGGACCGGTGGAACTCCAGAAGGACAATCAGGAACTGGACCCCTAGATCAGGTTTGTACCCCAGAAGCAACGCGTGTCCCATCAGCGTTGTCCTCAAGTAGGATAGAGAAGTTTCCATAAGCTTCTGATCATCTGGGAGGCATGATCTAAAAAGTGAAAAAATGAGAATTAGAGGAGATTCAAGACCTTAGACTCTCTAGCTTGAAACAGAATAACGAGAAAGGGAAACATTCCTACACACCCATAAAAGAGACTCTACTCAGCATGGCTTTGTTGGAATAACACCAAAACTAGGCTCTGATACCAATCTGACACAACCCGAACTAGGGCTTGGCCATGTCGGGTATCTCAAGTCCCGCATGGACTAAGGATCACCCCTGCACCTAACCAACCCAAACATAACACACCCCAAAGTTGGATGAATTCTGAATAGATAACAAGATAGTATACAATAACTTAAGAAAGTTTTAAATGCATGTCCATAACCAACCACCGATGACCGTCCAAATGGCCGATCGACACTGTCCAACAACCACAATAGTCTAAACAAAGCCTTTTAAATAATGATCCAAAATTGAATATCAATAAAGTGTTGGGACATTCCCCTGACTATAGACAAAATTAGTAACCAGTCATCTATAACACAAAAGAGAAACATAATCCTAAAATGGGGCCTTCTGAAGCATGAAAGCTTACCACTTCAAGTGAGCAGGAGAAGTAGAAGTATGGCCAAATCCTACATCGCATAGGGATATATCTTACGTAGATAATTAGCAGTTAGAGCGCTAGCATGTAACTCAGGCTTAAATATAACATAATGACATGATCAACAGTTCAAAATCATTCTAAAAATTAAGAAAGTCATATCGGCCAAAAATTGAGTTAAATGGACTTAGATGTAAAATTTTATGGTTCTTTTAGCTCCAAAATATTGATTAAAGGATAGAAGAACCCTTTGTCAAGATCCCAAAGCTTTTGAGTTTGTTTTAGGCCATTGGGTAGATTTGGTTAAATTAAAACCTTAGATGCGGGATCCACTTTTATTGAAATGATCTTTGATAGAAATTTAGATAGTTTCATTGAGTCTGAAATACTAAATTTAGTATGGTAGCATAGTTTATTTGTGAGTATGGAGTTCTAATGAATCACGAGTACCAGATCAAAGTTCGTTTGGACTAAGAAAAATTGGGTGGTGCAGCCGCATAACCGACTTGGAGACTACTCAAGCACTAGACCTTTTAGCATCAAAGCATCGCATAAGTGGTATCCTCTTTAGCATCTAAGCACCTCTTAAATGGATGCTTGTCAACTTGGCTAATGTTGCTTAAGTGCCCTTTATCACTTAAGTGGTTATTTGGCCGTTTAAGAGGCTACTGCGGGCCCTTTATATATATGCTCTATTTTTATTTGTTTCAACCCTTTACTCTAGTTTAAATTCCAATATCAATATTGGGAGCTCAAATTAGTGGGTAAGTTATAAAATTGGAGCTGAAAATAGCCTGGGGACGTTAGAGTGAGTTGTTTCTCAGTATTATTTAGTAAGTTCCCGTTTTAACTTTGAGTTAATTCTCTATTATTGATCATGAATTTTTAACTTGTGTTGGGTCTATTTTGGGGTTGCTATTGATCTTGGATTAAGCTCAATTTTTGTACAAGTGATCCTTAAGATGAGATGTGTCTAGTGACAGACTCAATTTTTGATTCCATTGATGGACCCACTATTTAATTTTAAGTTTGATTTTTTATATAGAGTGTAATACCCAATAAGGGTATCGATATTCTTGTTTTAATATGTAGAACATTATTTTGATAGCTTAGTAGCAATCAGAGGCTTATCTGAAAGGAAAAAGCACATTTGTAGAGGTTTTTATGTATTTTCACTGATGTCCAGGTAGGCTAGGCTAACCATTATTCTAAACATTGCTTGGTTATGGTATTAATATGATATTGTGGTAAGAATTGGGTAGGTTCTTATAGTCTAGATATTCATTTAGCAATTTTAGCTGATTAAGAGACTTTAGAGTAAATTTTGTCATATGTTTCCCATTAACTGGTAGCTACCTTTATTCATAATTATTATCTTATAATATTTAGGCCCTTGAGATTATAACTAGAAGTATTAGACTATTTTGGGGTAGGTTCTTGTCACAGATTGGATTTTCGGGTTGAAATTGACCTTG
This sequence comes from Capsicum pubescens, assembly GCA_030864215.1. Classification (NCBI taxonomy): domain Eukaryota; kingdom Viridiplantae; phylum Streptophyta; class Magnoliopsida; order Solanales; family Solanaceae; genus Capsicum; species Capsicum pubescens. The sequence goes on along the minus strand of CM061540.1, from coordinate 253,824,276 downwards.
TCGACCTTTTTTAAGATAGGATGCTTTAGAATAGTGCTCAGTCTGACCTAATTGATTATAGAATTATTTAATTTGACTAATACTTGAGATTGGTTTGACCTACTAGTTATAGAGACCTTATTTATATTCATTTCCCTTGATAGGTATGTATCTCACTTTAATTCGCGCCTTCTAACTTAATAAGTAAAACCCAATTCGCCTTTATGGATCTGACCTTCAAAAATGGGAAAAGATAATTATATAGACTTGAGATGGATTATGATTTTGGTTTATTAATACTTATTGCTTAATTATGTATTTCGGTTTGAGTTCGACACCTAATTACTATTTAGTATTTGATAGTTTTGATTCGAGTCCAACACCTAGGTCACTATTCAGAACTTTTATTAGCTCTGATTTGAGTCTAACCTCTACTACATTATTATTATTCATTAATTTTAGTTCAAGTTTGACATTTATTATCATTATAGTTATTGATTTTGGGTTGGAAATTTGGTGGAGACCAGTAAGATTAACAATCATGGTTTGAGGAGTACACATTACACACATCACTCATCTTGTCTTTATTTTACGTTCATTACCTTTAGATCCAGTCCTTACATTGGTATTACCCTTTGTTTGTACCCACTGTGCTTATGGTTATTTGATTGGATTTATTTCTTCTAGTATGTACCTTCTGGGCTTATGAGGGTCCAGTTAGGTTATACCTAGGCATTTAATTCTACGTTTAGGTTATCTTATTTACTGCATTTTCACAGCATAGCCTATTAGTTCATTTCTGGCCCCTTTTACGGCCTTTAGGTTACATATGCATATTTTATTTATGCTTTTACTGTAGTTGAGCTCAGTTGGCGTATGATGCCTACTAAGTACCCGTGATTTTGTACTCATACTATACTTTTGTATCTTTTTTCCTGATGTGGATCCTAGTATGAGTCACCACCATTGACACTGACCTTGGTTCTACTATTGATCAAAGATTGGGCGAGCCTTCAAAATCCGAAGCTAATCCTCATTTTTTTGCTTTCATGATAATCTTATTTTATATATCTTAAGACTACGATGCATATTTTGATGCTGTCTAGTACTCTTTTTGTTTCAGTGGCTCTTGTACTGACCTTACTAGGTATTGGGGGATTTATTTTGGTATTTTTCTTCTCTTCTCTATTTTGTACAACATGCTTTTATACACACATACACATTCACACAAAATACATACACACACACACATATATATATATATTATTCTTGTAGTTGATTGTGATTATTATTGTTGTACCATTATTCCTCTATCTTTTACTTGCTAACCTGTTACTCACCATTCTAGACTATGATTTGACTTACCTAATTATGGGTTAAATTTGGTGCCTTTATGACCTAAAAAATTGGCTCATGATAGATTAATATCAGATCCTAGGTTTATTGGTAGCATCGGTACAAGAGTTAGTATGTAATAGAGACCCGCAGTTCAGTACGATGACATCTATATCCTATCTTTAGGACGATACAAAAGATTTAGGGAAATCTCATTTTGTTATTTGTTTTGTGTGTTGTATTGATATTGGTTTCTAGATTCTCATTTGTTTCACTCTTTTTTAGATATCTAGGATACAAACCACAACGATCAGGGATAGGGCCCGTAAGCTTGCAGCTCCAGCATCTATTAGAGGCAAAGGTCGACCCCAAGGTCGAGGTTAGGCTAGAGTGGTGGCCCTAAATTGAGTCTAGGCCAAGGTGCCTTCACCAAATCCAATTATTGATCCTGTACCTAAATAGAAACATAAGATGTTAGACCCCAAAACTTCAACGATTTTATTTTGGTATCTCCTTCATGTTTAATAGTGATTTTTGAGTTGAATTATGATAAGAATTAATAATGGGACCATTAGAAAGTGTTTGGAAATTTTTGGAACACGTTTGGGATTATTTCGAGACCCCAAACTAGAGAAGGTCTGTAATAATATCGTGTCATGCTCTTAGCGTGTCACGAAAAGGGGGTGCCATGCCCAAGGGCGCAAAATGCCACTTTTATGTTTTTTAGTTTGGACCAAAGGATTTTTGGTCTTTTACTTATTAAACAACTTTCGAAACGTGTTAAACACAAAACACACCCTCATAACTCATATTAAAGCAATTTTTCTTCTCCCCAAAACCCTCAAGAACACAAAAGAAGAGTTTTTCACCAAAATTCAGACTTCCAAGGTGAAAACTCAAGCTTTCCTCAAGCAATTCACTAAGTTCAGGTATGTGGAGTTTGAACAAGGATACTCTCTCATCCTTGTGACCAAAAGTTTCATTTCCACTTGAATTTAAACAATTGATTTACTAGGGTTCATACCCATTTTTCTTATGCTTCAAGAGTATGATGTTTTAACATGAATTAAGTCTTATTTTGTACAAAATTTCATGTTTACTTATGTTTTATCCATGGAAGTAATCTTATGCATTGAGTTTGATATTTTATACAATTTTTTATGAGTTGCTAATTGATTATGATTTTGAGCATCATGTACTCCATTTACAAGAAGTCCAAGCTTATTAGATTAAATTACAAAGTATTACAACATTACTTAAGTTTCAGTTTTGTTCTCATGATCTCAGATAAGACATGAAATTCATAAGTTTCCTTATGAGTATAATTTAAGCAAGAAAAGCATAGTTGGTTTTCAATTTATAGGCCCATATGCTACTTTAAGGTGAATTTAATAACTATGAGCATAAGTATATTCTTGGGAGTAGTATTTAGCATCGAGAAGGGAATATGGGTTCAACACATCATATTTCTCAAAAAATACGTGCCACCGTAGGTTTTAGGGGCCTCGCCAGAGAGTGTCCCCTTGCCCAGATGGGCTCAATTTAGTGATCTCTCCAGTTCAGTTCATGGTTCTGTACTAATGGCAAGGATAGAACAACCCTCCTAAATGTGGGTCAGATGTTGGACTCCATACTAGCTCACTTGGTTTATGTCGGTTATGAGAATCTCCCACAAAAGCAAGAATTTTAGACTCTAAGTGTAATGACTCACAAATTTTATTCAGATATTATTTTATGATTTTTGCTTATGTTATTTCAGTTTTTCTAGTTTTATTCATGATCAAGGTGAGTCTATCTACACGTAGCATGCATATTTTCAATTATGGCATGTAGCAATTTTTATTCACTGCATTCACCCCTATATACTTAGTATATTCCAGAAGTACTGACCACATATATGTATGTGTTACATTGTCTCATAGTGTTGGTTGTGTTGTTCGTTCACAGTAGCATGATTAATCGTGGTCGCCACTTCCTACGTTCTGATAGTGAGTGAGTTCTCATAGTTCAAGGGTCAGTTTAAGACTGTTCAAGATATTTATTGCAGTTATTTCAGTTATTCAGCTTTCAGTTTGGTTCAGTTGGGGTGTTTTCTAGTGTCTCTTAAGTTTTAGTTAGAGGTTTATCAAAACTAGTCAGACTATATGTTTCTCTCAACTTTTTCATAGATTTAAAAGTTATCGAGTTATAGTATTTTGGTTGAGATTATTCATCTATTTGAATTTAGTTATAAGATTTTTGAATTTTCGCTCTTGTTTTAAGCTTACATTTATGAGAGTTCAGTGATGAGCAGGTATCATGTGTTAGCTTTGGGCTACTCATAGTCCTAAGCACCGTGTGACATCTAGGAGGTATCTTTGAGGCATTACATAGGATTTATTGCCATAAGTGTAATGTTCCTCTAGGTTATTTCCTTGATTTATGTTCATTTTCAATAATTTGAGCCTTTCCAAAGTGGCTATAAGTCATTTATGACTTACTAGAACTATCGATTTGTTTATAGGATAGTTCATTTGGATTTTAGGCTCATTTTTCTATTTTGGAGTTTTCGTTCTTTAATATTTGGTCTTGGAAAAACACTCCTAAGAGATGACCTCGGATGAGAATTACAATAACGTCATCAACTCCGAAACACTAATTTTAGGCTAGGGGGACCCTTGGTTCAGGTCCCAAGGCTTTCGAACTCATTTTGGGCTATTGGGCGGATTATATGAAAAATAAAACTATAGGTGTGGGCTCCACACTTAGTCAAAACAATATCGGAAGAAAGTTTTGAGGGTTCTATAGAGTCTGGAATATCGAATTTGGTGTGGTAGCATAGTGGGTTTGCACACACGAGGTTTCGAATGAATCTCGAGCACCCGATCGAAGTCTATTCTGGACTTGGTAAAAATCTGGTGCATGGCACCTAATAAGACCACTTAAATGCCTATCGGGTCCCTTTATCACTCAGTGCTTTAGTTCCCTTAGGCTGCTTTAGCGTCCTTGGCCATTTTTTGGTGGTGCACTTTAGTGCCAAATGGTCGCTAAAGCGGTGTACGCTTTAGCGCCATTGCAGCCGCTAAATCGATTCATGCTTTAGCGCCATTATGACTGCTTTAGCGCCAACCGTTGTTGTCTTTAGACCGCTTAAGCGGTCGTGTTGCCGCTTTAACGGTAGGCACTTTAGCGCTCAAGTGTTCGCTTTAGCGGCACCTGTAGCCTTTAAATGACCTCTTCCCCTCCCGATTTCCAATCACTTCTTCCACCATTTTCACACTAAATTGAGAGCCCAAAGAGAGGAAAAAGTGAGAAATCATCCACATAGGTTAAGATAAGATAACCTAACTTATCTTGGTCATTTCACATTAATTTTCCCTTCAATTTTTATCCTAATTCACGATAAAATTCTTAGAAATTATGAATTTAATTTCTTAATTTTGAGGGTTGATTTGAGACCTAGTTTGTGCTAAACTTTTGAGCACAACTTATTTGTCTTTTGAGAGAACTCGTGATGGGTTCAATTTTGGATTCCATTTATGGGCCTTGTGGGCCTATTATTAACCCAAAATTTGACCTGATCTTTTATATGATATTATGGGTCTCATTTGACTCCTTATGATGTGTAGATTATGATTTTGATAGCGTGGTAACATTTTGGGATCGTAGAGTGAAGACAGACAATTCAATCATTGTGGTTTGACTTTGAGGTAGGATTTTGTCTACTTTTCTTCTTGAGATGATGTTTATATATATTGCATACTAGAAGGGGTGTTAGGATATGATTGTGGGTAAAACACTGTGACTTAACGTAACCTGCAGTTGGGGGCTAGAAGGGTATTTGGCCCTTAAGTTGAAATACTTATTATATTTCTATAATCTTATTACCTTCTTTATATATAGAGTTGATTCATATCATGATCATGAGGTATTCTAGATATCGGATGGGATTTATACATTGGAAGCATGATTAGTCTTATTTAGACTGTTTAGGCTATCTTGGAACCATAATTCAGATGGAATTAACTTAGTTGGTCATATTCTTGGAGGAATTGTTATCTTAGGGCTAATCATGACTTATTTATCATCTAGAAGTGGATGTGGATACCTTAGCCTTATTCGAGTTAGAATTTTTCCAAATATGGATTTCGAGGACTAAAAGTAGACCTTTCCGGCTCACCCTAGGACAAAACCTGTGTTGGTTCTCATAGATTTATACGTGTGTTAGCGTTCTAGGCATAGTTAAGACTAATTAACCTTTAGTATAGTGTTTAATATATTACTCGGTGAATTGTGATGGTTTTTCCCCAAATTATAATGTTATGGTTATGCTGGATACATATTTGGGCCTAAGGTCGTGACTATGATGTTGTAGTTATTCTAGACATATTATTAGGCCCAAGGCCGTGTTTATGATATTGGTTGGATTCTAGGAAGTGTTTATCCTTGTAAAGGTAGTGTTCGTAGTTTGTAGAAATATTGATGCTTATAATGGTATTGTGTGGATCCTGATGAAGACATATATAGATTTGGTACATTCATGATCACTTAGGTAGTAAATGGTACGATTCTAATTGAAAATATGATTTTACTACTCTTTTTCTAAAAAGAAATCTGTTCCCACTTTTAACTTTTAAAATGGCTTTTTTCATAATGGGAATCTCACCATCTTAATGAATAACTAATGAGCCTTCAAGACTAATAATGATGATCTTAGAAATTTGACCAAGATAGATTCCGGTCCACAGTTTTACTACTACTATTTACCTCATCAAGGGAGATTCCAACTCCTTATACACTCCTATGATGATTTAGTCTTAGAGATTACCCCAAGCAATGGATTTATACTCTTTTAGCCACGGTTCTAGCCATGCACTTATATACATACACAAACACACACACACACACACACACATATATATATCTTTGGTACTAAATAAATAGTCGATTGATAATGATATTGATGATGTGAATTTTGATTCAAGTTCAGCGATTGCCTATCACCAGTATGTGTCTATTTTTATCAGCCTTATGGTGGGTTGCATAGGTATAGGCTCAAAATGTTGTTTGTTGATTGTGATTGGGCCTTCTAAGCCTATGACGGCGGTGGTTTATGAAAGGCCTGGTTAGGTGTTATTTGTTCGGACTAGTTGGTTACTTTGTATTGTTATTGCTACTATGGTTAGTTTGTGACAGGTTGATTATTGGACTGGTATTGAGATTTGAGGTATGATTTTGGTTCTTTTATCTTGCGATTATATTATTACGCATGATTATCCATTGGTTATGCATTATGGCTTTAGACCCTAATATCTTGATCCATTCCTTGACAGTTGTTTTATTATGGTAATTATCTCATATTTAGACATATGGATTAAAGATCTTGATTATTTTAGCACTAGTTCCTACTATGATTGGGAGACTTGGAGATGCAAGTATGATGACTTACATTGTACCTTAAGTTAACCTTATTTATAAACATATGTATATCTATATATATGTAGCAATAGTATTACCACATATCCCTTTTTTTATTTATTCATGTTGTAAATTCATCCCTTGTCCTTGTATACTATTATATATCCTTCCTTCACTCCTTATTCGTATATTAGACAATGTTATATGGTATAGTGTTGAGGTTCTTGAGTATGGATAGAAGGGGATAATTCATCCTTAATACCTCTTTATCCTTATTATGTTAGTATGTTGAATATAAAATGGATATTTATCCTTATTATCTCATTAGCTTTAGTATGTAGTTTGTTGGATATTTTGGTGTAGCTTACATTCCTGTTTGCATGCTATATTTGCATTATCTTTGGATCTCAGTTGGAAGTTACCTATTGAGTGCCATATGTTGGTACTCATACAACGCTTCTGCAGCCTGTAGATCATAGTATGGGTTTTTGCTGTTATTGTGTGCGTCGTGTGGAGTAGCTATGGTTCAGAGACGTATGGTGAGCTCCTAGCGTTCAGAGTATTGCTATTCTCCCTCTTATGTACAACACTAATCTCTATGTTATATTCACAGATAGGTTGTATTAGTATATTTATTTTTTACTCTATTTTGTAAGTCTTAATACATTAAAAGCTCTTGCACTGATTCCACCAGGTTTGGGGACTATCTTATATATTTCAGTGTTTTACTGTATTTATTTCGTATTCTTCCTCCATTTCTCTTGGTAGTTTGTTAGTAGTAGTTTCAGACTACGGGTTGGCTCTCCTATGGTAGGTTATGGTAGGCGCCATCATGACCTAAGAAATTAGGTCGTGACAACAACAATCAGTGGCTAGGGGAAAGCTCAAGCTCTACCCAAATTTATATCTTATTTATCCTCCATATTCCTTTAATAAAGCTCTACGACTTTCCAATTTAATAGAGCAACGACGCAATGGTGGAGGGGATATCTAAATTCCACAATAACTGGACCTCTTTTTATTACTTAGACTAAATTATCTAAGGCATATTTGGAGAAGTATATGCCCCATAGTATATGTAAGAACCTAAGGGATGAGTTTACCGTACTATTGCAGTGTTCTATGATAGTGGCAGATTTGAGATGAGATTTCACGAATTAGCCAGACATGCCACCATAATTCTATCCACTGAGTATGAGAGGATATAGTGCTTCATCATAGGACTAATAATTCCACTCCATATGTCCACTCAAAATCTGGTAGTTGCAGGTAGTTCTTTTGTTGATATTGTTGTACATTTCCACTATAGAGGGTTTGTATCAAGATGCCTTTGGGGGAAGTGATAAGAGGCTTGGTCATTAGGAAAAATACAGTAAGAGTTATAGTGGGGCTCAGTTCAAGGGCAGAGGTTGTTAGGGTCGGTATTGTAAGACCCCGTAAATATCCTACTCTAATTCAGTCCTAGATAGCATGAAAAGGGAATCCCAAACTTAGAAATTTCAGCTAAGTGTTTATACTTAGAATTATTTTTAGCCTTCATAATTCGATGATCTTATTTTTTATCCTTATAGCCTTAAATTATTTTTAAGTCGATTCATGATCAGGGATGTCAATAGGTCACTTTGGGTGAGTTTTGGAGGTTTTGGACGTCGTTAGAAGCCTAATTAGATAACCAAAACAGTGGATCAACATGATCTCGACGCGTTGCGTCATCCATCACGTCGACAGTATCGACACCAACCTCAAGCATACAAATTCCAGTAAGCCGATGTGATATCGACGCATCGCGTCGGCCATCGCATTAACCCCATCGATGTGGCATGGCAGTCTGCGCGTCGCTGGGTGTAATTTTTTATAATTAAAAATCCGCATCTAGAGGGCTAATTAAATCAATTTCCCCACTTTTATTCAGCCCTAAAACACGAGATTAATTTATCCAAAGGGCAAAATCCCTCACTTTCTCTCAAAACCTCTAAAGGATAAAACCCTAGGCCATTCAATTTCAAGTCCAAGCTTCAAGAACACATCAACGATTTTCAAGAATCTAATTACCAAGGTATGTAGGGTGTTCATCCTTGGGTTTCCTTCTACCCTTGGAGTTCAAGAACCCCTTTAAAATCTCAAGTTAATAGTTTCATGATTTACATATACCAATTGGGTTATTTTTATGTTTATGTTGTTGTATGGGTTTCAATTCAAGATTTAATTGCAAGTTTCATGAATATAAGATAGCATGTATGTGATTGTTGTAATCCCCATGACAAAACCCTTGAATTGTGAATTGGTTGTTGTAGTCATGATGCATTAACATGTTGTTCATGCCCAAGTACTAGATTATGCCTCCTAAGTGTTTGACAAAATGCTTAAGTGAGTTAATTGTGTATTTGTGATCCATTGGTGACCTCAGTATTGAAATCATGCTATTACTAAATGTTTAAATTACTCTCATGCTAAAGCTATGCCTTGCAAGTGTTTGATATAATGCCCATGTGAATCGAACAGTGTAATTATGACATGTTAACATGTGTTCTCGTTCATATAAAAGTTCATGACTTCTAAGTGCTTGACGAAATTTCTTAGTGTTTGCATTATGAAAAATTGACTATTGCCATGTTTTCAAGAATTGCTATATTGTATTACTATTGATGTTATCGAGCCCTGGGGGTATTTATTATCGGAAATCTAGCTGTTTACTTAGTCGCAGTAATTATAGACTAAACCCAGTCAAGGTCAAGAACAGTAGTACTCAGTTAGATAGTAGAACTCAGTGAACTCAGTCCAGTTTAGTTAGTCATCACAAATAGTATCAGTTCAGTCAAGCCTATTACAGTCTAATAATCAACTCAGTGTCTATTCAGTTGGGAGTAGGATTAAGCACCGAGCGAACCCAGGGATGGGGGCATTCCTGCCAGCAGAGAGTTTGACCCTTAGTAGTAGTCCCTGCATTACAGAACTACATAGCCAGCGTAGGGTAAGTCATCCTCCTTCCATACTATGGTTGACGCAATCATATACATATTTCACAAGTCTTCCTTCCAGATTAAGGTTGACCCAGTTTTGTTAGTAAACCGTGGTAAGGTGCTAACACCCTTCCAACTGGGATCAGAGGTTGGAACCCAAGTCAGTTTATATCGGGGTATGTCGGTTAGATGAACACTCCCATAGTTACAGTTACAGTTTTAGTATTCAGTACTTAGTAATTAGTATTCAGTCTCAAAACTCCGTATAGAACTCAGTTTAGTTCTACAGAATCAAGACTATCAGAAATAGTCACTCAGCTATCAGTAATACAGTTATCAGTAATCACAGATATCAGTCACTCAGTTATTAGAAATTAGTATTCAGTTTTAGTATGATCTCAGATACAGTATATATATATGTACGTACATGCACAATATTGCATAATCAGTATTTACAGTAGTTTCAGTTATACATGTACTCTCATTCAGTTATGTTCATATCATTCATTCAGTTATTGTTCATGCATATGAGCCCATACATTCCAGCCTCACCTCATCTAGCATACCAGTATATTTAAAGTACTAATGCATACTCTTTCTTTTGCACTATGATGTCTCATATCATAGGTTCAGGCACACAGGCTCCTGACCGTACTTAGCAGTTCAGGTTATCAGTAATGATTAAGTGGTGAGTCCTCATATTTTGAGAAAAGAGTTATTTTTTCAACATTTTCAGTAGTTCGGTATGTTTAGTAGTCAGAGTTAGTTTGGAACTTATCCCATCAACTCCACATTCAGACAGATCAGTAGAAGCTTTTCAGACTAGACTATTTCAGACAGATGTTCAGTTTTTCTTTCAGTATTACATTCAGTATTCAGTATTTATTTTAGTATTTTAAGGACCTTATGGAATTTTAGTTATATTTCTGCATATGTTATCAGAATTATTATTCAGTGCTCACAGCAGGTACCAGTCATGGGTTAGCTTGTGTCCCTTCGGGATTGTAAACACCGTGTGACATCCAGGGTGTAGACTCAGGGCATTACAAACTTGGTATCAGAGCCTAAGGTTCAACAGAGTCCTAGGGAGTCTGAAAGCTGAATCAAGTAGAGTCTTATCTATGGGTGTGTAGGGCACCACACTTATGGACAAGAGGCTACGAGGCATTTCAGGAAAAGTTTCCCTTCTTTTAGTATTCATGTCGTGCGAGTGAGCATGAGATCAAGTTAAACTCTTTGTCTAATCCAAGTTTCCCTTCCGTTTACAGAACATGCCTTCCAAAAGGACCAACAAAAGAAGAACTGGAAATCAACCAGCACCTCCGCCTGTTCAGGAAGATCCCCTGAATGAGCACGTTTCCCACGCAGAATTCAGAGCAGCTTTCACCACCCTAGCTCAGTCTGTAGCAGCTCAAAATGACCACCCGGCTGTCATTCAAGCCAACCCAGTGGCCAATACTTTTGCAGCTAGAATTCGGGACTTTACTAAATGAACCCTCCATTATTTACAGGGTCTAAGCCTGAAGAGGACCCATAGGTATTCCTTGATATAATGCAGAAGGTCACCAATATTATAGGGGTAAACGTTAGTCAGTGTGCTGAGTTAGATATATATCAATTACAGGATGTGGCTCATACATGCTTTAATTAGTGGGAGGTGGATAGGGCATAAATACAGGGCCCATAGAATGGGAGAAGTTTTCTACTGCCTTTTAAGATAGGTTCTTCCCATTAGATTTGAGGAAAGTTAAGGTTTTAGAGTTCATTAATCTGAAGCAGGGCAATATGACAGTAAAGGAGTATTTTCTTAAGTTTACTCAGTTGGCCAGGTATGCTCGTCATGTGGTAGCGAATAATAGGTCTACGATGAGCAAGTTCATGTCAGGTGTGTCTAATAGTGTGGTCAAGGAGTATAGGACCATAATGTTAATCAAGGAGATGTACTTGTCCAGGTTGATGGTCTACGCTCAAAAGATTAAAAGATTGAGAAGCAGAAAACTAAGGAAAAAAAGGGAAAATAAGAGGGCTATAATAGGTAGCTTTAACTTCACTCAGCCTAATTTAGAGGGTGGTAATCATCCTCAGTTCCACCCAAAATATTTAGTACCAGCTCAGTCCTCAGCCAGTACTCCAGTGCCAAAATTTAGAGACGGTAACAAGGATAGGGCGCCAGGGTCTAGATCCCAGGGTAGTGTTAGTAGTTCCCGAACAACTCCTCTTTGCAATAAGTATGGCAGAAACCATCAGGATGTCTACAGGGTTGGCAGCGATGTATATTTTGGGAGCAGCAAACCAGGTCATAGAATCAGAGAGTGTCCTCAGGTGGGTTCCCAAAGTTAGCATAATCGTTCCCAGCTTAGTTCGGTTACCCATTTTAGTAGGGTGCCACTTCCAGTGCCACCAGTTGGCAGCGCCCAAATAGACTCTATGCACTCCAGTCCCAATAGGATCAGGAAAGTTCACCTGATGTGGTCAATGGTACATTACAAGTTTACCATTTATATATTTATGCTTTGCTAGATACAGGAACTTTTTTATCCTTTATAACTTCTTATATAGTTGTTTACTTTAAAGCCAGTCCCAAAATCCTAGTAGAGCCCTTCTCGATCTCTACCCTAGTGGGTAAATCTATCATAGACCAGTGGGTATACAGGAACTATCTGGTTATGGTATCTCAGAAAGTTATATCAGCAGACTTAGAAGAGTTAGAGATGACAGATTTTGACGTCATACTCGACATGGATTGGCTTCATTCATGTTATACTTCAGTTGACTGTAGAAACAGAGTTGTCTATTTTTAGTTCTTGAATGAACCTGTCCTGGAATGGAGGGGTAGTACTTCAGCACTTAGGGGTCAGCTTATTTCCTACCTAAGGGCGAGAAAAATGATATCCATAGGGTGTGTCTATCATCTCATTTAAGTTAAAGACTCTAGTTCATAGACCCCTAATCTTGGGTCAATTTCAGTAGCATATGAATTTCTAGATGTGTTTCTCAAAGATCTTCTCAGAGTTCTTCTCGAAACAGAAATTGACTTCGGAATAGACCTTCTTCCAGATATTCATTTCATCTCTATTCTTCCATACAGAATGGCTCCAGCAGAACTTAAAAAACTAAAAGAGTAGTTGAAGGACCTCCTAGATAAGGGGTTCAGCACTTAGGGGTCAGCTGTATTGACATTCTTCACTAAGAGAATGTGTATTGACTACCATCAGTTGAACAAAGTTACAGTCAAGAACAAGTATCCACTCACCAGAATCGATGACGTTTGACCAACTTCAGGGTGCCAGTTACTTTTCTAAGATAGACCTCAGATCAGGCTATCATCAGCTTAGAGTCAGAGAATGTGACATTCCAAAAATAACTTTCAGAACTTGGAATGGTCACTTCAAATTTCTAGTCATGTCGTTTGGTCTTACCAATGCCCCAAAAGCCTTTATGGACTTTATGAACCGTGTGTTCAAGCAGTACTTGGATATGTTCATCATAGCCTTCATTGATGACATTCTTGTCTACTCCCGCAGTGAACATGATCAAGCATACCACCTCAAAATAGTATTACAGACCCTAATAGCTCATTATTTATTCTCCAAATTTAGTAAATGCAAATTTTGGATAAGGTCAGTCGCTTTTCTTAGTCATATAGTTTTCGATGATGGCATTAGAGTCAATCCTCAAAAGACCAAAGCAGTGAGAAACTAGCCCAGACCCATATCTCCGTCAAATATCAAGAGTTTCTTGGGTTTGGCTGGCTATTACCGATGGTTTATTAAAGGATTTTCGTCTATTGCATCCCCTATGTCTAGTTTGACTCAAAAGAAAGTCAAATTCCAGTGGTCAGATTCTTGTGAGAAGAATTTTCAGGAGTTGAAGACTTGACTCATTACAACCCTAGTTTTGACTTTACCAGATAGTTCAGACAGGTTTCTGGTGTATTGTGATGCTTTCAGAGTTGGTTTGGGGTATGTTCTGATACAGAGAGGTAAGGTCATAGCCTATTCCTCTAGACAGCTTAAACCTCATAAAAAGAATTATCCCACCCATGATCTTGAGTTAGCAGCTGTAGTGCTTGCCTTAAATATTTGGACACTATTTGTATGGGGTGCATGTTGATATGTTCACAGACCATAAAAGTCTGCAGTATGTATTTTCTTAGAAAGACTTACACTAGCGACAGATAAAGTGGTTAGAGTTATTGAAAAACTATGACATGATTATTCTGTATCATCCGAGCAAGGCCAATGAACTGGCTGATGCTCACAACAGGTTGTCCATGGGTAGAGTTATGGGTAGTGTTGCTCACGTTGAGGATGGTAAAAAGAAGTTAGTTCAGGAAGTTTATCAGCTTGCTAAGTTGGGTATTCGTTTGGTTGATTCAGCTGAGGGTAGTGTATGGGTGCAAAATAGTTTGGAATCATCTTTGGTCTTTGAGATAAAAGAAAAGAAGGATAGGGATCCCAGTTTCGTTAAGTTGAAAAAGTCAGTCAGAAATAAAAAATAGAGGTTTTCTCACAAAGGGGAGATGGTGTGTTGCGTTGCCAGGGTAGATTATGTGTGCCATGTGTGGATGGCTTGAGGCAGCATATTCTAGTAGAAGCACATGGTGCACATTACTCGGTTCACCCAGCTAAGATGTACCATGATTTGTAGGAAGTCTATTGGTGGTTTGAGATGAAGAGAGATATTGTAGAGTTTATGGCTAAGTGCTCCACATGCCAGTAGGTTAAGATTGAACATCAGAAGCCTAGTGGGTCTATGCAGGAGTTTAGTATCCCTATTTGGAAATGGGAGGAAGTGAACATGGACTTTGTGATAGGTTTTCCTCGTACTCGTCATCAGTATGATTCAATTTGGGCCATTATAGACAGGATGACCAAATTCGCTTATTTTTTGCCAATTCATACCTCTTATTTAGCCGAGGATTATGCCAAGCTCTATGTTAGAGAATTGTTTAGATTGCACGGAGTTTTGTTATCCATTATTTTAGACAGAGGTACACAGTTCACCTTTCATTTTTGGAAAGCCTTCCAAAAGGGTCTTGGTACCCAAGTTCACCTCAGTACAACCTTTCACCCTCAGACAATGGTCAAGCAGAAAGGACCATTCCAACTATAGAAGATATGTTGAGAGCATGTGTTATTGTCATTAAGGGTAGTTGGGATGACCACTTGCCTTTGATTGAATTCGCGTATAATAACAATTATCATTACAGTATTCAGATGGCTTCGTTTGAGGCTATTTATGAGAGGAGATGTAGTTCTCCTATTAGTTGGTTTGAAGTAGGTGAGGCCACAGTAGTAGGGCCTGACTTGGTGTTTGATGCCTTAGAGAAGGTTCAGTTGATTAGGGACAGGCTTAAGACAGCTCAGAGCCAACAGAAATCGTATGATGATGTCAGAAGAAAAAATCTCAAATTTGAGATTGGCGATTTTATGCACTTGAAAATCTCTCCCATGAAGGGAGTGAATAGGTTTGGCAAGAAGGGGAAGTTTAGTCCCCGATATGTCGGTCCTTTCTAAATTCTCAGCCATTTCGGAGAGGTAGTTTATGAGCTTGAGTTGCCTTCAGACTTAACTTCAGTACACCCGGTCTTTCACGTCTCCTTGCTAAAGAAATGCATTGGTGACCCAGCAGTTGTAGTCCCGATAGAGAGTACAGATGTTCAGAACAGCCTCTATTACAAGGAAGTCCCAGTCGAAATCCTTAATCATCAGATTCACAGACTAAGGAACAAAGAAGTTCCTTTGGTCAAAGTTCCTTGGCGGAATCAGTCCGTTGAGGGAGCTACTTGGGAAGCCGAAGTAGATATGCAAACCAAGTATCCTCACCTTTTCTCCACAAACTCAGACTCAGCTCGAGGTAACACTCTTCCTTAGATTTACTCAGTTCCATACTCACATTATCTTTACAAACTTGGTATCAATTACCATTGCATATCATTCTCATAGCAGTCATGCATTCATAAATCAGTTCAGTCATGTAATCATGCTTCAGTTATGCATGTTCAGTATGAAAACTCAGTTTTTTTATCAGTAGTTTTAGTCATGTGTCATGTCTCAGTTGTGCATGCCAGTACCAGTACGGATTCTCAGTAGTCTCAGTTTAGTCAGTATCATTCAAGGATGAATGTTCCCAAGGAGGAGATATTGTAAGACCCCATAAAAGTCTTAGTTTAATTCAGTCTTATATAGCATGAAAAAGGGGGACCCAAACTTAGAAATTTCAGCCAAATGTTTATACTTAGAATTATTTTTAGCTTTCATAATTCAACAATCTTATTTTTTATCCTTACAATCTTACAATGTCAAATTTTAAGTTGATTCATGATCAGGGATGTCAATAGGTCATTTCGGGTGAGTTTTGGATTTTTTGAACGTTGTTAGAAGCCTAATTGGATGTCCAAAATAATGGATCGATGGGATCTCAATGTGTCGAATCATCCATCGCGTCAATAGTATCATCACCAGCCTCAAGCATGCAAATTCCAGTGAGCCGACATGATATCAACGCATCACGTCGGCCCATCGCGTTGACCCCATCGACGCGGTGCACCGGTCTACGCATCACAGGGTGTAATTTTCTGTAATTTAAAATCCGCATCCAGAGGGGTAATTAAATCAATTTAACCACTTTTATTCCACCCTAAAACATGAGATAAAGCTATCCAAAGGGAAAAATCACTCACTTTCTCTGAAAACCTCTCAAGAACAAAACCCTAGTCCATTCAATTTCAAGTCCAAGATTCAAGAACATATAAACAATTTTCAAGAATTTAATTACCAAGGTATGTTAGGTGTTCATCCTTTGGTTTTCTTACACTCTTGGAGTTCAAGAACCCTTTTTAAAATTTTAAGTTAATAGTTTTATGATTTACATGTACCAATTGGGTTGTTTCATGTTTATGTTGTTGTATGGGTTTCAATTCAAGATTTAATTACAAGTTTCATGAATATAAGATAGCATGTATGTGATTGTTGTAATCCCCATAACAAAACCCTTGAATTGTGAATTGGTTGTTGTAGTCATGATGTATTAACATGTTGTTCATGCCCGAGTACCAGATTATGCCTCCTAAGTGTTGCACAAAATGCTTAAGTGAGTTAATTGTGTATTTGTGATCCATTGGTGACCTCAGTATTGAACTCATGCTATTACTACATGTTTAAATTACTCTCACGCTAAAGCTATGCATTGCATGTGTTTGATAGAATGCCCATGTGAATCGAATAGTGTAATTATGACATGTTAGCATGTGTTCTCGTTCATATACAAGTTCATGACTTCCAAGTGCTTGACGAAATATTTTAGTGTTTGCATTGTGAACAATTACCTATTGCCATGTTTTCAAGAATTGCTATGTTGTATTGCTATTGATGTTATCGAGTCCTGGGGGTATTTATTAACCAAAATCTAGGTGTTTACTTAGTTGCAGTAGTTATCGACTAGTCCCAGTCAAGGTCAAGAACAGTAGTACTCATTTAGTTAGCAGAACTCAGTGAACTCAGTTCAGTTTAGTTAGTGAACACAACCAGTATCAGTTCAGTCAAGCCTAGTATAGTCTAATAATCAGCTTAATGTCCATTCAATTGGGAGTAGGATTCAGCACCAAGCGAACCTAGGGATTGGGGCATTCCTGCCAGTAGAGGGTTTGACCCATAGTAGCATCCCCTGCATTACAGAACTACGTAGCCAGCATAGGGTAAGTCGTCCTCCTGCCAGACTATGGTTGATGCAATCATATACATATTTCACAAGTCTTCCTGCCAGATTAGGGTTGACCCATTTTTGTTAGTATCCCGTGGTAAGGTGCTAACACCCTTCCAACTGGGGTCAGAGGTTGGACCCTAAGTTAGTTTATATCGGGGTATGTCGGTTAGATAAACACTTCCATAGTTACAGTCTCAGTATTCAGTACTTAGTAATCAGCATTCAGTCTCAGAACTTAGTATAGAACTCAGTTCAGTTCATAAAATTAGGACTGTCAAAAATAGTCATCAGCTATCAGTAATACAGTTATTAGTAATCACAAATATCAGTCACTCAGTTATCAGAAATCAGTATTCAGTTTCAGTATGATCTCAAATACAGTATATATATGTATGTGCATGCACAGTATTGCATAATCAGTATTTACAGTAGTTTTAGTTATACATGTACTCTCATTCAGTTATGTTTATATCAATCAGTCAGTTATTGTTCATGCATATGGAACCATACATTTCAACCTTACCTCATCTAGCATACCAGTATATTTAATGTACTAACGCATACTCTTTGTTTTGCGCTATGATGTCTTATATCATAGGTTCAAATGCATGACCTCCTGGCCGTACTTAGCAGTTCAGGTTATCAGCAGTGATTACAGTGGCGAGTCCTCATATTTTGAGGACAGAGTTATTGTTTCAGCATTTTCAGTAGTTTAGTATATTCAGTAGTCGAAGTTAGTTGGGGACTTGTCCCCTCAACTCCATATTCAAATAGATCAGTAGAGGCTTTTCAGACTAGACTATTTCAGATAGATGTTCACTTTTTCTTTTAGTATTACTATCAGTATTCAATATTTATTTAAGTGTTTTGAGGACTTTATGGCATTTCAGTTATATTTCAGCATATGTTATCAAAATTATTATTCAATGCTCACAGCAGGTACTAGACATAGGTTAGCTTGTGGTTTTTTGGGATTGTAAGCACCATATGACGTCCAGGGTACAAACTCAGGGAATTACAGGTATGCTTAGCAATAGTTGTATCAGTATTAGAGTTAGTCTAGTAGGCTCATTCAGGCAATGCTTTAGGGTTTAGATGGGGTCATCTTGCTTATAGTAATTTCAGTGGATGAAGCAGTGGTTAGTCATTGAGGGGCTTTTATTTAGGGTATTCAGGATGATGTGGCTATTCGGGTCAACTAAACCTTCTCATTAGGTTAGAGTACTTGGGATATGTTATAATTATGGTATTATTGGTAATTTATCTAAAGAGTATCCCCAACATGAGATGATTGAGCCTTTTAAAAGTGTGTTCCACCGATCAGGTTAGTGTCGCCTCCCACTAGAGGTGGTGCATATGTTGTAAGGGTGGTCTCTAGGGTTTTTATGGAGGTCCTTAGGTAGGTAGAGCAGGGGGTTGGGTAGGCTCCTAGTCTAGAAAAAGGCAGGGTTATTTATATTATGTTTTTGGTAGGCCACAGGCTTAGACTTCAGATGCTTTCATTACAAGTATGATTTCAATATACTATCAACTATCTTTTGCTTTATTTGATCCAGGCTCCACATATTCTTATGTATCTACTTATTATGCATCTCGATTGGGGCTGTCTTATGAGCCATTATCTATGACTATGCATGTAGTTACTTTTGTGAGTGATTCTTTAATAGTGGATCGGGTATATAGATCTTTTATCATAACTATTCGGGAGTATGACACTCGAGCTGATCTCATTATGCTAGACATCATTGAATTTGATGTAACTCTAGGCATAGACTGATTATCATGTAGTCTTGGATTACTTTGCTAAAATTGTTAACTAAACTTTGCCTAGCATATCCCCATTTGTATGGTTGGGTGCTTATAGTTGTGCATCGACAGAGATTAATTCTTATATTTGGGCTAAGAGACTGATATCTAGAGGGTTTATGGCTTATCTTGCATATGTTTCGTAATGTTAGTACCGAGAGTCATTCACTTGACTCTAATCTTGTAGTCCGTGAGTTACCTGATATGTTTCCTACCAACCTACCTGGCCTTTCTCTTGAGTGTCATATAAACTTTGCTATTGATCTTAAACTAGTCACTCGACCTATTTCTGTAACACCTTACCTTATCGATTATGTTGACCTAAAAAAGCTAAATATTTGGCTTTAGTATCTTTTTGGTAAGAAGTTTATTAGATCGAGTATATCACCATTTAGTGCTCCAGTTTTATTTGTGAAGAAAAAAAAATGGTTTTATGCATATGTATATTGATACAGGCAACTGAATAAGGTGATAGTAAAGAATAAATATCCTCTACCTTGTATCGATGATTTGTTTGACCATTTATAGGGTTTAACCATGTTTTTAAAGATTGACTTAAGATTTGGCTACCACCAGTTAGGGATTCGGGTAGAGGACATCTATAAGATAGCATTCAGGACTCACTACAGCTATTATGAGTTCTTGGTAATGTGATTTGGGTTGACTAGTTCCCCAACAATGTTCATGGATTAGATGAACCATGTATTTGGTCCTTATTTGGACTCATGTAATTATATTTATTGATGACATCCTTGTGTACTCGAGGAGTATGGAGGAGTACGAGCAATACTTAAGGGCTATGCCCTACTCTTTGATCATTAGTTTTATGCCAAATTCTCTAAGTGCGAGTTCTAGCTTGAGTTTTTAGCATTCTTGGGGCATGTGGTGTCCAAGTATAGGATTATGGTAGAAGACCCAACAAAGATTGAGACTATTTATGATTGGGCTACACCTACATCTCTAAGTGAGTTTTGTAGCTTTATTAGGTTAGTAGGCTACTTTAGATGGTTTGTCAAAGGGTTCGCCTCTATTACAACACCTATGAACAAATTGACTAGAAAAGAGGTTCCATTTTAGTGGTTCGATATGTGTGAGGTGAGCTTTCTAAAGCTTAAGGATTTGCTCACTCAATTCCTATTCTAACTCTTTTAGTTGAGGGCAAGAGATTATTGAATATTGTAATGGGCAAGAGATTATTATATATTGTAATGCTTTGTGTGTTGGTTTAGGTTTTATTCTAATGTGGCAGGGGCGAGTTATAGCATATGGTTCGAGATATTTGAAGGTGAACAAATGCAACCACCCCACCTATGACTTGCAGTTGGCGGTAATGTTTTCGCGCTTAAGATTTAGAGGCATTACCTGTATGATGTTTGTTGTGAGATATTCCTGACCACCATATTTTTTAATATATTATAACTTTGAAGAACCTTTATTTAAGACATCATAGGTGGATTGAGTTATTGAAGGACTATGATCCCTCTATTCTATACCATTCGAGCAAGGCGAATATGGTAGCGAATGACTTAAGACAGAAGGAGGTGAGTATGGGGAGCTTGGCCTTCCTTTCTATTTTCAAAGCACCTGTTAGCCTCAGACACCAGTCCTTAGCCAACAAGTTGATTTGATTTGATCTTTTGGACGCAGAAGGATTTTTGTTAGTGCTGAGGCCAAACCTATTTTATTGGAATAGATTGGAGATTGACTGCTTGAGGATAAGAAATTGTGTGGTATTCGAGATCGAGTACGTAGGGGTAAGTCCAAAAGGGATACCTTAGAATTTGAGGGTATAATGAGATTTGATGGTTACATTTGTGTTTTGAGGGTAAGAGGTTTAATTTTGTTGATACTCCATGAGACCCATAGATCTAAGTACTCTATTCACTCTGAGAAAGCTAAGATGTATAGGGATTTGAGGTAGCATTACTGGTGAAGTGGTATGAGGAGAGATATAGAAAATTTTAAGGTTTAGTTTTTGTGTTGTCGGTATTGAAGGACGAGCATTTGAGACTAGGTGGTTTGCTTAAGAGGCTACCCATTCTTAAGTAGAAGTGAGAGAAGATTATCATAGATTTCATGGGTGGTTTGCCTCGTACTTCTTATGATTTTGATAGAATTTGGGTCATCATAGATTGATTGACCAAGTCTACTCATTTCTGCCTATTCAGACTTTTTACATTGCCAAGAGGTTAGCTCAATGTTCAGGAAGTGGTTATCTTCACGAGGTGCCCATATCTATTATTTTTTATAGAGCTTTCTAGTTCAGCTTTAGCTTCTAGAGGGCATTTTAGGTGGAGTTGGGCACCTAGATCAACCTTACCATGACTTTCATTTATAGGCTGACAGATAATCTTAGTAGACTATTCAGGTTTTGGAGGATATGCTACGAGCTTGTATCATAGGATTTTAAGGTCAGTAGAAGCAGTTTTTAGTCTTATCCAAGTATGCCTACAATAATAGCTACTATTTGAGTATTTAGATGGCACAATTTGAGGAATTATATGGTAGAAGGTGTTGGTCTCTAATTGGTTGGTTTGAGACTTTAGAGGTTAGACTACAATATACCAATTTGTTTCAGGAGTCATTGGATAGAGTGTGAGTTATTCAGGATAGGCTCGAGGTAGCTCGGAATAGGCAAAATAGTTATGCGGACCTTAGGCTTCATGCCTTGAGATTTGGAGTTGGTGATCAGGTATTTCTTTATGTGTCATCCAAGAAGAGCGTAATGGGGTTTGGGAGAAGGGGAAAGCTCAGCCCCAGGTATATCGAGCTATTTGAGATCCTTCGAAGAGTTGTGAAGGCAGCCTATGAGTTCGCTTTTCCTCCAATATTTTCAGCTATTCACCTATCTTTCATATGTCGATGCTTAGTCAATATATTTTGGATGAGTCTCACATGCTCTGAAGGGACTCTATTAAGTTGGATAACTGATTGACCTTTAGGGTTGAGCTAGTTTTAATCCTAGCTAGAGATGTCATATGGCTGCATTCTAGAGAGATTCATGTGGTTAAGGTTGAGAAGTCTACTTGGGAGACCGAGCATGACATACAGACTCAGTATCCTCACCTGTTTAAGCCTTCAAGTACTTTTAGATTCTTTACTTTCATGGACAAAAGTCCTTTTAGTATCATTTTCTACTGTTCATGTTTTTCTGCATTTATAGCTTTCCTAGAAGTGCCCAAAGTTATTTATGATTTGTTGGGATTGATAGTTCGACTACCAGGTAGTTTGTTTGTTTTTTTATATTCATTTTCTTATTTTGGAGCTTTTCAAGTTGGAAAAATAGTCTCAGGCCAATACTTTAGGTAAACGCTGAAGGTTCTCTTAGATCAAGATATTGATTATAGGCCGGGTGACCCTTTGTTTGGGTCCTAAAGTTTTCGAGCTCATTTTGGGTTATTGGGTGGATTTTGGTGAAAATTGAACCATTAGATATAGGATCCACTTTTTATCAAAACAACTTATAATATAAATTTTAATAGTTTTATTAAGTCAGGAATGCCAAATTCAGTAGGGTTACGTAGTTTTTTATGAGCACAGAGTTTTGAATGAATCCCGAGCATTCAATCGAAATCCATTTGGACTTAGCAAAATTGGTTGGTGCCAAGTTGCTGGTTTAGCCACTTAAACGGCTTGGACACTACTTAAGAGAAGCCTCTTTAGAGGCCAAGCATTATGTAAGCGTCAACCACTTTAGCGGCTAAGCACCGCTTAAGCAGAGGCTTGCCGGCTTGCCAGCTTGGCAAGGGTCGCTTAAGCACCCTTTCTCCACTTAAGCAGTCATTTGGTCATTTAAGCAGCTACTTCTTGTCCTTTATATATTTGTTCCATTGTTTTTTCATCTCTTTCCTCTAATTTTAAAACACGATTATCAATATTGGGAGCTCAAATTAGTAGGTTAATTATAAAATTTTAGCTTCAAATAACTTGGGGATGTTAAAGTGAGCTTTATCTCAATATTATTTCATAAGTTCTCGATTTAACTTTAAGTTAATTCTCCATTATTTGTCTTTATTTTTTGACTTGCATTGAGTCTATTTTGGGGTTGTTATTGAGCTCGAATCACACTCAATTTTAGGGGAAAACAGTTCTTGATCTAAGAGGGACCTAATGACGGACTCAAGTTTGATTTTGTTGG
Source organism: Capsicum pubescens (assembly GCA_030864215.1). NCBI lineage: Eukaryota > Viridiplantae > Streptophyta > Magnoliopsida > Solanales > Solanaceae > Capsicum > Capsicum pubescens. The sequence continues at coordinate 253,800,954 of CM061540.1, read as the reverse complement.
CAGACCCCACTATTTAATTTTTTAGACCGATCTCTAATCCAGAGCATAAATTTCCAATACAGGCATCAATATTCTCATCTTGATGTGTAGAATATTATGTTGATAGTGCGGAAACTTCTAGAGGCTTCTTGGAAGGAAAAAAATCTCTTATAGAGGTTTTCGCGTGCTTTTGGCGACGTCTAGGTAGGCTAAGCTTACCTTTCTTCTAGACTTTGCATGGTTATAGTATTAGTGTTATATTGTGCTAAGTTATAGGTAGGAACTTATGGTTTGCATATTTATTTAGCGACTTCTGAATATTTTAGCCGATTAAGAGACTTTAGAGTAGATTTCGACCTATGCTTTCCGTAAACTAGAAGTTGCTTTTTTTCCTAATTCTTGTCTTAGGATATCTATGTCCCTTGAGATTTCAACTAGAAGCTTTAACCTAGATCTGGGTAGGTTTTTGCCTTAAATTGGGTTTCCGGGGTTGGAGTTGATTTTATCAACCCTTTTTAAGATAGGATGCTTTAGAATATTGCCCTGTTTGACCTAAATAATTGCAGAACCGCTTTGCTCTACTGCTATTTGGGATTGGTTTGTAAAGACCCAAAAATGAGGGTCATGATGGCGCTTTTCGTGGGTACCTTGACAAGTAAGCCTATCACCCAAATTGATACGAAAAGAAGAAAAGACAGAAATATCCCAGGGTAAATCTTATAGAATGAAGCCGAACCATATAAGTAATCATAACAATGTGGAAAGAACTTATCCAAAACCCCAATCATGCCCAAAACCAGGTGTCAATAGTGTAAGAAATACTAATACAATCCAAGAGTCAAATGCATCGGAAAAATAACCATAAAGAAATAATAGTTGTCTCCAAATACTAATACAGACATCACAACTATAGAAAGATAGAGGTGAACTTCGGATGCATGAATGTCCAACTGCTACCTTGGAAGCTCCAACAATCGCCCGAGTCAATCACGTTAAGGCGCACTCGAGCTAAGACCTGTACCAAAAGGGCGCAGAAGGCATGAGTACGGTCCATTTGTACTCAGTAGGTATCATAGGACGACAAAGCAAAGTAGTAAATAAAGCACACAAAATATACACTAAGGGCACGTCACCTGCAATCATAAAATGTTCCACAACGGTATCCCACACCGCTTGCACTAACAATTAGAATATATCTTACATATATTACAACAACACACCAAGATATTGAATACAAGTATACATTATGTCACATATAAATAGAACAAGAGAGAACATGTAGATACAAGATCATCAAATACAAGTAAAGGAAGGTAAGACAAATACATAGATGACAAGTCAATAAGGCAATATAACACAACATAAATACAATAAAGTAAGTGCAATGTATATGATGATGATGATGATGCACGAGGTCGTCGCACAACCTCCGGGATTATCGCACAATCCTCGTATATACCTACGGAGCTAAAGCTTTCCGACGTAGGACCCATGGGGGGTTCGTCAACCCGTATACAATCCACATATCTCATATCTCTTTTCCGGTATATCCCTCGAAAAGGGTTTTATAAGGTATTACAATATTTTTTAAAAAAGGTGCTGCCAGTATTTCTCAGATGTTGTCACGGTGGTACCAATGTTTCATGAATGAGTATGATATGAAGATGTAATTCTCACAACCAATCACAATGAGTATTTCCACAACTAATCACATGATATATTTCCACAACCAACCACAATAATACATTCCCATAACCACATGAGTCAATATCACTTATTATTTTTGTTTCATCCATGAATTTCCACATGTCTCATATGCCAATAAAGTTTGAATATAATCACAATACACCAATGGTACCACATTAAACAACACAACACAATTATTCACATGTATTCAAGGCTATCAATATCGCATAGGACCCCACACGGTCAAACATATCACATAATATCTCAATTTCGACAATTACATCACATATATGCCCCCACATGGGCACAACACATAGATAGCCATTTTTCATGATTAGTTCCTACCCTTAACGTGCATTTTGTATCATCATTTACTACCAAGCCCAGTTTAAAAGAGTTAAGCCGTAACCTACCTCGAAAGCTAAAATCTGTCCACTACACTTGAACCCGCGATGTTACTTTTCATGAATAATTCTAAACTTCACTAAAAATATCAAATATGAAATCTACGCGTTAAGACAAAACCAACGACACACATATTGACTACTTTTGATTCAGGGTCAAAACGGCCCCCCAAAATGGATTTTTGAAAAAAAAGGCAAAATTGAAACTTTATTTCAAAAATATATTTCCCATATTTTTAGGAACCTACAGCTGAAAACCCAAGTTAAATCGAATAAAAAACGGAGTTCAAATCGAAGAAAAACCATTTTTAAGCTTTATCGGGTAAAATCTTTGAAATCCGGGTTAGAATCAAGAATCAGAGTTGTTTTGAAAGTTAAATTGATGAAAAACTAGTAATTATAAGATAAAAATATTATTTAAGTGAAAAGGAGTGAAATTTGGATTTAAAATCATGCCCTAAGATTTTGGGGGGTTTTGGGAAATTTATTAAGAAATTACTAAGAAAAGGGTGAATTCTTACTTTTAATCCGTAATAAAACCAAGAAAAGGGTGTTAATTTAGCTTCCCAAGCTCCCACAAACTTCACTTTTAAGCTCCCAAACTATTTAGGGTTTAACTCTCAAGAGGCAAGATAAAAAATGAGCAAAATAGGTTAAAATAAAGGTCTACCTAGCCTAAAATTGATATTTCGGAGCTGTTGGCGTAGTCCGTTCAGTCATCCATCACACGGATCAAAATATATCCACATTAGTCCAAAATAAGGCTCTCGAAGCCGTCAAAAATTACAATATAGCATAAATGATACCAAAATGCATCAAAAATCATGTCTACTACTCCCACACCCCAGAAATACCATAATGCAACTACGGGGAGGGGTAAAATAGTCAAATCACACAAAATAAAAAATTTCACATATTTCATCAAATTTTCAGGTCATTACAGGTTTGACCTAGTATTTATAATGAGTTTATCTATCTTCATTTCTCTTGGTAGGTCAGTATCTGACTTTAATTCGTGACTTCTGACATAATAATAAATAAAACCCAATTCTCCTTTATGAATTTGGCCTTGGAAAATGGGAAAAAATAATCAGATGGACTTGAGATAGATTGTGATTCCAGGTTATCATTACTTATTGCTTAATTATGAGTTTTAGTTCAAGTCTGATACCTAGTTACTATTTAGTATTTGATAGTTTTGGTTTGAGTACTTTTATTAGTTTTGGTTTGAGTTCGGCATCTTCTACATTATTAGTCATTAATTGTGGTTCGAGTCTTACATTTATTATCATCACTGTTATTGATTTTGGGTTGAAAATTTGGTGGAGACCAGTAAGATTTATGATTATAGTTTTGGGAGTATACGGTACACCCGGTCCTTAAGAGTTCTTTCAAAATAAGGGATTGATCGAATTATCTTATTAAGACAATCTATGGTTCATATGCTTAATTAAAAGGAATAATATTTTCTAAAGTGCCCAATGTCTATTTTATATCTTCGCTCCAAAAATGTTTGATTTTTCATAAGATCTTCTCGGTTGTTATTCAAAAGGTCCTATTCCTCTATCTCTCATATGGGTTTCATAATTATAGGATTTAATTCTCTAATCAATACGATACTTAATGGACCCTTTTACAAATAATCTCATGAATTTATTGGTGATGCACTTTTTTCTTGGCGGTCACTCATCTTGGCTCGTTTTACGTTCGTTACTGTTATATTTTGTCCTTACATTAGTGTTACTCTTTGTTTGTACTCACTAGACTTATAGGGGTTCGATTGGATTTATTTCTCCTTGCATGTACCTCTAGACTTATGAGAATCTAGTTAGGTTATATCTAGGTATTTACTTTTGCATTTAAGTTATTTTTATTTGATCTACCACATTTTCTTAGCATAGCCCATTATTTCATTTCTGACCCATTTTACTACCGTTAGTTTATACACTCACATTTTATTTGTGCTATTAATGAAGTTGAGCTCAGTCGGACCATGAAGCCTACTGAGTATCCATATTTTGGTATTCATACGACACTTCTGCATCTTTTTTCTGATGTAGATCGAGTCACCACCGTCGATACTGACCTCAGATTGTGTTGTTGATCGAAGATTAGGTGAGTTTTTAGAGTTCGGAGTTGATCCTCCTCCTTCCACTTTCATGATAGTTTTATTTTGTATATCTTGAGATTATAATGCATATTTTGATATTGTCTAGTACTCTTTTTATTTCAGTGACTCTAGTACTAACCTTACTAGGTTTTGGGGGATTTATTTTGATATTTTTGTCCTCCTCCTCTCTCTCTCTCTCCCTCTCTCTCTTTATATATACTGAGTAGGACTTTACACCATATAAAAACACATCCACATTAACTCTACTTTATTTTCTCATACATTCTTACCTGCTTTAATTACTTGTTTATATTACTTTGCTTATAACATATACTAAAACCTGCTTATTAATTATTTTCTTTGTTTAGATATTATATATACGCTTTATTATTATTATATATCTGTCTTATAATATTATTATCTATCCGTCAATACTATTATTATTATTGTCTTTTTATTACTATTATATATCTATTATTATATTTGTCTTCTGTTCATTACATTATATCTATATATACTATATCTATCTGTCTATATTATATATATAAATGTGTTTATTATTGGTATCAAAGCCCTAAGATTCTAGGAAACTTTACTATATATGATGTTGTCAAGAACTGAGCAACGAAAACCTAGGCCCTACGAACGTCTAGTAATATTAGATTCAGAATATTATTGGTCTACTAGAAATATAAAGAGAGAACTTATAAATTTATATAATATCTTACTACAACATAGGCAGTTAAGTATTAAATTATTTGAGCTTTCTCCAGAATCGAGAGAAGAAGTCTAGACAGAACTATAAGAAGTAGATAATAGATTAAGAGAAGTCAAAAACCAAATATCTTATATTAACCAAGAACTATGGGTAGATAAGATTTTGAGAGACATATATCCTTTTTATCTAGCTTAATGATCACACCTCATAGAGATATAAAATCAGTAGAAGAAATTCAGAATAATTTGTATAGTTTATACTTAGAGTATAAAAGACTAAATAATACAAAAGAAGATCCGAGAAGACTAGATAATCTAATTACCATAATATCCGATTTAGAGTACAAATTGATAAAGCATCTTAGGTCTAGAAATAATAATAAATGAAAAGACATCCTTTTGCTAACTATATACGATTTAGATATTGTCTTTTAAACGGAGAAATAAAAAATAGGGCAGACAAGGTAGCAGAAGAAATAGTTTTGAGTAACTATCTAGACTTATTAGCAACACTAGAAACATCACAATCAGAATTTTTCAAAGGATATTTAAGTGAAATAAAATTAATTTTTTGCATTTTTTGAATTTGTGATTTTTTTTTAAATCCATACCATGTTCATCTTTTTCTCTTCAGTTTTAGGTATTTTAGGAATATCTTCTTTAATCACACCCCAGGAGAATAACAACAGTCCTTTTTTATCTTCTTTGAACTTTCTAGATTCCTAGGAATTTACAGATTAATCCATCGTTATTGCTAAAACACTGAGAGAATAACCATATACTAGGGGTATATTTATAAGTAATTTATCAATTTTACAAGACCAGAAAGCTGGTGGTGAACCGTCGGTGATTCAGATCTTATAATATTAAAAAAACAACTGAAATAAAATTTGAACTTGATTAATTCAAACATAATTTACACACTTGGGAGAAAAATACAAAGATCTATATAATGACTACTTATATGTCCTAAGGAAGAAGTGAGGTTTCTTTTTCGGGAGTCTCCTGAAAACTTGACAACTACCGAAAATGAAGAACTAAGAAACTAATATAGACTTTTTACACACTCTTTTTTTTTTTAACTAACTTACAAACTTTGGAAACTAAGAACTTTCTTACTCTTGATTTTTTCTCTCTAGCTCCTTATGTTTAAGTCTTCCAAAAGGGGGTATTTATAGGCATTTGTGGACTTCAAATCTATTCTTCAATACACTTTATGGATTTCAAATCCTTACTTAAATATGCTTGATAAAAACTTTAGCAAGACTTTTGGCAACTTGGGTGGGGCCCATAATCATATGGCTATGTATTTACTTTATCCATCTATTTATTTATCTGTTACATCATTGCATACGTCTGTAATTTTATCTTTCGTGGATATCGTCATTGCTTACGTATCCAGATTGTGTAATGCTTCTGAATCAAACTTCATTCCTGAATCTTCATCGGCATTTGGGTTTTGTGCAAATTGATTCATGGCTGAGTTGTAGTCTCGCTCATACTCGTCACTGGCTCCGTCTGATAGTTCCAGTGTTTTTCCTGTTCTATGTGATCTTGTCTCTTCTCTTGGAATTAAGGAAATTCTGGGTCTTGGCTCTGGCGGTTCTGGATTCATTGTTATTTCTTTTTCAGTTGTTCTGCTAACAATTGTTTTATAAAGTTTACTACCATTTTTGCTATATTTTTTTTTTCTTTTTTCTCAAGAAGAAACTTTTCTTAGTCTGAGAAGTACTTCTTTCGTCTGTGGTCTGAGTACCTGTGGTCTTGAAACTGACTGGGAGTATTCTCCCTACACTTTTTGGTAAAGTGTCAGCCGTCAACGGATTTAATGAGTCTTTACTAGCCACTGTTTGACCTGGAGTAGCTATATCATTACCCGACACAGTACATCTTTCTACATTCATTGGAAAATGCACACCCATTAACGGATTTGATAAGTCTTTACCAGCTACCGTTTGAGCTGGACTAGCTGTATCTTTACCCGATACAGTGGATTTTTCCATTTTTGAAGAAGATGGAGAATTATTTAAAAAAATTTGAGTCTCATAAATTGGTTGAGTCTGTTTTGAAAGTTCAAAATGAAGAATTTTTATACGGTCTTGTAAAATACTTACATGTTCTAACATTTGTCCTTTTTCATTTACAAGGTTTTCATTATCTTGTCTTAAAACCTCGTTGGCGTGATTTAGTCTTTTAAAAGCTTCAGTCATAAAGGAACAATGATCACAGAATATAATTTTATCTGTCTTTTTTAATATTATATTGAGGAATTTTCTGCATTTCTGGTCTTAAAGTAGCGGTAATAAAATAATTTAGCCCTAAATTTATATGAGCATAATCTAAAGCCTCTGTTAAATCATCAAAGCCTTTCTAGAGAGGGGGTGTATAATCTTTTACAGAATCCATTACCTCTGTCCATGTCTGAAATACTCCCTTATTCTTTCTCGTAAGAACTATATAAAATTTAAATCTGTTAGTGCTATTTTTCTCAGTAAACTAATAACTTAGAGCATTCAGGACTGAAATAAAGTATCTAATGTCTTTTGTCGATCAGGAAAATTTGTCGTTTGTCCACCCTTACATCTAGTTTAAATTTGAAAGTCAGATTGGATGGCTCATAACTGGCGAGATTATGAGGTCCGAAGATCAATCTTTCTAATTTCGGATGTTCCAAAATTGTTAGTGGCTTATAGCGAGTGTTGCTTAGTAATTTGTTTAAGTAGTCTTGAGAGGATGAGGCTTCTGCCTTTTCTTTGTCTTTGCTTGTATACATACTGAAACAAAAATTATTAGTTGTCTTCTTTTATTAGTCTACTTTGTTGATCTGCTAGGTTATTATCTTTACCTTTAATATATTCTAGAACAATATTATAAATTGAAGTGGCATCTAGGAAATTTAGCCACCTCCTTTTACTGTTATTCTTCTCTTTTATTTTCTGATAGAATTTTACTATGGCCTCGCAATCTGTTCTTACTAGTATTTCTGGTTTATTTAATATGTAAAGTTTGAAACTATTTAAGTCGTAAATTACTGCTAGTGTTTCAGCGTCTATGCTATTTAACTTGCCCTTTTCTTTATATTTTCCACTTGAATAAGCACAAATTTTTTCATCCTTTTTGTCACTATATTTGTTAGGCTTTGCTTTTAATACTGTTCCCCATCCTTGAAGGCTTCCGTCCATCTCAACTATTAAATAATCCATTTCTAATGGTAAAGTTAAGTCTGGGATGTCTTGTATCATGCTTTTAAGTTGTTGGACTAATTTTATGTCTTCAGTATTAAAGATTTTTTTGGCATGTTGATCCTGTTTTAGAATATAACGGTCCTGCTACTTTACCCAAGTCTTTAATAAAAGATCTAGCATAATTTAAAAGTCCTAAATTTTTTTGTAAATATTTAGTATTGTCTAATCTATCTGGCATTTCTAAGACTTTTTTAGCTATGTGCGGTTGTAATTTTACTCTACCATCTCCAATAACTACTCCTAAAAAATTAATACTATTTTTACATAATTCCATTTTCTTTCTACTTATTATTATTCCATTATCTACAAATAATTTAAAAACTTATTGTAAATGTCTTAAATGTTCTCTCATATTATTACTAAAAACTAGACTATAATCTACATAAACCAATACAAATTTTTTATAGTCTCTAAAAATACTATCCAGTTTTCTTTGAAAAATTGAAGGAGACGCTTTTAATCCGAAGACATGACCAGCCATTCAAAATGTCCTTCTGGACATATGAAAGTTGTCCATTCTATACTATTTTCATGCATTTTAATCTACCAATATCCAGATGTACAATTAAATTTACTAAATACTTTTCTTCCTTGTATTCTATTTATTAATTTTGTTTTGTCTGGTAACTTATACCCATCTATTACAGTATTATCATTTAATCTTTTGTAATTTATTATCATTCTAGCTTTTCCTCTTACTATTTCACTATGGCTTCTTACTATGAAAGTTGCTGACCTATGACATGATGTAGATCTTCTAATTATTCCTAATTCTAATAGTTCTTTTATTTGTATTTCAAAATCTTTAAGGTCTTCATTTGTAGCCTCTATAGATGTTGTTTTTATAGTATATTCTGGATTAACTATTTCTAATTTGCAGGTAATATGTGGAGTCCCAATGTTGCAAGGGTTTTTCTCCGATTATCTCTAGCTTATCTAGGATTTGTATTATTTTTTCTAAGTCTTTTTGATCTTTTATTACTCCTATCTGTTGTATACCCTTCTTAAAATTGTATAATTCTGTATCCATTTCTATTAAAGTATAGTTTTTTTCTATTTCTTCTACTATTAATAAATCTTGTAATTCTTCATGCATTGTTGCCCTTTTATTATCATTACATGTACAATTTTCTCCTTTATCACATTCTAGTGGCATTTTGAGTTTTATTTGGTCATCTGAGTATTCATCTGGCTTATCCTTAAGAAAATGATATTTAGCTAAAGTAGGTTGTGTCTATACTGGTGAGTGAGTAATAATACTTATGAAAAACATCCTCCATTATTTTGTACCATAAAGTCTAATCTTAACACAAAGTTTGCCTTTATGTTTAAGTCTCTAACTAGTATTTCATTGAGTATATACGATGGTTGGTAGAATTTTTCACAAGTATTAATAAAACTTATCTTTGCTTTTGGTATATAGTCTGTATAGGTATTATATGTTCCGTCCATTTGTATGGATTCTTGAGGTTTTGGCAATTTTTTAATTAGTTTTGCTGGTAAAATTCTACTATTTAAAATGCTCTTTGTACATCCTGAATTAACTATAGCTAAAGTCTCGAACTCATAGTCTTGAATTTTTATTCTTGCTAAAATCTTGACTGTACTAATTTTCTTTTCTTCATTACATACCCTTCCTTCAAATAGTATCATCATTGATTTTTTCTGTTTAACTCTATTATTTTCAGCAAATGTATTTAATAATTCTACTTCTAATAAGTCTTCTCCTGTAATTACCTCTTTATGTTTTTCAAGGTTATAAACTCTCATTTTTAATTTTTTTAGTCTTTCTTCTAATTCTAATATTTTATCGTCTGGTGTTTTAACTATTGGTTCAGGTTGTTTCTTGTGAAAAATACTTAAATTGTTTGTTGATTTTTGGATTTTTAGGATCTCTGAGGTTTTTTCTATACATTTTATGCATCCTTCCCTATAACATTTCTTACATTTTGCCCTTTTGTTCTTACTTGGAAACCACTTACAAAAACAACACTGATTATTGTCTAATCCTTTTCCTTCCTCAAATTCATGCTCACATTCTTTTATCAAATTTACTAAATCATAATAGTCTGAGTTTGTCTTTTCTAATCCTATTTCATTTATAAATTCCCCTTCTACAGAATTGGAAGAATCAGATTTATTTATTTCTTCTTCAAAGACTTCCATACTTCTAATAAAGTATATGCTTTCATTATCTGACATATGTTCATCTACATTTATTAAATTTTCATTTACATCTTCTATTAATTGTGCATTCCTAGATCTATTATTGATTCTTTTTGGACAAGTATTTGTTAAATGCTCTATGCTACCACAGGTAAAACATTCTAATTTATTTTTGTAGGTTCTACTGGTGTTATGTTTTCTTACATGTTTATTCTTATCTAGGTATGACTTCCTTGCAGTTGATCTTCTTAAATAATATTTCTTCTTGGGGCGATAGTCTTTTTTATATGTTTTTCTATATTTTTTCTTTTTATAATCTTGGTCATAATGTTGTGTCGTATATATGTTTTTACAAAAATTTGTATCGCTTCTTTTTAATTATTTTTGTATCTGTATATTTGTACATTTTTCTTATAATACATACATTACATGTTGTTTTCTTTGTCCTATTGACCATGGGTTATTTGGGTTTTGTATTACTCTTTCTTTCTTAGACCATTTCTCTTCTATATCTCTTCTTAGAGCCCCTGGTAATTTATTCAATAATCTAGCTCCTAGAGTCTGATCAAACAAGTTCCCACTAATCGTGCAATAATAAAAGTAATTATTTAGAAATTCTTTAATCCTTGACCAATTATTAATACTTAGTTGTTCTAAATTTATTAGGGCTTTTTGTTGCAATACCACTAATCCACTATTGGGATCTTCTCCTATTAGTAGAGTATGTACTTTGTTTACAAAATTGTATGGATTTAAGCCTAGTTCTACTAGTTCTTGAAAATCTTATGGGAATATTGTCTTATAAGCTTCCCAAAGTGCTTTAGTACTTTCTCCTAGAAATGTTTCTAAATATCTATACATAATTTATGCATTTGATTCTTGATTACCCTGTATATGTTGTATGTAATCTGCTACAACTATATTTTTCTATATGTCTATTACATTATTCCATGCCTGAGGGTCATGAGCTGGTAAATTTAGAATTTTTCCTTTATTACCACCTTCTTATAATTTAATGGGTTCTTCTATTGGCATTTTTCTTCCTCTAGGTTTTATGTCTTGTTCTGCTTGAATGTCTGAGTTAGTTCTGAATACTCTATATCTTGGTAAATTTCCTGTTGTCGCTGGTACTCTTTGCATACCAGTTGTTCTCTGGAAAGGGCTTGTAGTGCTTGCTGCACTTTCCATAAATTCTTTTATACTTTTGTCTATACTATAAATCGATTCTGAGTCTTCACCTTTTTGTTCATTTTTACGTGTATAATCATAATTATTTGTTCTTAATTCACATTTTATAAAATGTTCTTTCATTTCTTCAAGGTCTAAGTTTCCTAATTTACAGCTTGTACATTTAAATATGCTATTACTATTTATTTCGTATAGAGCTTCTGCTTTTATTATGGTCTTATTTACTTCAAAACCTTCTTCTGATATTTCTATATTCATGAAATTAGTGTTCTCACATTCTTCAATCTCTTCATCAGTTTCCTTTTCAGTTGTATATTGGTAGTCTGTGAATCTTACTGAGGTATCTCCTTTCTTATTAATATACATTAAATGAACTGTGGGTTTTAATATTTCTTTCTTACTGAATTTTTCTAAATTCCATTTTAATCTTGCATATTCTTCTGGATTTATCTTTAAAGGCTTCATTAATTTAATTCCTTTATTTCCCATTATACTTACTACATCATTTATCTTTAAATTAAAGTTTATACTACTATTAGTGGCAAGTTTTCCTATAAATCCTACACATATTAATAAATTATTTTCGCTATTCATTTCTTCATATCCTTTAGTCTGAATGCCTATCTTTATATATTTTTCACATTCTAAAGAGTTTATCATATAATCTGGACTACAATAAAAAAGTCTTCCATTTGTCGACATGTCTACTTCTGTTATTCCTATTATGGATCTTTTCAAGTATGACCATCTATTATCATATATTGTAACTAATACTTTAGTTCCTAGATTTTTTCTAGTTAGGCCTTTAAAACCTACTACTATGAGTCCCATATGCAAGAGGCTCATGTTTGATTTTTCAATCTGTCTTAAAGATTCTGGACTTATTAAATTTACACTAGCACTATCATTTCCAATTATGCATAATTGCTCTTCCCTATAATGTTTATATAAATGTACCATTGAAAACATTCTTTCATTGTATAAAGTCTTAGCATTTAATAGTTTTAATTTGTTTTGTTGAAAAAGTTGTATGTCTTTGTCCACATCTACTATCTCTTCTAGCTGTTGTCTTGAATTTTTTTTTGATCTATTTATAATTCTGGATAACATGTTGGTTGTTAGTCTTTCTTGGGTGAAGCTTGGTCTTGGTCTGTCTTATCTGTTCGTGGATGTTGGAAAAAGGTCCATACTTTTGGTTTGGTTTTACTAACTTCTTCTTTTTCTTTTTGGGGGGTTATTTTTATCCTTTTTATTTGTTCTATTAATTCTTCTATATTTTTATCTTGACTGTCTTTTTGTTTTTCTCTTTTTTATATTTTTATTAAGTTCCAATAGTAGTAAAATTATAATATTATTTTGTTTTATGATTAAAGAGTCTGTTTTTCCCTGAGGTTGATGGTCTGATAATCCTTCGGGATTTGGTTGAATCTGTGCTGCCTTTTGTAATATTGTTAGATAAAGTTCATCTTGTAATATATCACTCATGAGAGTATTATATTTTTTATTTGGTTAATTTCTTTTCGTACCTCTTGTAGTACTAGCTTTATTTCTGTGTTGTCTATGTTATCTTTGTCTTTATTAACTAAATCTTTGAATTTCTTATCTAATTCTGCTTGTTGATTTTTTAGGAAATCAAAATTTAATTCTATTTTACCTAACAATTTCTTCTGCTTGTTTTGCAGGTCTTCTAATATATCTAGAGTTTTCAATATTTTTGTATTTTCCTGTTTAACTTTTTCTCCTAGGTTTATTATAAAGTCTGTAATAGTATTTAATTGTGGATTATCTCCATGTAATATATGTTCTCCGTTGTTAAAATTACATTTAATAAGAGAACTGTCTTTTAAACGTATGTATTTCTTTTCAGCTTGGATTGTTAGATCTAAATATCCTAGTTTCTTTAAATTATCAATTTTTACACTACTATTATTTATCCTAAAGGTGTTTTGCTAATACAGTGATTTCTAATGGTCTTTATTCTATAATTTCTGTAGTCTATACAGTATTTAATACTTTCTAATTTACACTTAAATAAATTTATACGGTCTACACAGTTTACTAATGTTATAAGGTCTGAGATTATAATGGCTTCTGATAATTCTATAACTTCTAATATTTCTATTTGATTTATTAATATTTGTTCTATTTTCAAAATTTCGTTTCTTAGTCTTATTTCTTTATATAATTGATTATATTCTCCTTGTATTTGTCTCGCAAAAGGATGCGTTTTCATATATTTTTACTTAATTTTATCCTACAAGAATATATACTAGGTCACACCGTTTCTGTAGATAACTTATCCTTCTATTGTAATATGTTATGTCGATTCTAAGTCCATGTAAATCCCATGCTATTTCACTTAAATGTCCTTTGAAAAACTCTGATTGTGATGTTTCTAGAGTTGCTAATAAGTCTAGATAGTTACTCAAAACTATTTCTTCTGCTACCTTGTCTGGCCTCTTTTTTATTTCTACGTTTAAAAACCAATATATGAATCGTATATCGTTAGCAAAAGGATATCTTTTCATTTATTATTATTTCTAGACCTAAGATGTTTTATCAATTCGTACTCTAAATCAGATATTATGGTGATTAAATTATCTAGTCTTCTCAGATCTTCTTTTGTATTATTTAGTCTTTTATACTCTAAGTATAAACTATACAAATTATTCTGAATTTCTTCTACTGATTTTATATTTCTATGAGGTGTGTTTATTAAGCTAGATAAAAATGATACATGTCTCTCAAAATCTTATCTACCCATAGTTCTTGGTTAATATAAGATATTTGGTCTTTGACTTCTCTTAATCTATTATCTACTTCTGCTAGTTCTGTCCAGACTTCTTCTCTTGATTCTGGAGAAAACTCAAATAATTTAATACTTAACTGCCTATGTTGTAGGAAGATATTATATAAATTCATAAGTTCTCTCTTTATCTTTCTAGTAGACCAATAATATTCTGAATCTAATATTACTAGATGTTCGTAGGGCCTGGGTTTTCGTTTCTCAGTTCTTGACAACACCATATATGATAAAGTATCTTAGAATCTTAGGGCTCTGATACCAATAATAAACACATTTATATAGATATAATATAGACAGATAGATATAATATATATAGATATAATATAGACAGATAGATATAGTGTAATGAACAGAAGACAAATATAATAATAAATATATAATAATAATAAAAAGACAATAATAATAATAGTATTGACGGATAGATAATAATATTATAATACAGATGTATAATAATAATAAAGCGTATATATAATATATAAACAAAGCAAATAATTAATAAGCAGGTTTTAGTATATGTTATAAGCAAAGTAATATAAACAAGTAATTAAAGCAGGCAAGAATGTATGAGAAAATAAAGTAAAGTTAATGTGGATGTATTTTTTATATGGTGTAAAGTCTTACTCAGTACTCCCTCCTTCATTGTCCTTAGTCCAGTGCAGTAGTGATGTTATAAAGATCACAATATATTTTCTCTCAACAAATTAAATTAAATTTTTGCATTTTTTGAATTTATAGTTTTTTTTTAAAAAAATCTATACCCTATTCATCTCTTTCTCTTCAGTTTTAGGTAATTTAGCAATATTTTCTTTAATCACACCCCGGGAGAATAACAATTGTCTTTTTTTCATATTCTTCGGACTTTTCAGATCTCTAGGAATTTACAGATTAATCCATCGTTATTGCTAAAACACTAAGAAAATAACCATATACTAGGGGTATATTTATAAATAATTTATCAATTTTACAAGATCAGGTATATATATATATATATATATATATTTGTCCTCTTCTTTCTCTCTCTCATACATTTTGAGTTATGATTTGACTTACCTACAGGTGGGTTAAAACAGGTATTCTCATGACCTGAGAAATTGAATCTTGACAAATTTAATCAAATTATTCTTGAAGTAATGTTTTTCTTATAAGTGTGAAAAAAATAACAAAGCATTTAAGTACAGGAAGTATTAATCCTCAATATCCCACTTTATTTTACCAAATTCTGTGTGATTTTTAGGGTGTTTGGATGGACTTTTAAAAAGTACTCCACTAGCTTATAAGCTAAAAGTCATAAGTTAGTACTTCATTCGTCCAACAATAAATAATAGAAGTAATTTTATCATATCATCACTTGAATATAATTAATTTATTACTTGCAAAAATGTGAAGGGGAGCCTTGGAGTAACTAGTAAAGTTGTTGTCATGTGACCAGGAGGTCACGAGTTCAAGCCTTGAAAACAGCCTCTGGCAGAAATGCAAGGTAAGACTGCGTACGATACACCCTTGTGGTGGGGCTCTTCCCCAAACACCGTGCATAGCGGTAACTTTAGTGCACCAGGCTGCCCTTTTTCTTACTTGCAAAAATGCATTAGATAATGAATACTCACTCCGTTTCATTTTAGTTGACCCCTCTTGCTAAAAATATTTGTTTCAATTTTGCTGTCCCATTTTTAAAATTAGGAGAATTTTATTATGTTCTTCCAATACTATCATTAAGATTAAATGACTATATAAAGTATATATATTCAAATTTATGTTTTCAAAGCATAATTAATAAGCCTAATTTGATAAAATAAGCTCCTAATAAATATTTCTTAAGGGTATTTAAGTTAATAAGGATAACTATTTTTTAACAGAGGAGTAGTATGTAATACAAAGGTAAAATAGATAAATTATCCATTGATTTTTAAAACTGTACAAATATTATCGGACACAATGTTAGTATAGTGACAAATATTATTGGATGGAGGGAGTAATACCCAACTTTTGGCTTTTGAATTATTTTTACACTTTTTTGACTAAAAGTGAGTGCTTAAAAATATTTTTTTTAGCTTTTTCAAACACCACAAAAATTTAAAAAGATCTTAAAAACTAAAAACACTTTAAAATAAGCCAATTCAAAAATTCTTGTCCTATCTACTCCCTCCATTCAAAATTACTTGTCATTAATTTTCTTATTGGAGTTTTACTTTTACTTGTTAATTTTGAGATATAAAAAAAAAATTGAAAAAATTTCAAAAGTAGCAACTTAACAGTCATAATTATAATTTTTATAGCAACTGTTTCATAATTACGAAAAATAGCATGTTGTATTTTGTATTTAAGTGGAATGTTGCTATATAATACATATGTAAATTGAATAATAGTTCTTATTTTAACTCCCATCAGTTGGAGTTAAATAAGGGAAGTAACCGTCCCTTAATTCATGCTACTTTTAATTATAAAGATTCATTTTCCTTATATGACTCTTCTATTTCTTTTTTTTTTTTAATCCTTGTTCGTTTTTTTTTCTTTTTTCTTTTTCTCTCATATTTTCTTTTTCTTTTCCTATTTTTGTTTCAGAAGAAGGAGAGGTAGGCCGAAGAAGTACTGGAGGGAAGTGATTAGACATGATATGAAGCAGCTTCTGATTACTGAGGACATGACCCTAGATAGGAAGGTGTGGAGGTCGCGAATAAGGGTAGAAGGCTAGGTTGTGTGCGTCGATTTAGTAAGTAGTTAGAAGAGCTCAGGTTGAGTCGGGCTAGTAAACCTAGGATTGGGTCCAAAGATAGGAGCCCGGTCAGGCGGGCGTGGGTCTCTTTCTCCTATTGCGCTTATTTATTTTATTTTATTTCTTATTGCTCTGACTTCTATTTTTATGTGTCTTATTCCTTGTCATGTATTCCTTGTCATGTTATGCCATCCATCTTGCTTCTTATTTAATTACGCTTTGGTCTACTTTTCTTTATCTTGAGCCGGGGGTCTATCGGAAATATCCTCTCTACTTCTCTGGAGGTAGCGGTATGGACTGCGTACACTCTACCCTCCCCAGACCCCACTTGGTGGGAATACACTGGGTTTGTTGTTGTTGTTGTTTTCCTATTTTTGTTTCTTTTTTTTATCGTTTTATTTTTTTATTTTGATTTCTTTTTCTTTTTTTTCTTTCCACTTTATTTTCACTCTTCTATTTCTCTTCTTTTTTATTTTTTTCTTTATTTTTTCCTTTTCCGTTTTATTATTTTTTTCCTTTCTCATATTTTTCTTTTTCTTTTTCTATTTTTGTTTTCTTCTTTTTTTATTTATTTTTATTTTTTTGTATTTAAGTAAAATGTTGTTGTATAAATACATATACAAATTGAATAATAGTTCTTATTTTAACTCCTATCAGTTAGAGTTAAATAAAATAAGTAACCGTCCTTTAATTCATGCCACTTATAATTATAAATATTTATTTTCCTTATATGACTCTTCTATTTCTCTCTTTTTTTTTTTAATCCTTGTTCGTTTTTTTTTTCTTTTTTCTTTTTCTCTCATATTTTTCTTTTTCTTTTCTTATTTTCGTTTCTTTTTTTATCGTTTTATTTTTTTATTTTGATTTCTTTTTCTTTTCATTTTTTTTCTTTCCACTTTATTTTCACTCTTCTATTTCTTTTTTTTTTTTTATCATTTTTCGTGTTTTTTCTTTATTTTTTTCTTTTCCGTTTTCTTTTTTTTTTCTTTCTCATATTTTTTTTCTTTTCTTATTTTCGTTTTCTTCTTCTTTTTTCTATTTTTATTTATTTTGTTTGCTTTTTATTTTTACACGTATATTTCTAGCTTTTATTTCTCTTTCCTTTTTTTTTTTTTCATTTTTCACTTCTTTTTTTGGGATTTTTCTTTTTTTTTTTCTATTTTTTTTATTTTTTTATTTTTTTACTCTTCTATTTCTTGCTTTTATTTTTAAAAGACACATATCTATATCACAGATATATATTCAAAAAATACACAGACATACAGATCTGCGTATGTATTTATAGTATAAAATATACATATATATCTGTATATGTATTTACAGAAATACATATCTGACTCGTATGTATATATAAATATATAGGACACAAAATTTCTATAACAAAAAGTGATATGATACATTTGCCTAACTGTGCTTGAACTACACATTTCTTCTTCATGATATAGACATAATATTCTTATGATGAAAAATCTTGTATTGCTCCTTTGATAACATTGCCTTAATATGTTCTTCAATATCATTGACCATGTGACATTATATATGTGGTGCAAATTTTGAAAGTACTCTTGCCATGAATATTTGATCACGTGGCAAGTATAGACAAAAAAAATGACATAAATCTATATTACATGTACTTCTCACAAAAATAATAATACAAAATACATAATATGCATATGTTTTCTATTACATCATACATATTACATTACAACAAATACATATATCCCTGCACATGTATTTTCAGAATACATATTTGGTCCAAAGTGTATATTACCATATAAAACATACATATATAAACTCATATGTATTTACAAATACATACCATAGTCATTTTAAACAAAAAATACAAATGCATATCTTAAAACAGTATAAAATAATTATACTATTTATCTTGATATGCATTTACCTTAATTGTATGTTGTATGGTGTAGTTACATTTGTAATTGTATGTTGTGTTCTAGTTGCATTTGTATATTTAATAAATGTAATTGTATTTTATTTTGGCATTTGTATTTCAAGAAATACTCCAATAGAATAAATAAGAGTGTACACGTGTGAAAGATACCAAAATATATTTAATTATCTTATATACATTTGTAATTACCATATATTACTCCCTCCGTTTAAAAAAGAATGACCTACTTTGACTTGACCCAAAGTTTAAGAAAATAAAGAAGACTTTTGAATCTTGTTGCTTTAAATTAAAGTTATGTCAAATGTACCAAAATGTCCTTTAATCTTGTGATCCTAAACATGCCATGTGGAAAGTTGGAATTAAAGTATTGTAAAAAAAAAGGAAAGATATCAATCTTTTTGAAACAGACTAAAAAGGAAAGTAGATCATTCTTTTTGAAACGGAGGGAGTATTACTTATATTTATATATGTATTTGACTCCAGTAAAAAATATATTTTCATATTTATTATGTAAGATATATGTATAGTTGTGCATAAAATACTTATACAAACATAAAAGAGCTGAAAAATACGTATAAAGACCTATAAATACATATGTAGAACTGAAAAATACATATACAAAATCGAAAATACTAATATCCAGCTAAATTTGAGTTTTTTTTAACTAATTTTCTTTGAAAAATTTGAGGTTGTACCAGTCACAAAGTATATCTATACAATACATGACAAAGAGAAACATTTTATTATTTTCCTTAAGAAAAAAAAAATTGATCATGTCTTTCAATTGGACGAGATACCATGTCTACATGCTTGTGTAGTCTTGAATAGCAAGAACCATTTTAAATTTTCTACAGGAAACATAGATGATTTTCTTGTATTTTAAATTTGATAAAATTCATCTCTACGTTGATAGTGATGTAGTGGCATAGTATTTGATAGTTATGTTATGTTATTGTATTTTGGAAATTCATTCTATATTAAATTGAATGGAAGATTTTGACTTTAGTTTTATGTTGCATATTTTATCTTGTTTTCAATTATTGTATAATATGTGTACTTTTCTGTTCTTTAGTACTATTTCAAACAGAAATTACAAATACATATAGAAAACTGTATATGTATTTAACATATACATATAGATAATCGCATGTATTGATCACATATTTAGCAAATACAAATAAAAGTAAGTAGTTAATTGTAATTGCTAATACAAATAGGTATCGGTATATGCATTTTTCAAACAAAGATATGAATACACCTTAAAATCCATGTCATTATGTATATGAGTTTGCTCTGCTCTACTGGATGCATTCGTAGTCAAGAACATAACATCAATGATATATTCTTCATAATGTTGTTCATATATTCATCTCTTAGAGTACTTCACAAGAATAGGAATAATTCCCATTGCCAATCCTTCATATAAAAAATGTTATAAAAATTATAAATTAAAAAATACAATAATTTTAATTACACATATAATCATTAAGTCAAAACTGCAATCAAAATATACAACATAATTCTAATTATACAAATGCTAACATAATATACAATTTATTTCTAAAATACATAAATTCATAGAAAATATACAAATAAATTACAATAAACGAATAAATTGATAATATACATTTACACATTAAGATATACAAACATAATCAACATGTACAAACACAAATAATATATACAAATAAAAATCAGTAGACTACAATTTCACTATTCCGAATATACAAACAGATTAATCGACTATACAATTCGATGAAATTCGGAAAAAACTTATTACTATTTAACATATCAAATCGAGTATGAATAAACAATAACTCGATCAGTTCGATTTTCATCTAATTCGATGAAATAGTACAATCGCCTTTATTTTTTAAAATTCATATACCAAATATTCAAAAAACTATTTGCTGAAAAAAAAATTGACGAAAAAATGATTAAAGACATAAAAACGATATCAAATAACATTAAATCATTTTAACTTGCTGGAGTTGATATACGAAAATAATATTTTGATTCAATACCTGTAACACCATTGATGATTTACTTTGAATTTTCGAAACTCATGAAGATAAAAATCTTCAGTTGATTTGATTTTGATTTTAGTTGTTGAAAACTACACTGCAAAACTCTTTTTTGAAGGAGCAAAGCAATGGAGTGAAAATAAGAGAGAAGTAAAATAATGGTGTGAAAATAGGAGAGAGGGAGTAAAACACGTGTGTTTGAAATTTATGGACAAAATAATATTACTCTTGCTATAAATTATCATTTTGAAAAAATATTGTTATTATTATAATTATAGTCTTAAGTATACTAATTTCTGTAATTTATAATTGCTTATTTTTCAAATTAATTTTAAAAATAATAGCCATTAATTAATTAAAAGACTAAAAGTTGGTTCATAGAAACTTCTTTTTTTTCCTTGAAGATGAAAAGACCGTCCCTTTAGTTTCCCAATAACGTACACACATCTAGCTAGCACCTTTTCTCTTTGTCGTACAATGAGTCCTGTTTTCTTTGCTGTACAAATATTCCTAGCTTTTTACTGGTACGTACATATTGTTGATGTATCTTGTTTTATTATTTACTTCATAATGAAGTAATCCATCTTTGCTTGTCCTTTTAGTATTTGTATTTGGGTACAAAATTTAATTTCATGCTTTTCCTGCATGCAGCAGTTTGGAGTGAAGTGATATTTATATATTGTGTATATTTTTGGTGATCAGAGGATGGAAGGAAGTTGTAGTTCTAGGAAAAAGAGAGGAGGACCAAAAGATGACTTCATTGATTTGGTCTTTTCTTGGTCTATCCAAGATATTCTTGATGACACTCTATATCAAAATCAGGTACTTAAATTTTTTCATGTCTTTTTGGATACTCTACTTATTTTGGCTTTTGTGTTTATTTCACTAAAGAATGACAGAGAGAATGTTTTGTTTTTAATTTCCGCTTTATTGACTGTACAGTATATTACTGTTAGGATCCAATGATCTACAAGTTTTGTGCATTTTGGTATCCTATATGTAGTGATTGGGAACCTTAATTGTCAAAATTATTGAAAATGCTGCATGTTTGGTGTTTTGCATTACTTGAGCTGAGGGTTTTGTGAAAACAACGTCTCTAGTTTCTCGTTGTAGAGGTAAGTCTGTGTATACTTTACCCCGACCCCACTTGTGGGATTATATTAGGTATGTTGTAGTTGTTGTTTGACGTTTTGCACAATAATATTTTGTTTTCAATTTTGAAAGAAGGATTTTCCCTACGTGTTATAAATCTCTTATGAAGTTGCATTCATATCTAATTTCTTTGTACTCTGAAGGCATCTTTTTCCCTATGACTTTCTTTATCTTTGATAGTTTTGTCACACATGCAATGGTTTGCTGAAAAGAAAGGATAGAGAGAAATATCATTCAAGATGTGTAAGAACTGAATATTTCTTCATTTTTTTTTCTCGAAGGGTGTGCTTGGTAAGAAGGAAAATGTTTTCCACGGAGATATGTTTTTTGGATTTTTTTTTTTCTGAGAAATAAGTGGCCTTTTACTTATTTTATGATGTTTGGTATATTCGTAGAAATAGTGTTTCAAAAGTGTTTGTATATAATCTAGGCATACACCATGGAGAATGGGGGTAAGGTGTGGGGGTGGTGGCCACGGGGCCATGGAGGGTGGGTGTGTGGGGTAAGTTGTGTGTGGAGGAGACCATTAGTGTGGAATGCCACTTACGGAACTTATTTTCCTATTTCCACTAAGGAAGTCGTTTTCCTCGTTTTTAAGTAACTTGTTTATCTAGAGAAAATGTTTTTCCAAAAATATCACTAAACAATCTTTATAGAATTAGAAAAAAAAATCTAAGATCTAAGAACTGAATACTGTTCTGATCTATTTTCTTGATTATCTTCCTATAAGGGTGTGTTTGGTATGAAGTACAATATTCTTTGGGACATGTTTTTCCGAGAAATAGGTGCTTTTCTTGCTTATTATTTTGTTATGTTTGGTAAGTAAGTAGAAAATATTATTTCAAGAGATTTTGTATATAATCTAGGCAAACAGAAGAGTGGGGGTAAGGTGGGGATGGGGGCTATGAAGGGTGTACGTGGTGTAGGTTGTGGGGAGGAAGCAATTAGTGTGGAATGTCAGTTGCGGAACTTGTTTTCCTAGTTCCACTAGGAAGTCATTTTCCATTTTTAAGGAACTTGTTTTTCTAGTGAAATTGTAACCAAGCTTGAAAAAATTGAAAAACTGTTTCTCCATACCTAGCACACCCTGAATGTTTCTAACTCTTAAAGTTCCCTTTCCGCTTTGAAAGATTTGATTGCTGTGGATCTTTGAAGGAAAAATAAGTTGCTTTTTCATGCCCATGTAAGTAGTATATTTGTCAAAGCATCTTGGCCTTAAAGAAGATATCTATTATTGCTACCAACTATTTAATGGAATGCATGGCTCCCACAGTGCCAAAATGAGTTACTTGTTTCTTATTTAATTGAAAATTTCCTTTTTTGCAGGTGGAGAAGATTCCAGAATCGTTTGAGTCAGTGGATCATTACCTTGGGTCATTTGCTTTCCCTTTACTCGAAGAAACACGAGCAGATATTGCTGCGTCTTTGGAAGTCATAGACAAAGCACCTTTTGGTGAATTGATCTCCTTTGATGAGAAACCACCCGGATCACTATGTTTCAATGTTAAGGTTGACTATTGGAGGAATTTAGTTGGTCATGGAAAGGAGCGTTATCGAACTTTGCCTGGAGATATTGTCATTATCTCAGATGCTAAACCAGAAACTCCTTCTGACTTGCAACGACTCGGATGGAATTGGACATTTGCATCTGTAACTAGCATTAATGACGATCAGAATGATGGTTTAAATGCATCCACTAGTTTCAAAGTCAAAGTTACTAGAGATATTGAGATTTCTCAGGGAGCGCAAAAATCCTTTTATATAGTGTTTTTGGTAAATATGCTACCGAATAAGAGAATATGGCGTGCACTGGGAATGAGAAAGAATTTGAACATCATTGAGAATGTTCTGTTTAGTGGGCATGAGGTAAGTAATCATGCTGATTTACTTCCTCTTAGAAGCATCATCCGGAGACTCCCGGCCTTTTAGTGTATTTAGTATATTCATAATCAACAACAAATGTAATATCCCTGATTTTGGTTTATGTTGCTTGTATTCTTCAAATGCTGCTGGGTTTGTGTTCGATCTTCCAAGGGTAGTGCATTCTCAAGGATCTAGCATGGGCGTGGCAACTTTTTTAGAGAGTCCGAGCAACATAGGTTCTTATATTTGGCTGCAATAATAAAGTACCTTACATTTGTACTCGTTAAATGCCTCTTTGGTGTGAAGTGATTAATGAGATTACATTTCAAGTTAGCATGTGATGGCCTTGTTGCTCAAACGTGACAGGAATAATACATAATAGAGAAGACATTAGCATTCTTTTTAGAAATGAAAGACAAATTTGGCAGCGTATGAGTGTTTGACAAAGTTACGTGTTGCTTGTGATGACATTACTGTAATGCTAAGTAATATTATACTTCTTCGATTTACAACAGTTGTATGATATCATATCTTCGATGTTTCATCTTTTTATTGATGGGTTAGATACAAATTTGTGTTTTGGTCTGAGAAATGTTCTATACCAAGACCTTTTTAGTGTATAGATTGATTGGTTTCTTGGGTCGGAAATGACTGACCTTTCTTGGATTTCTCCTCTTTTTAAACCTATACTCTTTATTTTAGAAAATATGCACTCTTAAACAATGAAAAACAATGCTCTATGTGCTCTTAAGCAGTTCAAAACATTATGTACTTTACTGTACGCGTACTCGCTGAGATAGTCACCTCTCCGGTTTATCCATCGAATGTACATAACCTAGTACTCCCCCCCACAGTTGTCTAAGCCACCACGATATTGAACACAGCACTCTACTACTCATTATATGGTTTTGATAACTTAATATCTGTACTTTTTCTTTCGGACCTTAAAAAGAAAAACTATGTGTTCCTTATCAATCTTGGGAAAAAAAAACTGAAACATGCTCTTTTTTCTAAGTGCAGCCTTGAAGGCCGTTTTCTTCCCTTATTGCGTACATACGGTTTTGGACTGTATGTTTGTATTTTCCTATTTCAACATCTGTTTCACTTGGTTCATTTTGAGAATGAAAAGGCATTTGTTTGTCTGCAGAAACAGGGTGAGGGTAAACATGACGTTTGTTCTACATCTATTAATGATGCGTCAGCTGGAGAATTTGTTAGCAATCTGTTGTCTAAGCTGAATGATTGCCAGGCTAATGCAATCTTGACCTCTCTTGATTCATTGAAGTGTCACCACGAGCCTTCAGTTGAACTCATATGGGGACCACCTGGTACAGGAAAGACTAAGACAACGAGTGTCATGCTCTTCATTCTATTGAAAATGAAGTATAGAACTCTAACTTGTGCCCCAACAAATGTTGCAATAACACAAGTAGCTTCACGGCTGATTAAACTGATCAGGGAGTCATCTGAAAATCCTGCTGCTGAAATGGATATTGTTTGTCCTCTGGGTGACATTCTCTTGTTTGGGAATAAGGACCGGCTTAAAGTTGGTGAAGATATTGAGGATATTTACCTTGATTATCGTGTTGATAGGCTGGTGGAGTGTTTGGCACCAATGACTGGTTGGAAACACTATATAAGTTCCACATGCGGGTTTCTTGAAGATTGTGTTTCTGAGTACGACATATATGTTGAGAATGAGTTGATCAAACTGAAGGAACTTGCAGATCAAGAAGAAGCTGGGAACGAAAAAGAAAAAATCCGCTCATTGGTTGATTTTGCTAGATCCCGGTTCAAGTCTACAGCTTCATCTCTGAGAAGATGCATGCTTGTATTCTGTACTCATCTACCTTTGTGTTTTATTCGGGAAGAGAATTTTGACAAAATGGTACGCCTTATCTCCCTACTTGATTGTTTGGAGGGAATGCTATTTCAAGAGAATGTTGGATCTCAAGAATTGAAGGACCTCTTTGCATGTCAACAAGCAATCGAGGTCTCTTCCGACACATATGTTGGTGAGTTGTCCTTACCTTGTTTAAGAAGCCAGTGCCTTGTTGTTCTTAAAGATGTTTGCCAATCTCTCAGTGAACTGAGTCTCCCTAGAGCAATGAGTAAGGAGTTGATTAGTGAGTTCTGTATACAAAAGGCTTCCTTGGTATTCTGCACTGCTTCTAGTTCGTATAAGCTTCATTCTCTGGATATGAAGCCATTTGACTTATTAGTCGTTGATGAAGCCGCCCAATTGAAGGAGTGTGAATCTGTCATACCCTTTCAACTTCCAAATCTGAGGCATACTGTTTTGGTGGGTGATGAGTGTCAACTGCCCGCAGCAGTTAAGAGTCAAGTAAGTTTGCTGCCTTTTCGTGCATTCAGTTTAAAAGGAATTGCAAGTGCTACTGATATCTTGGCCACAATATTTTTCCTTACACAAATCTGTTTCTCTTAAACAGGTTTCTGAAAATGCTGGCTTTGGAAGGAGCCTTTTTGAAAGACTCACTTTGCTCGGTCATTCTAAACACTTGCTTAACATACAGTACCGGATGCATTCATCAATTAGCGAATTTCCAAATTCAACTTTCTACAGTAAGCAAATTCGTGATGCCCCTGATGTAAAGCATAAAACGTATGAGAAAAGATATCTTCCAGGAAGGTGTTTTGGCCCATATTCCTTTATAAATGTTCCATTGGGGAAAGAAGAAATGGATGATGTTGGACATAGTCGAAGAAATGTGGTTGAGGTGGCTTTAGTGATGAAGATAGTGCATAACTTGTTTAAAGGTATACTCTTATTATGAAAACCTTCAATCTTTTGTTAGAAATTTTCCTGAAATTCTCGTCTTTTTGCCTTAATAACCTCATGATCTGCAAACAATGCTGTGATTGTGCAAGAATCTTTAATGAAGAACACCAAATGACCCAAGGTTTATACTTGGGCTGTGTCCTTAAGTCTTTCAGGACAAAATCTCCACTTGGAAACTTGATTGAATGATACATACAACTTTATTTGTGTTTCCTTGTGATGACTGCACTCTTACAAATATTAAGTTGGAGCTTTCTTGATTAATGTTTAAGTGGGTTTGCATGGACCGGAGGTGCTTTGTAGCTTAAACGGCTTTTCCATTTTTTATTTTAGTATTTTTTATCTTCTTATATGTGCTGTTTCCAGCTTGGAGTGGCTCCAGGAAGAAACTCAGCATTGGGGTTATATCACCTTATGCTGCACAAGTTTTGGCCATACAAGGTAAACTTGGTCGGAGGTATGATGACCTTGAGGATTTTGAAGTTAAGGTGAAGTCGGTAGATGGATTTCAGGGAGGGGAGGAAGACATCATAATAATATCTACTGTAAGATCTAATTCGGGCGGGTCAATTGGTTTTTTGTCTAGTCTTCAAAGGACTAATGTTGCTTTGACCAGGGCTCGGTATGTATCGATCTTTTTCTCTGTTTCACCATATTTGGATCTTTATTCTTCTAAGCTGGCTCTCAGAGTTTAATTCTTTTAGGCACTGTCTATGGATTCTTGGCAATGAGCGAACATTACTTGAGAGCAAATCTGTCTGGGAAGCATTAGTTCTAGATGCAAAGGATCGTGAGTGCTTCTTTCATGCTGAGGAAGACAATGACATGAAGGCAACAATTTTAGATGTTAAGAAGGAATATGATCAGATGGATGATTTACTTAATGCGGATAGTATTCTGTTCAAATCTCAAAGATGGAAGGTACATCTTGTGCTTTAGTTCTCTTGCTTTGTAAAATTTAGAATTGTATCAGACAGTATCACTCACAGAGATATAGTCCAAAGGTTGCATTTGTTTTTTCAAGTTAATTCTTTTTCTTAAATACAACGTTGTAGTTTAATATGGCATAGGTCAGTTAATGTCCAACTATAATGAAGTTATGGCTCCATGTACATTCAAACACTTGAGTGTTTGGTTTGCAACACTCCTTTTTTACGTTTCTTGTTATTTTTCTTCTATATCAAAGTCGAGGTAGTCTTTTAGGGCTTATGTCTGTGAAAAGAATATATACTTCTTCTATGTTGCTCAAAATTGTTTATTGCTATGTGAAGAAAGTTAATAGTTGATTTTCATACTCATCCTCAAGTTTTTAACCAAGGATAAAATATTTCATTTTTGAATTGCTATACCTACTTGTATTGTCATAGGTGGCTCAAGTCACTTATTATTGTTTGTTCATGTAGAATGTTGATATATTAATGGGTTATGCATGTTGTCTTTCTTATGGTTCACTTCTGTATTTGGAAAAAATATGTTTCACTTCTAAAGTAGCGTCTTGCATTAGTATTACCAGGATTCTTCCTCCCGGTGCACCTGTAATTCTATGTTTTATATGTTCTACTTACATCAGCTATGGTCTATGCAAACAGCTGTCTTGTTCCAGTTTATATTTTTTTGTCTTTTCTTACTGTTGGCTTCAATCATTGAAGGTGTTAAACTTTGGTCAGTTTTATTTGGCACACTTATGTCCTTTTAGTTCCTGTACATATGAACTTAGCCATCTTGGTGTATTGTCTTCCACATGGTTGCTCAGGTACTTTTCAGTGACAATTTTAGAAAATCATTTGGAAAGCTATCATCCTCCCGCTTGAAGAAGTCTGTGATAAATCTTCTGGTTAAGCTGGCTAGTGGATGGCGTCCCAAGAGAAAGAATGTGAATTCATTTTCTGGGAGCTCATTCAAGGTTGAAGGGAGGTATGCTGTTTGCTCTATTGATATTCAGAAAGAATCTACCTATACTCAGGTTCTGAGGGTTTGGGATATATTGCCCTTGGAGGAGGTTGAAAAGTTGTTGAAACGTCTTGATAACATATATTCAATGTACACTGATGAGTTCATCAGTCTTTGCAAGGAGAAGTGTCTTGAAGGGTAAACTGGTTCCGTTGTGCTAAGTTTGATTGATGGACTTCAATTGCTTGTTGAAAATTATATTTTAACATTTTCACTTTTGTACAGGGACTTGGAAGTTCCAAAGATTTGGAAGCTTTGTCGTGATATCTGTCAGTATAAAAGCATAACTAATGGGAACGAATTGGATCATGAATCAACTGGTGCAATTGATGGTAGAAGTCACGTTGAAAATTCGAGAGTCAGTGAAAGCTTGTTATTAATGAAGTTCTACTCATTATCAACTGGTGTTATCAGTCATTTGCTCTCTGATCACCATGGTGAAGCATTAGAGCTCCCTTTCGAAGTTACTAATGAAGAGAGGGAGATAATCCAGTTTAGTAGAAGCAGTTTCATCCTTGGTAGGTCAGGCACAGGAAAAACAACAGTTTTGACCATGAAGCTATTGCAAAAGGAGCAACAACATCACAATTCTGTTGAAGGATTAAATAAAGCAGGGAAGAAAGTAGTAGATCAATGTGAAGGGGAAGTAAATGAGGATATTCAATGTGTAGGAGAGGCTAGCAGGGAAACCTTGCGCCAACTTTTTGTAACAGTTAGTCCGAAACTTTGTTATGCTGTGAAACAGCAGATTTCTCAGTTAAAAAGGTGAGATCTAATCTTGTTTTGGAGAGTTTACTGGGGGTGCTTGCTTTAGTAAATTGCATGCTTGATCCTAGGTGACTAATGAAACCTTGAACAAATGTGGTTTCAGTGTTCTTGTTTTGGGTGCGGGTGGTTTGTTCTAAAATAACAGTGTGTGTTTAAAATTTATTACACATTGAGAAAGGATAATCAGAATTCAGATTAGTTCTCAAATGTGTGACTTAGCGGTCAATGAGGGTAGAATAAAGACCATGAAATGCTAGGTAAATTCCTTGGGCAACAAAGTGAGGTGATCTTTTCCTATCTATATTGGTTGGAGAAGCTGTCAGGTACCTCTATTAGTTGGAAGATGCAACTTAGGTGCTCAAATAATTAAACTATAAATGATGTTGGTGTTAAATTTTCTTAAATAATCTTCGTTGGATCGTATTTACTAACAATTATGGGCCATTTAGGTATAGCTTTAGGGCTTTGGTCTAGGGAGAGCGCAAAGTCTGATGTAATCTAGTGGCATATCAGGGGTAAACAAAGGCCTGGTCTTTATGTATAAGAAGGGTGGAGAACAGTCCTTTCTCCACCGAATTTCACTCACTCTGTTCGCCATTGGCCATCGGAGATTTCTAGGTTATTTAAAAAATTGGTAACAATTAGTTATATGCTTGCTTGTTCTGTTTTTGTGTATGTCTAATGAGAGCTGGTCACCATAGCTGTTGATGTTTGAAATGTTCAGTTGATCTATAACATTCTTCCCAAATGAATTGATAAATCTAAGGCCGAAAGAGGGCCGAACAGTAGTATGACTGAATGAAAAAATGATGTGACCTATGAGCAGCTGTTAGTTCATTTATGCTGTATGAATTCAGCAAATGGTGACAGTTGCTCGTAATATTTCAAGACATATGATTACTCAGTGCCATCTTTTATTTTTTGATGCTATCTTTTATTTTTTGAACATCTTCTGCTACTTTACCTTCCTAAATCTTTTATTGTCAGAAAGAAATTGGCAACCTAGAAAAGTCCTTGTTCTTAACCTTTACTAACATGGTATGCATTTCTGAGTTTTCTTCAGATCTATAAACTAGTAACGTAAGATTGCAGGTAGTTATGGTATTCACATGATAGCAACTCTTTCCATAAATTTGACAATTTAGGAATCAGTTTAAAAGATTTGGTGCTGAGGGAGTCGTTTGTTTTCACATTTTTAATTGAATGTTGTTTTGGTGTGCATTCTTAAATTTGCAGCTTTGCTTGTGGTCGAAGTTCCGCAGCAGAAAGCAGTTTGCTTGAAATTGATGATTTGGACGGGACGACACAGTTTAGAGATATACCAAACTCGTTTGTTGGCATTCCGTTCATGAAATACCCTCTTGTGATCACATTTCACAAGTTCTTATTGATGCTTGACGGAACCATAGGATCGTCCTACTTTAATAGGTTCCTTTTGAAGTCGGAACTGTTTGAAGATAGAAGTTTGTTGTCAGCTGCTCTGAGATCCTTCATAAGAGAGAAGGAAGTCAACTATGACCGCTTCTGTAGCTTGTATTGGCCTCACTTCAGTACTCAGTTGACCAAAAATCTTGATCATTCAAGGGTGTTTACTGAAATTCTTTCTCATATAAAAGGAGGGTTAAAAGCAGGGGATTTTCATGATGGGAAACTCAGCAAAGAGGCTTATAATTCAATGTCTGAACATCGAGTCTCTTCAATTAGTGCAGAAAAAAGAGAGAGAATATATGGTATTTTTCAGGATTATGAAAAGATGAAGATGGAGAGGGGTGAATATGATATAGCTGATTTAGTTAATGATATTCATAATCGGCTAAAGTATCAGCATCTCGATGGTGACAAAGTAGATTTTGTATATATTGATGAAGTTCAAGATCTCACAATGAGACAGATAGCTTTGTTCAAATATATTTGTAAAAATGTTGAAGAAGGATTTGTTTTCTCTGGTGATACAGCACAAACAATTGCTAGGGGGATAGATTTTAGGTTTGAAGACATTAGGAATCTATTCTATACTGAATTTGTCATGGATTCTAAGGGTGATGGAGTTGTTGGAAGAAACGACAAAGGACTTTTATCTCCTGTGTTTCAGTTGCTTCAAAACTTCCGGACACATGCCGGTGTACTCAAACTAGCACAGAGTGTAATTGATTTGCTTTGTCATTATTTCCCTCACTCGGTTGATTTCTTGAAACCGGAAACAAGTTTAATTTATGGTGAGGCTCCTGTGTTGCTGAAGCCTGGAGCGGATGAAAATGCAATTCTAACCATTTTTGGGAATAGTGGGAGTATTGGAGAAAAGATAATAGGTTTTGGTGCAGAGCAGGTCATCTTAGTGCGGGATGAAACCGCGAAAAAGGAAATCTCTGGATATATTGGAAGTCAAGCACTTGTTTTGACTATTGTTGAATGCAAGGGTTTGGAATTCCAGGCAAGTCCTAAATTTGCTCAATTATTATTCTTGGGATTTCAGTTGTTAGTGTCAATCAATTCTGTTTCTTTTTTGATGATTTTCGACATATTGTTCTGTAGCGTAGCTAGTTTTTAATAAGCCTCTTAACTGCTTCGTGCACATGGGGCATTTACTTCCTTTTGGAAGTACATTTCAAGTATGAAACTAGCTTTACCTCCTGTTGATAGTTTCAAGGGATCCATAACGTGCCTGAACATATACTCTCGCCATTTCATTTTATGTTTCTTAGTTTGATTGAGCTCAAAATTTAAAAAGGTAAGAGACTGTTGAATCTTGTTGTCTTTTACTCAAGTTGTGTTCTATTAAATTGCTCTTTGACATGCCATGTTGGAATGAAAGAGCTACTAATATAGAAAGTGGTGTTCTTTTAGAAACAATCTACCAAGGAAAGCAAGTTGTATAAATTGAAACATAGGGAGCAATTATTTAGTAGTGGAATAAAATCGAAGTAGGACGCTTAAGTTGATGCTGAGAGAGTTGTTATTTAAAGTTGGAATGAGATGGACAAAGCAGAGAGAACAAAAATAGATTCATATAGCCGTTTATTGGCTGGGGATTGAAGTCTACTTGTTAGATTGGTTGGTTAACCTGTTAGATCATGTGCATCAAGGCAAATGAAGAGCGAATGGACCTGGATAGAGTAGTATATTGTGAATGTGTAAAAGAACTCAAACTCTGTAAAACGCTACATTGCTCGAAATCCTCAAAAATGTCAGGTGCGTGTCAGGTTCTCCAATAGCATTGTATTTTTGGATAATCCTACAAGGGTGCGGCATAGAAAGTGAAGAGTTCGAACTACTTAGGATAAACGTGCTGATTAGATTGCATCCTCTGCTAAAGCTTATTCTCCTTTCTATTGAATTCTCCTTCATCATCTTATTTCTTTCTTTGATCTTTTGTAGGATGTACTGCTGTATAATTTTTTTGGGTCATCGCCCCTTAGAAATCAGTGGAGAGTGGTGTATGAGTTCATGAAAATACATGGTGTAGAAGTTACATCCTTCCCATCTTTTTGTGAAGAACGACATAGTCTGTTGTGTTCTGAACTTAAACAGCTTTATGTTGCTATCACTCGAACAAGGCAAAGGTTATGGATTTGTGAGAGTATAGAAGAATTTTCGAAGCCTATGTTTGATTACTGGAGAAGGTTATGCCTAGTGGAAACAAGGGTTATTGATGATTCACTTGCCCAAGCAATGCAAACTTCTAGCACTCCCGAGGAGTGGAAGTCAAGAGGAGTGAAGGTCAAGTTGATATTCTTCGTCTTATTTCAATTAACAAACTCGTCTTTTAAATTTCATTCTTGTGTTGCTATATGTTTCTATGAACATTAATTGGTCCTGATAAAGTGCTTTGATGTTATCATGCAGCTTTTCTGGGAAAAGAACTATGAGATGGCTATCATGTGCTTTGAGAAAGCAGGAGAAAGGAATTGGGAGAAAAGGGCGAAGGCAGCTGGATTCAGGGCAGCTGCTGATCGAATATCTGATTCGAATCCCAAAGAGGCTTGCACATACCTACGCGAGGCGGCTGAAATTTTTGACTCCATTGGAAGGTTTGAGTCAGCAGCGGAATGTTTTTATGATTTAAAGGAGTATAAACGGGCAGGTAACATTCGGTGTTTACTTTCTCTAGAGTTTCTTCCTTGCTAGGCATTTTCTTTGTATTATCATTTGTTTACTTTTCTAGTGTTTTTATTATAATTTGTTTTTTCATTTTTATTTATCAAATACTTATTAGGGATAAACCCCACCACAATAATAATATTTTGGTAATAAAAGTAATAAATATGACAACAACAGTAATACAGTTAATCAACAAGAACAACAAGAGCGATAATAACTCCAAGATTTTTATGTGGAAACCTAATAAGGTAAAAAATCACTGGCCGAGAGGAGCAACTAATATCACTATAGTAAAGAATTTTACACTTGTAGTCTGTGCAAAATACTCGGAAGACTGCTACACACTTAAAAGAAATATCTCTCTTTTGATTTTTCCACCTCACTACAAAACTCTCTGTGATGTCTCACTCTTTTTTTCTCTTCACTCTGTTTTTTGTGTGTCAAACCATGTAGCTGAAGAGCTTCTTTATAGGCAAAATCACTGTCTCAATAGATGTCATCAATGACATTACTGAAGGTAACATTTTCAAAGTATTACCATGAATACATTTAATTACCAACTTCCAAATCTTCATTTTCAACTTGCAGCCAATGACCTTTGAATATTGTTAGCCCATGGGAAGAAAAAACACATTCCATAAAATCATGGAATAATTTTCAAACTTCATTTATGGGGCTGGACCCAACAAATCTCTCCCTCCAGACCCATGCATCTGAAGGAGGTATTCCCATTTTCTCAGAGAGCTCATGCTGACAATTTGAACTTGTCTTTTAGCACTACCTTTCTCAGCTATGCTGTAGGATTTTTACTCGTGAATCTTTTTGATCTGGAACAATTCGTTTTCCATTTGTTCACCAATCTAATGGTACCTCACATTAATGTGTTTTGTTTTTGCATGGTACATGGAGTTCTTGCTCAAGTCTATTGCACTTTGACTGTCACAATAGACAACGTACTCCATTTGCTGCAATCCAAGTTCTTGAAGGAGCCGCTTGAGCCATACCATCTCCTTGCCAGCTTCAGTAGCTGCAACATACTTTGCTTTAGTTGTAGAGAGTGCGACACTTCTGCAACTTCGACTTCCATGATATAGCTCTCCTTGAAAGTGTAAACAAATATCTAGTAGTGGATTTTCTATGATCAAGGTCACCCACCATATCAACATCTGTATAGACCTTCAAGGTTGGAATCAGATCCTCCAAAGCACAAGCAATCTCTTGTGGTACCTCTCAAGTACCTGAGTATCCGCTTGACTGCTTCCCAGTGTTCTTTTCCAGAATTTTCAAGGAACTTGCTAACGACACCAACTGCATGAGCAATATTCGGTCTGGTACACACTATTGCATACATCAAACTCCCAACTACTGAAAAATAAGGAATATTGACCATATTCTCTTTCTCCACCTTTGTTGTAGGACACATCCTTTGGCTTAATTTCAGATGATCAGCAAGAGGTGTGTTAATAGTTTTAGCACTCTTCATGTTGAAGCGTTCGAGTACACGCTTAATGTACTTAACCTGAGATAGCCTCAACTTTTTGATTGTTCGTTCTCGAACAATCTTCATCCTCAGAATTTGTTATGTTGAGCCCAAGTCCTTCATGCCAAATGACTTAGACAAATCTCCCTTCAACTTGACAATCAGCTCCTTATTTTATCCTACAATCAACATGTCATCCACAAACAATAACAGAATAATAAAATTGTTGTCAAAAAATATTTTGAAGTATACACATGGATCAGAATAAGTCTATGTAAGTTTGACTTTGCATGAATGAATCAAACGAATCAAACTTCTTGTACCACTGTCTTGGTGCCTGCTTCAATCCATAAAGACTTGTTCATTTTACAGACCATGTGTTTCTTTCGAGCAACTTCAAATCCTTCAGGTTCTATATAGATATCTTCTTCTAAATCTCCGTGAAGAAATGCGGTTTTCACATCCAACTGCTCCACTTCAAGATCTAGGCTAGCCACTACGCTCAAAATAATTCAAATAGAAGTCATTTTGACAATGGGTGAGAAAATTCAATCAAAACCAATACCTTTCTTCTGTTCAAAGCCACCAATCGTGCTTTGTATCTGACCAACTTGTTGTTTCCATCTTTCTTGAGTTTAAAAACCATTTGCACGTAAGCGATCTTTTACCTTTTGGAAGTTCAACCAATTTGTATGTGCCATTTTTTGCAGGGATTCTCTCTCTTCTTGCATGACTTTCATCCACTTGTTCTTTTCTAGATGGAACAACACCTCCCTTAGACTTTCTGGCTCCCCCTCATCATTGACGAGGATATACTCTGAGGAAGGGTACTTGAATGACTCTACCATTTGCCTTTGTGATCTCCTCAGAGGTTAAGATTCTTCTTCTTTTTCTTGAGTGTAGGGTACTCCACCTGTTCAGCATAATCACCAAGTTGATCTCCCTGCTCGACAATCTCATCAGGTTGCTCCCCTGCTCAGCAACCTCATCGATTTTACTTTCTGCACTTCTGCGATGGTTACAAGTAAAAGGAATGGTAATAACATTAGAGACGACACCATTCTATTTCTTGACCTTCCTTCTCTAACAAATCATCAACAATTTCGAATTCACTTTCTCGAAAGACTACATCTCTGCTTCTGATGACCTTCTTTACAGGATCCCACAATTTGTACCCAAACTCTTTATCTCCATAGCCAATAAATATGCAAGGGACTGATTTATCATCCAGCTTTGTTCTCTTTTCTGCTCTTTCGATACATGTGCAGAAGCTCTGCAATCTAATACCTTCAGATGTAAGTATAACACCTCTTTATTGGTTCAAACTCTCTTTGGAATATCAAACTCCAATGGAACTGATGGACTATGATTGATTAAGTAACAGGCCGTCTGAACTGCTTCACCCTAGAATGACTTACGCAGTTTAGCCATTCTGAGCATGCTTCTTGCCTTCTCAACAATGGTGCGATTCGTCCGCTCAGCTACACCGTTGTGTTGTGGGGTTTTCTCATGTCAGAATCCATGACTTGAACAATACTCTTCAAATTCCCTTGAAGTGTACTCACCTCCATTGTCAGTGCGAAAACATTTTGGCGTTCGACCCGTCTCCTTTTCCACTAGAGGATGAAACTTTTGGAATACTTGAAATACCTGATCTTTGGTCATCAATAAAAGTAACAAAATGTTTGTTACCGCCTATCGATTCTACTTTCATTTGACCATAAATATCAGAATATTCAAGATAAAGTATATTCAATTTTCTATAAGACGATTTCTGAAATAAGACTATGCTGCTTACCAAATAAATAGTAGTCACATGATTTTGCGATCGTACCTTTGGCAAAAGAGATGAGTGATTTCTTAGCTAGAATCTCCAATCCTTTCTCGCTCATATGATCCATTCTTTTGTGCGACAGATCTGCAGAAATCTCTTGTCAAACCGCGTTTAATTAACCTTGACATATTTCTACATTTGTCCTGGCAACTCCTTTGCAATCACCAATGCTCCCTTAGTGAGTCTCCACTTTTGCTTTCCCGAGATCAAGTTCAACCGCAAATCAGGTACATGGTGCACATCTTTTAGAACCAATGTGCATCCGACATTTGTCTTAATAAAAATGTCTCCAATCCCCGCAATCTTTGAGTAACTTGTATTACCCATTTTCACAATGCCGAAATCACCTGCTACATATTCGCAGAAAATATCTCTTACCGGTGTAGCATGGTAGATGCTGCTGTATCAACCGCCCATTTCGACTCTGAACCTGTCAAGTGCATGCACTGCTCTTCATCGTTTATAAAAGAACAACATTATCATTGTTTTGCACTGTGGCAGTTTTGTTGTCGTCATTCTTCTGGCCACTACTTTCACCTTTGCTCCTTTTTAGATTTGGACAATCTTTTTTGAAGTGCATTTGTAGCAATTTCTGGCTCTTGATTTAGATCGGACCTAGGACTTTCCACCACCTCCGGATCTACCATAGCTACTTGAACTCTTTTGGTGACGTCTGCCTCTACTTTCTGTGATGTGAGTCTGTCAGTCAGGCTTCTTTCTCATCTTTTCATTAAGTAGAAGAGCTGATGTGACATCTTTCAACTCAATAGAGTCCTTACCATGTAAAGTGGTTGTTACTAATTTATCATAAGAAGATGGCAACGAGTTCAGGAGTATGATGGCTTTTTCTTTCTCCTCGTTCTTTACTCCGAGGTTAGCTAGCTGCGTGATTAGTCCATTAAGCACATTTAAATATGATAAAAAAATTGTACCTTCACCCATATGTAGGGTGTACAACTGCTTCTTTGAGTATAATTTATTTGTCAGCGGTTTGTACATATATAGATTTTTTAACTTTGTCCAAATATCAGATGCACTATCTTCATCGCTGATGCTATTGACCACATTATCTGTTAAGTGCAACCTGATTGTAGTAGCAACCTTTTCATCCATTTCTTCCCAATCCTCCGTTTTCATGGATTCAGGCCTTTTGGATTTGCCACTTAATGCCTTGTGTAATCCTTGTTGGATGAGCCGATCCTTCATCCTTCTCGGCCATGTTGAGAAACTGCTATCACCATTAAATTTTGCTACCTCATACTTTACTTAGGACATTTTATTTTATAGAGTATAGTACAACCAACAAACAACAACAACAAACCCAGTGTATTCCCACATAGTGAGGTCTGGGGAGGGTAAGATGTACGCAGTCCAGACCTCTACCTCTACCTCTAAAGAAGTAGAAAGGCTGTTTCCGATAGACCCCCGGCTCGAGACACGGAATACTACACAAATACATAGTAAAACATGGAACAAGATGGCATAACATAAATACGACACCCACAAGTAATAGAAAACAGAGAAAAGTAAACAGATTCGTAATAAAGCATGAAACAAGGTATCATAACAAGAATAATACCCCCACCAAGTAATTCCCTACACTAGCAACCCAAACTGACCCTAGCCTTCTGCCCTAATTCGCGTCCTCCAGATCTTCCTATCTAGGGTCATGTCCTCAGTGAGCTGTAACTGCTCCATGTTCCACCTAATCACCTCTCCCCAGTACTTCTTCGGCCTACCCCTACCCCGCCTAAAACCATCCAAAGCTAGCCTCTCACACCTACGAACCGGCGCATCCATGCCCCTCCTCATCACGTGTCCGAACTATCTCAATCGGACTTCCCGCATCTTATTCTCCACTGGAGTCACACCAACCTTCTCCCTGATAGTCTCATTCCGAACTCTATCCCCCCTAGTCAGCCCACACATCCAACGCAACATCCGCATTTCCGCCACCTTCATTTTTTGAATGTGGAAGTTCTTAACTGGCCAACACTCCGCTCCATACAACATGGCCGGACGGACTGCCACCCTGTAGAATTTGCCTTTAAGCTTGGGCGACACCTTCTTATCACACAACACCCCCGAAGCGAGCTTCCACTTCATCCATCCCGCCCCAATACGGTGCGAGACATCCTCGTTAATCTCACCGTTACCCTGAATCACGGACCCGAGATACTTGAAACTATCCCCCTTACATACCACCTGTGATTCCAACTTCACTACCACCTCATTCTCCCGCCTCACGTCATTAAACTTGCATTCCAAATACTCTGTCTTGCTCCTACTCAACTTGAACCCTTTAGATTCAAGAGTTTGTCTCCACACCTCTAATTTATCATTCACCTCCCCGCGTCTCATCAATCAAAACTACATCATCTGCAAAAAGCAAACACCAAGACACCTCTCCTTGAATACGCCGCGTCAACACATCCATCACCAAAGCAAACAAAAAGGGACTAAGAGTAGATCCCTGATGCAATCCTGTCAAGACAGTGAAATGCTCTGAGTCTTCTCCCGCCGTCCTCACCTGAGTTTTAGATCCATCATACATGTCCTTAATTGCTCTGATATATGCCACTGGGACTCCACTCACCTCCAAAGCACCTCCCTGGGGACTTTGTCGTATGCCTTCTCCAAGTCGATAAACATCATGTGCAGGTCCTTCTTCCTTTCCCTATACTGTTCTACCAGCCTCCGTACCAGGTGAATTGCCTCCGTCGTCGAGCGTCCAGGCATAAATCCAAACTGGTTCTCCGAAATAGATACTATCCGTCTCAGCCTCACCTCGACCACTCTCTCCCAAATCTTCATAGAGTGACTCAATAACTTAATACCCCTATAGTTATTGCAACTCTGAATGTCACCCTTGTTCTTATAAAGAGGGATCATAGTACTCCACCTCCAAGCCTCGGGCATTTTCACCGTCTTGAAAATTTCGTTAAACAATCCAGTCAACCACCTTAAATTCACCGGTATCTCATCAGGCCGCGTCGCCCTACCCCTTCGCATCCTGCGAACAACCTCTCTAACCTCCTCTACCTTAAAACGTCTACAATAACTAAAATCCCGACACTCCTCTGAGTGCTCCAGCTCCCCTAACACAATAGCTCTATCCCCTTCGTCATTCAAGAGCCTATGAAAATACGACTGCCATCTATTCTTAATGTGGCCGTCCTCCACCAACACTGTACCGTCCCCTCCCTTAATGCACTTCACCTGGTCTATGTCACGACCCTTCCTCTCCCTAACCTTAGCGAGTCTAAACAACTTTTTTTCCCCTCCTTTCTCTTGTAACCCCGCATACAAGCTCTTAAAAGCTGCCGTCTTAGCCGCCTAACTGCTAACTTGTACTCTTTCCTGTTTACCTGCTTCTCTTCTTCGTCCTTACTCTCAACCAACTTAGCATACGCCCCTTTCTTGGTCTCCACTTTCTTCTTAACCTCTTCATTCCACCACCAATCCCCCCGATGATGCCCGGCCCGGCCCCTAGAAACACCCAACACCTCACTAGCATTCTCCCTGATGCACCTAGCCACCCTATCCCACATACTATCCACGTCCACCCTACACTCCCACACCCCCATTCCCGCCAACTTCTCCCCTATCTCCCACGCATTCACTGGCGTCAAGCCGCCCCACTTAATTCTAGGTCTACACTCCTCACCCCTTCTCTTCCTATCCTTCCTTATACCCAAATCCATAACCAAGAGCCTATGCTGGGTCGAAAGATTCTCACTCGGGATGACCTTACAATCCTTACACAACACCCTATCCCCTTTCCTAAGCAACAAAAAGTCAATCTGGGTCTTGGCTATCGCGCTTCGGAAGGTGATCAGGTGATCGTCCTTCTTCGGGAAGCCCGAGTTCACCACCAGCAGCCCAAAGGACCTCGCAAAATCCAATAGATTAGCCCCCTCTTCATTTTTTTCCCCAAAACCAAAACCACCATGCACATCACCAAAGCCTCCCGGTAATCCCCGATGTGCCCATTGAAATCTCCTGCTACAACAATCTTCTCCGAGCTAGGCACGCCTCTCACCACCTCATCCAAAGCCTCCCAAAACCGTATCTTCTCCTCCCCATCCAAGCCCACTTGCGGTGCATAAGCACTACACACGTTCAGGGTAAACCCCCCCAATGACCAACTTAATAGTCATCAACCTATCGCTGATCCTCTTTACCTCTACTACCTGACCTCTAAGCTCTTCATCTACTAAGATGCCAACTCCATTCCTACGCCTCTCGCTCCCAGAGTACCAAAGCTTGTAACCGTCCACATCCCTAGCCTTAGACCCTACCCACTTGGTCTCTTGAACACACTCAATATTAATCCTCCTTTTTCTAAGAATCTTCACAAGCTCTATGGACTTACCCTGAAGAGTCCCTATATTCCAGGACCCAACCCTCAGCCTACCATCTCTATCCACACGTCTTCCTCTACCGCCCCTGAGGCCAAACCTTGGCCTCCCTCCCACCCCCGCCCTTTCCTCTTCCCCCGCCCCCACAACGGCCCCCCGTCCCAACCCCCTCGGACATGACCCTATCCAACCATCAACGCCCACAGCCACTACTATAAGAAAATATGAGAAAATATAAACAATGGTAGTAACAAAGCAGCAGCAGGAAATACAAGGCTCACACAAATTAGAAGAAATAATCAAGAAGCAAAACTAAACTCAAATAGGGAGAAAAACAAAACCGAGGTAAGGACAAAACTAACAGTAAGAAAAATAGAGCACACTAATGGCCTGGCACCAAGAAAAAGACAAGGAGCAAAATAATATAAAGAAATCAAACTATATAAAGTTACGAAAGAACCAAAGTTTGGATGTCACCGGGACGCCTCCGTGCTGTTGATCCGGCAATGTTGGTGTTAAAAAGTGTTTGCCGGAATAAGGTCAACGGGAAAGAGGCCGCTGGTTACGTCGCCGGAATGTCCCCGGAGATTCGCCGAAGCTTCTTCAGAGACGTCGGAAATCTGGACGTCGTCGGACGTCGGCCTACCTGTAGGCCGCTGATGAGTACCTCCCCCGTTACCTGAGTCGAACCGGCGGGAACCCTAGCCCACCGGCGATAACTGCGACGGGAGAGAGAGATCTGAAGAGTGAGAGAGAAAGAGGGAGATAGGGTAGATCTTGTACGCTTCCGGTATGTCTGCGCCGTCACCGGCGTCAGAGTTCGCCGGTCAGTCGAGGTGGTAACGTTAAATTGAACGTTAGAGAGAGAATATCTTGTACAGTACAACCAACTGCAAAAAATTATTTTCGCGAATGAGCATAACGTGTTCTCTGATACCAGTTGTTAGGGATAAACCCCACCACAATAATAATATCGAGGTAATAAAAGCAATAAATACGAAAACAACAATAATACGGTTAATTATCAAGAACAACAAGAGCGATAATGACACAAAGAACTTTACATGGAAACCCAGTAAGGGAAAAAACCACTGGCCTAAAGAAGCAACTGATATCACTATAGTAAGGAATTTTACACTTCTAGTTTGAGTAAAATACTCTGAAGACTACAACACACTCAAAATAAATAGCTCTCTTTTGATTTTTCCACTTCACTACAATATCAATCACTCTCTATTTTTCCCTCACAAACTAGACTCTCTGTGATGCCTCACTATTTTTCTCTTCATTCTTTGTTTTGGTGTGTCAAACCAAGGAGCTGATGAGCTCCTTTTATAGGAAAAAAAACTATCTGAATAGATGTCATCAATGACATCACTGAAGGTAACATTTTCAAAGTGTTACCATGAACACATTTAGGGGTCGTTTGGTGTTAGGTATTAAAATATATAATCCCGGGATAAAATAATAGTCCTGGGATAAATTTTTTGATACTATGTTTGGTTGCTAAATTCGGAATAACTTATGTCGGGATTAACAAATAGTACCAAGATAACTTATCCCACCTAAGGGGTGGTATAAATAATCCCACCATATTTTAACTTGGGATAAAGTCGTAAAATGACAAAATTACCCTCCAAATCCTGTAATTATCACTTTATATATATATATATATATATAACTTTACTACTATATATAAGAGAGAACGCGAGATTTTGATAGTCCTTACATTAAATTTTTTTGATAATTTTATTCCTAATTTAAATTTTAATTACTTTACAAATTTTCGCTCATTTTGGTAAATTTGAACAATTATATGGGTTTGATATTTATATATATATGTATATATATATATATGTATATATATGTATATATATATGTATGTATGTATGTATATATATGTGTGTGTATATATATATAACTTTACTACTATATTAAGAGAGAACGCGAGATTTTTATAGTCGTTACATTAAATTTTTTTGACAATTTTATTCCTAATTTAAATTTTAATTACTTTACAAATTTTCGCTCATTTTGGTAGATTTGAACCATTATATGGGTTTGATATATATATATATGTGTGTGTGTGTGTGTGTGTGTGTGTATGAGAGAGTGTATGATTTTGATAGTCTTTGCATTAAATTTTTTTGATAATTTTATCCCTAATTTAAATTTTAATTACTCTACAAATTTTCATTTTTTGATGTTTAACCTGCTAAACATATCTGCAGGACAAATTTATTTGGAGAAGTGTGGAAAATCTGAACTGGTAAAAGCTGCCGAGTGTTTTGCATTGGCTGGATGCTATGAGCAGGCTGCAAGAGTTTATGCAAAAGGCAATCATTTCTCTGAGTGCTTATCAGTTTGCACCAAAGGAAGATGTTTTGGCTTGGGTTTACAGTATGTTGAGTACTGGAAGCACGATGCTGCTCAGTGTAGTACATTGGGGAAAAGAGCAAGTGAAATTGACAAAATTGAGGAGGAGTTCCTGGGAAATTGCGCTTTAAATTATTTTGAGCTCAATGACAGAGGCTCCATGATGAAATTTGTGAAAGCATTCCCTTCAATTGTCATGACACGCAATTTCTTGAAATCTGTAGGGTGCCTTGATGAGCTGCTGTTGTTAGAAGAAGAATTGGGAAACTTCCCAGAAGCTGCAGAAATTGCACGGCTGGAAGGTGATATTCTTCGTGAAGCGGATATAACAGGAAAGGCTGGGTATTCTGACAAAGCATCTTCTCTCGTTCTTCTTTATGTTCTCTCCAACTCCCTATGGTTCTCTGGAGGTAAAGGTTGGCCTCTGAAGTCATTCCCCCAAAAGAAGGAACTCTTGGAAAAGGCCATGTCATTTGCGAGGCTTGGATCCAACTTTGAAACCACGTGCACATTGGTTAAAGTTTTATCAAATGAGTCAAGTGACTGGTCTGGCTTGAAGCACATTTTCATTGCATCTCAGAAATGTGAAAGTATAATCAGTGAAATGTTGTGCTCTAGAAAAATATTGGATGTTCATTTTGAAAATAATGCTGCAAAGTATATTTGGGATGATAGTTTATCAGCCAATATACAGTGTTCCGAAGAATTGGTTATTTGCAGCCAAGTTAGTGTCAGAACACTGCTTTACTTTTGGAATTTGTGGAAGAAGACTATCTTTGATCTTCTTGAATCTCTTCAAGGGCTTGACATAGAAGACTTTGGTGAATATAAAGGCTATTGTAATTTCTGCCTAAATTACTTTGGTGCTAGGCAGCAATTGAATGATCTCAATGTTACATACACACTGTTGCATCCTGATGCTGAATGGGTTAAAAACATTCACCAAAGTTTCATCAGACGGTGCAAAAAGATGGTATTTATTGATGCTCGGCATTTTATTTATGCCGCTCGACATCACTGGCATACCGAATTACTTTTTGTTGGTTTGAAGGTTTTGGATACTCTTGACTCCATCTATAAGTCGGCTGCAACTTCAGTGTCTCTTTTCCGGCAAAGCATGTGTCTTCTAAATATATATGAGGTAGCAAAATTTTTAAGTGAGTCCAAGGACCTTGATTCTAAGAGTTTTGAGTGGAGAATACGGCATTTCTTGTCCTTATCTACAAAGTACTTTGAGAAAGCCTTCCCCCTTGACCCCCAACTATCATTGAT
Source organism: Capsicum pubescens (assembly GCA_030864215.1). Classification (NCBI taxonomy): domain Eukaryota; kingdom Viridiplantae; phylum Streptophyta; class Magnoliopsida; order Solanales; family Solanaceae; genus Capsicum; species Capsicum pubescens. The sequence goes on along the minus strand of CM061540.1, from coordinate 253,756,053 downwards.
GGAGAATATGATTTCTCTCAGGAGAACTGAACTTTCCCGTGACGTGTTGCAAGAATTCATCCATCAAGATATTAACACCAGAGGTATTCTGAGCTATGGACAGATTGGAAGGGTAATGGTCGTATGGCTTGCCTCTGGAAAACTATCTGAAGAGTTGTACGAGGAAATTGTTGGAAGAGTTCCGACAGAATCATGGAAATCATTCATGAAAATTCTCAACTTCATTAGAATGACAAAGCCGGAAGAATCTCAATCAGGCCATGCTTGTGGAAGCAAAAATTCTGAGTCTCCGGAAGTTTTTTCATCAAGCAGTGGAACTATAGGTAATATTCCAAGTGAAGCTTTGGAGTTAACATTAGTTGAGAAATTCTATGAAGCATTACAAGATACCTATAATGTGAACTGGATCAGACTAGGTGACTATATCTCCCCTGGTTGTTTCTTGTCTCTTGTTGAACGCTTTCTGATTTTGGTGTCACGGTGTAAGGGATTCTTTTTCACTACAAAATCTTCATTGGTAGAGTGGCTGATCTCTGAGCAAGGTGAGGTCCAGGCCACTTCCAGGGTTGCTATAAGCAGACAGTCTTTGGAAAAGTTTTATCATTCTGTTCTTATAATGGTACAACAACTCCTCTCAAATAAACACAGTACAGTTGAATGGATTTCGCGATCAAAAATCAATGTTATGGCATACTATAAGCTATTGGTTATGAGATTGGTTGTTGTCCTATGCTTGCTGTGTGTGAACAGCGGGAAATACTATGATGTTCTTTTCCATGTGCTCAGCAACTATGATGTTAGGAACAATCTTCCAAAGGATTTCTATGGCATTCTTGTACCAGGTTTGAAACGGAAGTACATCCAGATCAGTGAAATCGGCGAAGCTTTTCGAATTGCCAAAGATCCTCTATTGTTTGTCAACTTGGGTGCAAATACAACCACAAAGTTTTCTAATGTCATTCATGTGCAGTTGGGAGCAAACGACAATATGGTGGACATTATTGACTTGCTGTTTCCGGCTAGAAATGAGTCACAAGCTCCTAATTCCACAGATCTAAAAGGCATGGCTAACCCAACTTCTATTTCTCCCTCGAATTCTGATGATCAACCAAAGATTTTGACAATGCCTTGTCCGGAAGTCTCTCCCCTGTCGGAGCAGCATCTGCAACAGATGAATTGGGACTTGTTTCAGGAAATATCTGATTTTTTAAAGCTTATTGGCAGTGAAAATGATAGAACTACATCTTCTATTGATCAGAAGATGAAGGTAATACTAATTTTCTTTTAATTATAATTTGGAACTTGTAGAGGTGTCTGCTAGGCAAGGATTAAATTGTTTTTGTTATTAAGGTACTAAACTTGTTATGTTTTGAAGGAAGAAATAAATATGAATATAAAGTTCTTGACTGCTGCCATTACAATGCCTGCTGTAAAAAAGCCTGACGCTGGTGAGGACATGATTGAGGAGGTTGGCAGTATGCTTCAAGAGCTGCAACAGCTCCATTCATTGTTGGATATGAGGTATGCTGGTTTTTACCATTGTGTAACTTACTTTTTTTGGGCTGGAATACAAACATTTTGTCCAATTAGATCACAGAGGTAAAAGGAATTTCACACCCTCCCCCAAGAACTAACTTAGACTCGTAAGGCGCCAATGAGGTCGCATTTACCATGACGAAATTGTTTAAAATCTAGTCTGAAAAGGTTCTTTCATGCTAGAAGCATGCCATATTTGGAATTGTGGCTCTAGCTCCTGGTGTTATCCTTTGTTGAGGCCTTTTCTTTTATAGTAGTAATGTTCTGTCAGAAACAGCTTCTCTACCTCCACAAGTTAGTATGCCGTTGTTGTCTTACTAGCATATATTTTGTGCTAACTATTTCCTGCATTGCACATACTTGTAGTCACGCTTGCAAAGACTCCTTGTGTGTCGAGGCAATAGTTCCATTTTTCTTTTTGAATAGAAACTCTTGATGAACTGCTGCCTTGATACTATACAGTAGTTCGGAAGTAGCAACTGCTGAACAACTGTTGAAGAGCTTGCTGTCAAGAAGGCCGAAGCTTGAAGGTTTATTGAATCGATGCACTGTACCAACACCAGAGAAGGATTCATGTGAGGAAAAAGGCAATACAGTGTGTGGTGAAGATGAGAAGGCTGAGCCGCCATCTGTCACCATGAATTCTGAAAGCAGTAACCACCAGGATACTGAAAGGAAGAAGCCAGAGAAAGGGAAGGGCAAGTCCAAGAAATCCAAAAAGAAAGGAAACAAGAAGTAGAAAGCAACATGCAACAATATAGTGTAAATAGGATTAGGGCCCTCATTTTTATGATTTTCTTTTCTTTTTGTGCAATCTGCTGCTGTGAATGAATGGTGAAGTTAACTCTTTGATATGTTTTGCCTGGTGTTCTGTAAATGCAATATCCAAGACAGAGAAAGTGGAACAATTGTACAACTTGTTTGCCTAATTTTGTTCTTGGTCTGTTGACTATCGGGTAAATTCAATTGTAGGCGTTTGTTGGCATTTGTGCCTTCTCCTTTCAGGGCCTCAAAGAGAGTGCAGTAGTTAATAGTTCACCATCGGCAGAAGCCTGGACTGAAAAGACTTTTAACATATTAAGTAAATGCTGGAAATGTGGACCTTATAGGAAAAGTCTACATGCATGGGTAGATGCTATTGATATAACACAAGTTGGATGTCCATGTGGAACGTAAGACCAGGATTCGTATATGTATATAGTATTGAAGGTGAGCTAATTAGTTTTAATTTTCCGTCTTGCTTCAGCAAGAAACATGTATAGAAGGGTGTTACGTATTTTTCTCTTGCTTTGTAGGTCTTCTATATCTGTATCTGTATTGTGCGTTGCATGGTCTATTTTGGGTGTAGTGCGCCACAGCTCCTTTGATTATTGCTCAAACAAAAACTTTTGGAACGTATTTGAAGTTTTGTTTTGAGATGGTGTATCTCTAAGAATTTACTTATTGCTAAATGTGTTGTTTTAGGATGCATTTGATGGTGGAAGAATGTGTGTGAGTTCAATGTTTTTTAGAAGCACGTAAATATAAAATTGAAATTTTTGTTTGAATTATAAGAATAAATGTATAAGGAAATACGTGTAAGTTCCTGAACATTATGATTTTGATCTTATTTCTTTAGCTAATCCTGAACATTATGATTTTGATGTTATTTCTTTAGCTAACTCTTAAAAAGATGAAATTCTCTCTTATTGAAGTCATCAGTCATATCAGCTGGTGTATTCTATTTTATAATTTTATTACTTTAATTTTACAAAGTATCATGGGTTCTTTTTAGTTTCAAGAATATCATGCATACGATCCTTCGAGATGTAAGAGTTTTTCCTGTCTCAAGTGTCTGAAATAAGTGCATCAACGTATCGTCTCGGGGTCCAATCTAGTTGATCAGGTCGTATTGGTAAAAGTATATTGGTATTGATGATTGTTTACCGTCTATTTTGGGACACCTAGATTTGTAGTTAAGTTATGAGCACGCGTTACAATTTTAGCTTCTTCTTGTTAATAGCGCGAGTTTGAAAATCAGTAAATAAGCTAAACAAACAACACAAATGATAAACATAATAAAGGTCGAGAGCTAATCTGAATGGATGTGTAGCCCGTAACACTTGAGCAACAAGCAGAACATCGACCGTGACAGCTTAATGATCAAGCTTGATGATAAGTAACACAATATTCTATCAGGTAAGACGAAAGAGAAAGCTTAAGAACAAAGCTAGAGAATATTATTACTTGAGAATCAAAAGGAGAGAAATCAGATCCCTTTACAATTGAGAAGGGGGTCACTATTCATAAGGTACAATGACTTATTTTCAGCTAATAGAAGAATATCGTACTATAGCCAATAGTTGCGAGCCACTTGTCGTTAAGCCGTTGGGGGATGCCAACCTAATATCGCATGTCTGATGTGGTTCAGATGCAGGTAGCCTATGCACTTGAATTCCTTGATACACTGTCATTTATTTGTCTATTAGCATGTCATTGCATTCTTTGCTAGTCCTTGGTTCCTTTTCTCCTGCTTGAGTGGGCGTTCCTTTGTCTCAATTTTGTCCTGGGGATGATATCCATATGGGCCAGTTTTATTTCCCTTCGACCCAAGTTGTTCCAAACTCTATAAGGGCTATGTTACCCCTATACAGATAGTCCCTCTACTTCTCGAGGTTGGTATTAGACACTCCCGGGAAGTGAAAAAATCCACTCCATGTTCCTTTCCCAACTTTTTATCTCAAAACATGTGTCACCCTTTCAAACACGCATGTTGTCCCTTCTTTCTAGAATCTCTTTTGCTCCATTTCTATTCTTTATCCTTGTTTTTTTCTTCTTTTTTTTCTTAAGGTATCCCTATTCGTAGACACCCCTTCCTTTCCATTTTCCTCTCTTTCATTACATCTTATTTTGCGTCGGGTGATGTCAGATTCCGAATTTGTATTGTAGAAGAAAAACATCATTATTTCCCTTACCAAGGTGATCAAAGATAATTTCATCGTCCTAGTTCCCAATCCAGGAGTTGCATACTATACCATCACTTTTCTTGCCACCATGCGTGGAGTTCTTGCTGTGGACGACGTCAACTCTTCTTCTACTCCTACTGAAGAAAACCTCTTTAGTCCCTTAGTTATATCCATAGACGAGAATGAAGTTTTTGTAGACTTCGTGATTCCAAAACACCTTGGATTCTAAGTGATTTCAAACGTCATAATTTTGAGACCGCTCGTACGCCTCGTGGAGTGTTCCGTCATCTATGTTGTATCCTCAATTGATGAAAGTTCTATCAAAATGGTTAAATATGACTGTGACTGGCCAACCAATGTTGAAGTTCTTTCTCCCCACCCTCTTGAGAATATTTCCACTCCAAACCTAGATATCTGTGGATCTACATCTACCATTTCACCATGAGCTTTGGGGACGACCCTAATATCCAATGTCCTCAGCCTTTGCTAAGTTTATGGAATATCTTTACGTCAAGTGGTCCCTATAGTCTGGAGAGCCATTTCTTGCCTCCGTGTTATCACTCATTTCTTGGGATTGGGAATTTACCCCCGGGAATTTTATCAGTCTATACTCCTCTCTAGTTATTTGTGAAAAATATCTTACTGTTAAATGCTAAGGCAGTAAGGGTATTCTCTCAAGTTAAGACAAGGTAGCTTGACAACGCCTAAGCGCACACGCAAGTGTACATGGTCTACCAAGTAGTAAAGTGGCCCTCAAGAAAGCCGAATATCGATCCCACAGGAACTTGATCTAATAACTATTTGATTCTAGTTCACAATTTAGATTTAATTAATGTAAGAGTAACCAAAATTTAGTTTTGAATGTGTAAACTAAAATAAAGTGAGCAATGCATAAAATAAAGGTCTTAGAACAATCAAAGGAGTAAAGCCCAAGGTTAAAGCACTCCGAACAATCATACTATGTCATTGAACTTCATTAGTTAACTTGCTTATCTTGGTTGTTGATTCGTAGGGTTAATTGCACGATCATGGTCTCCCGACCTCTAACCGTTTACCTAACTTGAACATTACAACTACATAGTTGAGCGGGTAAGTAATAACCCAATTAAGTTCTTTAAGCTATCTGTAATGCCCCAAAAATTGGTCTCGGGACGTCACACGGTGCTTAGGGCTACAAGTTGCCCCAAGCTAACCCTTTGAGCCTATCACTTCTCATAATAACTCATTCAAGAAGAAATATACCAAACACTGGCACTGTCATATCAAATGAAAGGAAATACGAAGATAATACTCGGTCCAACCGACCACAATACTGGAAATCTCAACACAACCACAATCTGATAACTAGTTTGACAAAGCCTCTACTACTCCATGAACTAGAGAGCCGTTGGGACAGGTCCCCAACTGGCTCAAACTGGACTGAAAGTAATAACATAACCACTCAAATACTGAAATATCTAAAGATAAGCCCTCGAACCATGATGACTCACCATTGGAGAAATGTAGATAAAGGTACTCGGGAATCACTGACGAGACTGGGACTGAGCACCTAAACCTACATTATAAGACAATGTAGCACATAGACGTATATGTGAATCAACACTTGGGAATGTACTGAGTATATGGGGGTGTATGCATTTACATAAAACAATGTCAATACTCTTTAATCAAATCATGCATGCAAATAGGAATGACTCACATGGCTTGAATAAGTCTAAAATGTAAAGCTCATAAATCATGTAGAATGAAGCATGTAACACAAATCTCGTGAGTCATTATACTTTGGCTTTAAAATCAGTACTCTTCTCTTATTCTCATTACTCATAGACTGAAGGAAACTTTAAGCAATACTTTCAACTCATGCATATATCTCATGGGGGGGGGGGGGTAAAACTTCTTTAATGTTCAAGAACTTATAACTCTTTTGAACTCAAACACTAGGAACTCGGAATCATAAATTTTTGGTTTGAAAATCGGTGATCAACTTGTATTAGTAGAGAAAACTACTTCCTTCTTTGGAAAATACTCAAAGCAGTTCATTCATTTTAGAAAATATCTCATCCCAAAGCTTTAGGGAAAATATTCTATCTCAATGGAAAATACTTTAGTTTAGGGAGGTTCTCTTAACCGACATAAACCATGCGAGCTACATAGAGTCCAACGTCTTGTCCTCCTAAGGAAGAAACCTAACGTTGGTGAGAGACGTCATACTCTTGCCAAGGAGTATAACCTCAACTCAGTGATCACTTATCTCGCCCTTGGGCCCAATCATCTCGGCCTCAGGCCCAAAATCTCAAACCTACGGTGGCACATAGTTCTGGGGTAAGAAACAGTAGTAACTTACCCAACTCGGTGCTAAATACTACTCCCTTTAGTTTATCTCGCTCATCTCATGAAAATCCACTTTCAAAATAATCTCATGGTTCATAAGAACCCAACAATCAAATCTGTAATCTCATGTAGTAAAGTGGATTTCAAAGCTCTATGATCATTAGGTCAAAACATTTCTCAATAATCTCAAAATACTCAAATCATGGGTGCTTATAGCACAAGAGTTCATAAAATTGCAAGTCTCAAGTAGGGCTTAATGACCCATAATTCAATCTCAAGTTAAAACTCATCAAAATGCATATTAGATAGCATATAGGTTCATAAATCATATAGAAATCTGGAATTTACAACAATTTAGCTCATAATCTCAATATACTCATATACTTCAATATCTCAAATATTTCAACTATTAACTTCTCAAGGATTAAAATCATGGGGTATAGACCCAGCTGCAATTTCTCAAGAAAACATGTAAAAATCATGTCATTAGAATTTCAATTAATGGAAAACATCAAAAGCTTGCAACCAATAACAATAGGTGAAAACCCCCAATTCAATTTCATGTAAAATCTCATAAATTGCAGAAAATTGTAGCTTAAATAAGCCTTTGGGCACAAGGGTGAAAGGAATACCCTTGTTCAAACCCCCACATACCTTAGATTATGAAATTGGATGAACAAGCTTGCTTCAAACTCTTCTTCTTACTCTTGAGAGAGGGTTCTTGCAACCCTTGACTTGGAAACCTTGAATCTTGACTCAATTTAGAAAATCTATGGTGGACTCTAGAGATTCTTGAAAGAGGTTTTGGATACTTAGGGTTTTTGTTGAGAGAAAACTTAAGAAAAACTTCATAGAATGCTTGTAAATGACTTTAATTTGGTGTTTGTACAGTTCAAGATGCTTGAAAAAAGTTCAAAGTGCCCCTTTTAACTTCTGTACAAAGCTGGAAAAAATTGAACTGGGAACCCGATTTTATGGGCCGTTGCGACACGCCACTATCGCGGTGACTTACTGAAAATTGATAAATGGGAATCTAGGAGTCACCGCGACGTGGAACCATCGCGTTGTCCCACTGGTTGGGACCTGGAACTTCAGCGCGATGTGTCACAATCGCTCTAGGCCACTGGAAATTGACTATTGAGAATTTGGGGTCCTCCGCGTGCGCCACTATCGCGGAGTTCCACTGGAATTTTACAATTTTCAAATAGACCCTCTCCGCGACGTGCCAAGCACTAAAATGATGCTGTTTTATGACTAGGACTTAAATTAGCCATAACTTCTGCCTGGGTATCGAATTTGGGTGAATCTTATATCGATGAAAAGCTTATCAAATTTCCCATGTGATAAAAAGTCAAAATTAGGGAAATTCTATATGGTTAACACGATACTCACTTAGGAAGTCACTCCTTAACCTTCTCGAGGAGAAATTAAGCTTGAAAAAAATTTGGGGTATTACACTATCATCCTACGTGTGAATCAAGTAAAGCTTCTAGGTACATCCCTGTCCTAGACGCTAATTTGCACTCCTTATTTCATAAAAGAATTCAAACCATACTTTATTCATTGCCATGTTCTATCTCCTTATTCTCTCTTTTGAGATCACAAGAATGATAATAGAAGTATTCTAAGGGTGATCAATCCTCAAAATAATTAAAACAAGAATAAACAAACAACCAATAATGATAAGCAAATCAAATGAAATTAATTCAAAATAATAGTACTCATGTTCTTGGATTTAACCCCGGAAAGGGAGTTTTTAGCCACTCATAGCCATAATTAACATCCAAATAATTGTATGAATGATTAAAACCATAAAGAAACTAAAAAATAAAGAATGCAAACCTAAAATAGAGTTATAGTAGCCTCCTCAATGCTCTCATCCGTTCTAAGGTGTCCAAAACATGTTATAAGATGTTATATTTATAATATACAAGTCATAAACCAAATAGAATTAGGTTTCCACGTTGTCCTCTTACAACTGGCCTGGGTAAAATTTTCCCGCTTTTAATCATCATCGCGTCGCGCTAGAGTGTCCATCGCTATAGCTCTGCGACGTGGATTAATCGTGTTGAGTTACTGAAATTGACAAGTGCTTATTTGACCATTTACACGATGATCCATACTCTTCATTGCTATTGGCATGCCATTGCGGTGGTATTCTCCCAAGCGTTCTAAGTTCGTCATGTGCGTTTTGTGCTTCCATTGGACCACTCTAAGCCTTTGTATGATGTTTTCACTTGATTTCCAGCCTTGTATACATTCATATATCACCATAATCAGCTCACAAGATATCATAAATCAATTTGCACCACGGATTAGAGATCAGTACAACACAATTATCAAGAACGACAACTCAAGCACGAGCTAAGACTAATCTTGCTCATGTTGAACTTTAACTTGTTGTTTGACTCTAAACTTTGATCCAATTGAACTTTGCACATTATAAACAAGTTATTCCCAATCTAAATACATAATTACAACATTGGTATCTCATTAACCACAATGCAATCCAACGCGATAGACTAGAATAACACCTAGCTCAAGCTAGTAGAACTAGTTTTCTCGATTGAACCCTTAATGACTCAATTAAGCACAATCTTATTTGAAAACACCATTAACCATTGTAAGAACATACTTGGACACTAAGATACATATTTATAGCATTATCAACGCATATAGCATACAAATCATCCTCAAAACAAGGCTAAAAAGGCTAGAATAGCAACACTAGAATGCATAAATACACCTAACATCACCACCCCACACTTAAAGCCTTGTTCATCCTCGAACAACCCTTAACTATAAGTATCATGAGATGAAGAGAATTCACACTTCTACTACAAGAAAGACACTCAAGCTAGTATTATAATAACTACACGGAATGCCAGTTTCTTCACTAAGCATGTCACATACACAACTGAAAGCTTAAGAATCATACTTCAAAACATCCTAGTCTCAAGAATTGACTCACCAAGTTGGGAAACTCATGCATATTCATCGATCAAAGACATCACATGAATCACCCACATTCATCAAAATATGTGCCTTCACAACATGACAGTTACCCAAAATTACTCACAATAATGCAATGCATAACACAATGGGTACAAGAATCAAGTTTCGCTCACTCTTACAAGGAATTCACAAGTTACACATAATGAATCATAGGCTTTCCCTTAGTGTATTACTCCACTAATATTAAAATATTAAGCTTAGGATCAAATAGATATTTTTCGGGTTGTAATGCAGGCTAAGAGACGGGTAGGAACTATTTTGGAATAGTGACTATTTTCTCAAAGCGCTTTAATGTACTACATTATGCAATTAAGACCACTCTTTAACAATCAAATTACACCATTTTGTCTACCCTATTCTTTTGTTTTCACCCCATCTCATTAAGCTCCTTTACATATACAATGGTGGGAGGATTCTATGCACAAATCATTCAATTTGAATAAATTTTTATTATTTTAATTACTCAACTCCCCACCATAACACATAACAATTCTTTTAAACACCAATAACTATCACTTTGGGGCTTTAATTTCACCTTTTCTTCTTCAATTTCACACTTCTAACTCAATTAAATTTACACTAAAGCGTATCAGAGCTTTGGATCAAATTAAAGTCTATCAAAGAAGGGATTAAGCTACTTATGCGGCTACCAAAGAAAAAGCTAAAGGCTCAATGGGGCTTACTAGGATTAAGCACAAAGGATAGGTCAAAAAGAAGGTATAAAACAAGGCTATTAAAGAAATACCCATATCATCTCCTAAGCCTACACTCTTTGTTTTGCTTTATACAGACACTGATAAAGTTCTAGACATCACACACAACAAGGAATATACAACACCTCACACGCACATGGAATATGCCTGACTCACATAGGATTATCATAGACTCAACCAAATAATAACATGAATTCAACTTTAAGCCATAAGTACACAAGTCACACTTTAGCCTAGGATTCTTAAAAATAGTAATTCGCATAATTCAACATGCTTATACAACTAAAACACTTGCACTAATTAATCAAAAATAGCACCAACAAAAATATCTTACACAATTTTTTAAATTGAGCCTAAAATTGGGAATTTCCCTACCCTACACTTAAAAGGCTACTTTGTCCCTAAAGTAAACTTAAAAGTAAGAGATAGAAATACTCCCTGAGGCCTCTACGCCTAGCTAGTAGCATCTTTATATATCAAGGAGGTTTAGGGATCCCACACTCCGTATTTGCCATGATCCTTATCTCAGGTTTTCGGTACTCAGACTTTCCATTAACCTGTGACTCAATCAAAAACAAAAATTACGTGAAATAAAAACTAAAAACTGAAAAATAAAACTTACCTACTTAACTTGGATTGCCTCCCAAGAAGCGCCTTATTTAGTGCACGACACGACCCAACTACGACTTAATCGTTCTCTTTCCTTCTCGTTCTCATACTTGGTCTCCATTTTCTTATTCTTTTCACCCTTCTTAGGTGTGAACTCTCAAGTGCAACAGATTTTTCAACTTTAGCCTTTTCAGGCTAATCAATTTACATTATGTTGGGCTGTAGTAGTTGTGGCTTAGGTAGCTCAATGAGGTAGTCCGAAGAGGTCTTTAGCGGACTAACCACCCCACGCTTGTCCCCTTCAATTACGGTAATCATGTACAAGTCCTTGTAGTGGGATAGTGTGTTAAGTGCTTTGTAAAATTTAAATACTGCCTCTTCATCCTCCAACCTTATTGTGAGCGTATCTTATCTAACATCAATCAAAGCTCCTCCAGTTTCTAAGAATGGACACCCTAAAATGATCGATACCTGTTTGTCTGCCTAAAATTCTAAAATAATAAAGTCAGTAGGAATAAAAATTTACCAACCTTTATAAGGACATCCTCAATAATTGCTTTCGAGCGAGCAATGATCCCATTCACCAATTGTAGTAGCACAAGGCTTGGTCTAGGTTTACCCAAGTCCAAATTGTTAAACAAGGAGAGGGGCATCAAGTTTACACTTGTCTCTAAGTCACTCGGTGCATGGACCACTTTACTACTCCCAATTTGAATAAGGAAAGTAAACTTCTCCGGATCCTTTAGTTTTTTGGGGATTTTCTATGTCACCATAGAGCTACACTTCACAGTGAGTGTTATCGCCTCCACATCCTTCAACTTTACCTTATTAGTAACTATATCCCTTAAGTACTTAGCGTACTTGGGCATACCATGCAAAATATCTAACAAAGGTAAGTTAATGTGAAGCTCTTTGAACATGTCAAAGAACTTCTTAAAATAGGCATCCTCCTTTGCTTTTCTGTGCTTGTGTGGGAAAGAAAGTTGCGACATCTACTTCTCCACCTCTGCAGGAATTTTTTCTTTTGAGTACACATACTTCCTCAATTTTTTAGCAACTTTTTTGGATACCTGTGGGGGAGTCAAATCTGCATCTAGCTCCTTAGTTGCCTTTGGAGGTTCTTTGTTGAGCTCTTTACCACTCCTCGAAGTGATTGCCATTACTTGTTTTGGATTTTCCATATTTGCTGGCAAACCACCTTGAGGCCTGGTATTCAGTGTCTGTTGTAACTGCCCTAACTGCAACTCTAATCTTCTTGTGGCCCCTTGCTAATTCTTTAATTCTGCATATTGACTTTTTATATGTACAACCATTTGTGATTGACCAGCTAAGAGTTGTTTCATCATCTCCTCCACGTTGCTAGTTGACGGATTTGGTGGAGCCTATTGTTGTGGGGCATTCCATGTATGAATTGGTGGCTGATTCTTCCACTTCATGTTGTAGGCGTTACCATAATTAGGACTTTGAACATTACCCATATACATTACCAATTCTGGATTTACAGCACACATAGCTGCTGAATGACCACTGTTACTGCAAACTTCACACCAACCTGCTGCTTGTTGGATTGCATTGACTGTGGCTGCAAGCTGTGCTACTCCCAACTTCAAACTGCTTATTTGATTTTGCAATGCAGAGATCTAAGAAGATATGTCAGTAAATTGGTCAACCTCCAATACACTTACAATTTTTTTGTAGCGCTTCTTGAGTCTGAATGCTACTCAGGATTCCCTTGAGCTATGCGGTTCAATAAAGTGTACAACTCATCATAAGTGATCTCAAGAGCTTGACCACCTTCAGCTAAATCAAACAAAAAATTTGTATTGTGTTCAAGAGCCTCTACAAAAGTATGAGAAAGTACCTCATTGAACTGTTGATGGTGTGGACAATCCCGAAGAAGTGCTTTGAAGCGCTTCCAAGCATGATAAAGATTCTTGTCTAGATACTATTTGAAACATACTATCTCACTGCAAGGTTTCATAGTCTTACCAGACGGGAAAATTGGATAAGGAATTTTTGAGCCATATCGTTCCATGATGTGATTAAATTTGCCAGCTCCGTATTCAACCATTTTTTTGCTTCCCCCAACAGTGAAAAGGGGAACAACGTCATCCTTACATAATCTGCATTCACCCCTGTAGGAAAGAATCTGTCACTGATTTTAAGAAAATTCTGCAAGTGGACCTGTGGATCTTTATGTGATAGCCCTGTGAACTATCCACTGCTAATCAGAAGCTGTACCATATTCTGTTTAATCTCAAAATCGCCTCTAGCTGTCAACTTCTGAAATAGAGAGGTCAAATTCATTGAAAGTGGGATTGCCACTTCCTTAACTGTCCTACGGGTTGTCGGTTCTTCAGCCATTAGAGTTGGATTTTCTTGATCTTATGCGAGTTGAGGAATACAAGAAGAAAGATTGTTTCTCTCCTGCGTTAATGGAAAATTTGCTCAGGTTCAGAGCTTGGTTCAACCAAGTCCTGATCCCTTGCTGGATTAATACTTTGTAAATCTGTTTCCTGCAAATACTAAACCAAGACCAAGCGTAAAAACACAAAAGAAATCAAAAAGTAAAACTAAGAATAAAATAGTTGTCAAATTACAAGTCCCCGGTAACGGCGCCAAAAACTTGACAACGCCCAAGAGCACATGCAAGTGTATGTGGTCTACCAAGTAGTAAAGTTTCCCTCAAGAAAGCCGAATATTGATCCCATAGGGACTTGATCTAACAACTATTTAATTCTAGTTCACAATTTAGATTCAATAGATGCAAGAGTAACTGAAATTTAGGTTTGAATATGTGTAAACTAAAATAAATTGAGCAATGCATAAAATAAAGGTCTTAGAAAAACCAATAGAGTAAAGGCCAGGGTGATGATAGGCGAATTTACGCACCTAGATCAATATATTTTGCCCATATTTTAGCCTAGTTTTGAGAACAAATTATATATTTCATGCACTTTTAGTCCTTTTTCCTGTAAATGAGCTAACGAACATGATTAGTAAAGTTTCAGGTATAAATGATGCATAATTCAGCATTTTATGGCTTACTTGACGCTAAAGAAAGCTCACGAAGGAAGGGAAGGGAGTTTACACGCCTAAGGACCAAAACTGCTGCATGGAAAATCTGTCCCGGGCTAAAACAGCATTTCTGAAGACTTTGGGGGACCAAAACTGCTGCATGGAAAATCTGTCCCGGGCTAAAACAGCAATTCTGAAGACTTTGGGGACTTACAGACACAAAGCTGGATTTTGACAATGATACATTAACCTAGTACAATTAGGTTATGTATTTCATTATTTTATGTGGATTATGATAATGTTACCTTAACCTAGTACATTTGGGTTAAGGATTTCATTAGTCTAGTAGGATTTGGTTATTTATTTCATTAGCTTAGTAGGAGTAGGATATGGGTATTATAAATACCCTATCATGCTAGAGATTTAGAACAAGGAGGGAGGAAGGAGGGAGAACACAATACTTCCTTCCATCCCTCTCATCTTCTAACATCTTCTTAACTTCTCGTCTTAGAAATCAATTCTATTTTCTTCTATTCTTCTATTCTTAAATTCCGCAACAAGAGAAACGTTACTTTGCAAGAAATCACACCTAACGCCTACCACTCTTGTGCTACACGAAATTGATCATTATTGTGGTATAATAACAATGTCAATTGTGGTTTTCTTCGCATTCATGGGTAACTAAACTTCTCTGTTGGGGTTATGGAAGCCGTATGAGATACTATCTATTGCTGTGAGTTTGTGAGTTCGAGGCACGTATATTGCTTATATCATTATTCTCTTCATCTTAATCTACATTCTTTGCGGTTGCAAACGCAAGAATACGCCAGTCTAACATTTAACTTGTTCGAGAGAAAAGTTATTTGTCTGGAAAAGAGATAATGTCAAGGTAGTAGGACACCCTTTCCTATTAAAAAGCTAGTGCCGTAACTGGACTAACCTCTTGGAGAATTCGTACCGTTAGACACGCTTTAAGCTCGAGAGAGTTAAAGTGAAATAGTCCTTGTTTAGGTCGAGAGACGCTTGGATTTACCATCGACTACAATCCTCTATAAGCAATTGCATGTCAGAATTCTACACACTCATAGCCAATAGAGACGTATACCTCAGAAGGTGGACATAACCCCAACGCTTCAATTCTCATTGTTTACAACCAACGTAACAATCTCTCTCTTTTTACTTTATTATTTTCATCTTTTGTTTACATTACTTGCAAAACAAGAATCCCCCCTTCTTACGAGACTTGCACCAAAAGTTTAGTAATTTTACTTACTTGTTGGCCAAGCTATTCCCTGTGGGTTCGACACCCAACCCAGGTTGGGTTCTATATTTGCTAACGACCGCTTTACACTCAAACGAGAGCTGTAGATTGAGCGTTATCAAAAATTGGCGCCGTTGCCGGGGAATACAAGTGTCAATCAAGTTCGTAATAATTACTAGACCCTTTGGTCGAAGATTCTCGTACTTTTACTTTTAGTTGTTGTTTTTGTTTTATTCAGGTTTGTTCTGTGCATCAATGGATGCACAACGTGAAATTGAAAGGATGGATGCTCAAGCGCATCAGCAGAATATTGATAACCCAGGGCGTGCAACAAATCTTGATGAGGAGGACCTGGGCGATGAGGAGCTACTAAACCCACGGCATACTGCTGAGATGGCGGCACCCATGCAGAGAAGAGATCGACAAGCTCGGTTTAGGTATGATCGCCAACCCATGCAACCAGCTTTCGACGATGATGATGATGATCTTGATGGTGTCGGAGCCACTGGAGCTATAATTCCACCACCATTAGCGCCCGGAGCCAAGTTCAACATCACAAGCACCATGATTCAGTTATTGCAACTCAAGGGAATATTTGGTGGACTAGCAGGCGATGATCCGAATATGCATCTCATCAACTTTATTTCTACATGCAAGTCATTTGACAATCCTGGAGTTGGTCAGAATGCAATTCGGTTACGCTTATTTCCATTGTCTCTGTCTGGGGAGGCAACTCTATGGTTGAATGGGCTGACTCCTGATTCTATTACAAATTGGAGGCAATTGAGAGACGCTTTCCTAGAAAGATTCTTTCCGCCATCCAAAAGAGCACAATTGAGAGATGAAATCAGCAACTTTCGTCAGCTTCCCACTGAAGCTCTTCATGAAACATGGGAGAGGTTCAAGACAAAGATAGCGAGGTGTCCAAACCATCATATGACTAATGTTCACCTAATGGAGATACTATACAGAGCCTTGAATTCAATAACTAAACCAGTGGTGGATAATGCGGCTGGAGGATCTTTTATGGACCTCACCTTTGGTCAAGCAAGCAATATGCTAGATCGCATGACGAAACAAAGTAGAGCTTGGCATACCAGGGATTCCGAGGTAGCAAGCCCCACTTTATCTATAGGCATGACTGCAGACCAAAGAAGAAGACAAGAAGAACGTGATCAAGATATGGCGCACATGAAAACACAGATGGATCTTCTGACAAAGCATTTATTATCAGGGAAGACCGAAAAAGTGAAAGCTGTGGCGCTAAAAGGAAGAGACGAATCTGATTCGGAAGAAGAAGCCAACTACTTGAATAATCAGGGGGGTTTCCGAGGGAATGCCCAAGGAAACCAAGGTCGGAACTATTATGATAATTCTGGAAACAAGGACCAAGGTAGTTGGAGAAAAAACAATGAAAAGAGTGGTGTATATGTTCCCCCTGGTAGACGTGATACCACCACATCTAATTCTGGAAGTATGGAAGACATGATGGCTAAATTATTGAAAGGAGTGGAAACAACGAGCGCGGGAGTTACTGAGGTAATTAATGATTTGTCCTCCATGAAACAACTAGTTGATTCTCATTCCACTTCAAT
Source organism: Capsicum pubescens (assembly GCA_030864215.1). Lineage (NCBI taxonomy): Eukaryota > Viridiplantae > Streptophyta > Magnoliopsida > Solanales > Solanaceae > Capsicum > Capsicum pubescens. The sequence continues at coordinate 253,739,030 of CM061540.1, read as the reverse complement.
CAGACAAATAGAGCAGCAATTGAGCCAACTTTCAGCAGCACTCAATCAAAGAAAGGCTGGCACTTTACCTAGCGATACTGTGCAAAACCCAAGGAATGATGGGTCATGCATGGCCATCACTACCAGAAGCGGTAAGGTGCTAGAAACTTTAGAAAAAGGCAAGCAAGTGGTGGACGAAGAAGCGGAAATTGATGATAAGGCGAAAGGGGAAGATGCCGCAGCAGCCGATCCTAACGTCCTTAACGTCACTCTTCACGACGTGCAACCTGAAAAAGCTGAAAAACGGAAGCAAGAGGAGAAGAAAGCCGTGGAGAGAACAATTCCATACCCACCACCACCTTTTCCTCAAAGATTGAAGAAGGTGGCGGATGATACAAAGTTCAGCAAATTCATGACCATGTTGAAACAGCTGACCATTAATGTTCCGTTGGTAGAGGCGCTAGAAAAGATGCCTGGGTACGCTAAATTCATGAAGGACCTGTTGACAAAGAAGCGGGCAGTAAGCTATGAGCCGGCAGATAATATTCATCATTGCAGTGCAATTGCCACAAGGTCCTTAGTACAGAAGAAGGCAGACCCTGGTGCTTTCACTATTCCTTGCACGGTTGGATCTATGAATTTTGCTAAGGCATTGTGCGATCTGGGTGCTAGCATCAATTTGATGCCACTATCCGTCTACAAGAAGTTGGGGTTAGGCGATCCGACACCAACCAATATGAGGCTCGTGATGGCTGATAGGTCGGTAAAACGACCTGTGGGTATCTTGAATGATGTGTTGGTGAAGGTTTCTTCCTTCATTTTTCCTGCAGACTTTGTGATTTTGGATTGCGAGGTGGATTCTGAAGTTCCCATAATCTTGGGACGTCCTTTCCTTGCAACAGGAAGTGTGCTTATTGACATGAGAGATAATGAGATTTTATTTCGAATGAATGACGAAGTGATTCGTTTTGATTTGTGCAAAGCGATGAAGCAGCCAAGAGATATGGATGTGTTCTCTGTAGCTGATGTTCATTATGAAGGTAAGAAAGCATTATCTGTAGAGAAACAGCCTACTGTTGAGCCATTGTCTGCTGCGCTGCTGAATGTTGAGCATGAGGATGCTAAAGAATATGAAGAACTTATGGGTGCTCTAACAGAAATAGAGTCCTATTCCCATACTCCTAAGCAACCGGACCGTGATCTTAAGAATCAACCGTCACCAACAGCGAAGACTTCCCTTGAAGAGCCACCAATGCTAGAATCGAAAGAGCTCCCCAATTATCTAAGGTATGTGTTCTTGGAAAGTATAAAGATACTTCCGGTGAGTGCGGATGATTTAAGTAAACAGCACGTAGACGCTCTCATCTCTACTCTGAAGAGATACATGAGAGCTATGGGTTGGACTATTGATGATATAATTGGTACCCCTCCTACAAGTAAGCCTCATTGTCGTCTGAATCCATTCAGAAAACGATCCACCATCTATCCCGACGAAGTCTGAGTACTCGAGGTAACTATGTCGTGCCGCGACAATAAATCAAGCGCTAGATGGGAGGCAACCCATCGTTTATCGTTTATCGTTTTTCATTTCGTTCTAGTACTTGTTTTGATAAATGAAAAATCCAAAAATAAGAGTCGTGCCACGACCAAAACTAAGGCGCTTGGTGGGAGGCAACCCATCGTACTAATCATTTTCATTTGTTTGAGCGAATATAGGTGCAAGAAGTAGTCAACGAGGAGATTGATTTCAATTGACGATTTGGACGCATTGTATGGTAAAGTTGGTAAGTTAGGAAGGGTGATGCATAAGGCTATGGATTGAGCCTTTCTCACGCCAAAATAGGCTTCGAGGAAGGCTAGGACTTGGTAAAACTAGGACACGAACGATGCACAACCTATCCTATAGCCTAAGGTCTCGGAATCTAGTGTGCTATACACTATGCGCCGCCTATTCCTAGGTATGCTTTTGACTATGCGCCGCCTATGCTATGGCATTTGGTCTCAGTATCTCATATGCCATAGACTATGCGGCACATATGTCTACAAATGCCATAGACTATGCGGCGCATATGTCCCATTATGCCATAGACAATGCGCCGCATATGTCCCACTATGCCAAGCATTATGCGCCGCATATGTAGCATTTTTGTCTCCAAAACCGATTGTAAATGGGTCAAAACCCGACCCATTCTCTTCCTATATAAAGGAGACTTAGTCTTGAAACACAAACACATTGAAAACTTGACCTAGGCGCCGCATATACTCTCCAAATCATCTCAAAACTTTTCTTTTTGCTCTCCCACTTCACAAGAACATCTCCAAAGGCTTCAATCACGTAAGTACTCTCTTGTTCTTCATCTATTTTTCGTAAGTGCTACGTTGCTATGTCTATTATGAATTGCTACATCTTGAAGAAATATTGGTGATGTTAATGTGTTTGAATTGTTGATACAAAACCAAGTGAGTGAACATGTACGTTAGGATGATCTTAACTTATGTCCGACTTGAATTTGATTTTGATGCATTGTTATACTACTTGCAGAATTGCTATAGTAATGAACATTGCATAATCTTGTCACTTGAATACTTACATGTTAGAATATCCCGTTCATCGGAATAAGACTTATAACTGCCTACCGACATAGGAGGTTAAGTTTATTGATAGAAACGATACTATGATGTAATCCCTATGTAGTAGTCTTGTTATACCTAACATGAAAGTATTGCAAAGGTTGCAAGAAGTGATATATCTCTGATTTTCTCGTTGGAATATAGCTCCTAAAACGCATATCGATGAAGTCTAAGTAATCGACCACTTTCACTTCACTGATTTGTGTCAACAAAACTAAGTGTGGGGTGGTACCCCTACTGCTTGTGCATAGATTGTATCCATTGGGATTGTGCTACCATTAACACTATTTCAAGTCTCAGGTACAATGGCACCCAAAGCAAGACAAGGCAAAGAAAAGGCTACCACTTCCCAAAAGAGCAAGAAAAGAGGCCGCAAGGAGCAAGGAGAACCCTCCTCGCTGCAAATACCTCGACTCACACTTGGAATTAAGTGGAATACTTATGAGGAACTTCTGAGGATGACGACTCTGATGATGATTCCAATGCAAGGGGTATGACCCCAGACATAGAGGATAAGTCCGACCAACCAGGTTCCTCGTATTTATTTTCCACTGAGGACAGTGTCCCGACTAAGTGTGGGGTGGCGGTATCGTATGCTATACTTCTCTATCGCATCTATGTTTGCTTGCTTTGTTTTCGTTTTGTTTTTTTAGTAGAAAATTTTTTCTAGCTTCGCATGAAATTATTTTGATAGGCAGCATGAGATTATAACAAGAGTATGTGCTACAATTGTGACTATTGAGACGTTTAGGCTCTAGTTGTGACTCATTATGTGATATTGTGTGGTTCAATTCCTTCACTTGTTGGGTCAAGAGTCTATATTACCTCCAATAAAGTCGACCATGTGCCTTGTGTATGTGAGATAATAGTATATTCTATGTATGTGACTGATGCTAGAACTTGCCTGGTATGTATGCAAAGCGAAAATAAGGAGTGTAAGTTTAGGATATGATTTAGGCATTTCTTTGGCAACCTATACATGTTTACCTTCAGTTTTACCTACCCATGGACATCATCCTAGTTAACCCTTTTGAGCCTTTAGCCTATTTCTTTGACAACCTTGTATGTAAGCCTAATCCATTTCTTTCAAGACCGTAATTTGATCCCAAAATCCCTAAGTGCTTTAAAGTGAAAAAGTCATGTGACAACATAAAAGGAAATTGGGTGAGTATAATGCTATAAATTGGAATGGTTCTTGAATGTGTTATGAAAAAGAAAAAAAATGCTATCATAAGAGGTATGTTGTGAAAAGAAAAAGGAAAAGAAAGCTGAAAAGTGAGTTGTGCTTAAAATTGAAAAAAAAGGAGAACAAGGGTGGTAAAAAAAAAAAAAGAAAGAAGAAAGGTTGAAAGAAAAAAGTGTCAATGATACAAAGTGATGTATTAAAGCGCTTAGGAACCTAGTCACTATTCTTGGCCAAAATAGTCCTACCCGTCCCTTAGCCTACATTACAACCATCAAAAGACCTACTTGATCCTAATCTTAACATTCCAACATTTAGTAGAGTATTACATTAAGGGCAAGCCTATGGTCATCAGTCGCTACATATGAATTCTTTGTGAGAGTGAGAGCAAGGACATTTTGATACCCATGTTTGAAAAATATGCTATATTTGTGAGCGATTATGGGTACTATATGGTGAGACACACATGGTTGATGAGTTTTGGGTAGTTATATATGATTCCTTGTACCTTAACGTTTGCATGCGAGTTGATCACCATCACGAGTCTATACTTGAGGTTAAATTGTTTCTACTTATAATCGGAAAGCTACTCTTGGTTGATAATCGTTGTGCTTGTCTTAATAAATGTTTTGTGTTGATTCTGTAAAAACCTTAAGTTGATGCTTAGAAGGACATGATATGTTGTTCGAGGACGAACAAAGCTCTAAGTGTGGGGTGTTGATGATAGGCGAATTTACGCACCTAGATCAATATATTTTGCCCATATTTTAGCCTAGTTTTGAGAACAAATTATATATTTCATGCACTTTTAGTCCTTTTTCCTGTAAATGAGCTAACGAACATGATTAGTAAAGTTTCAGGTATAAATGATGCATAATTCAGCATTTTATGGCTTACTTGACGCTAAAGAAAGCTCACGAAGGAAGGGAAGGGAGTTTACACGCCTAAGGACCAAAACTGCTGCATGGAAAATCTGTCCCGGGCTAAAACAGCATTTCTGAAGACTTTGGGGGACCAAAACTGCTGCATGGAAAATCTGTCCCGGGCTAAAACAGCAATTCTGAAGACTTTGGGGACTTACAGACACAAAGCTGGATTTTGACAATGATACATTAACCTAGTACAATTAGGTTATGTATTTCATTATTTTATGTGGATTATGATAATGTTACCTTAACCTAGTACATTTGGGTTAAGGATTTCATTAGTCTAGTAGGATTTGGTTATTTATTTCATTAGCTTAGTAGGAGTAGGATATGGGTATTATAAATACCCTATCATGCTAGAGATTTAGAACAAGGAGGGAGGAAGGAGGGAGAACACAATACTTCCTTCCATCCCTCTCATCTTCTAACATCTTCTTAACTTCTCGTCTTAGAAATCAATTCTATTTTCTTCTATTCTTCTATTCTTAAATTCCGCAACAAGAGAAACGTTACTTTGCAAGAAATCACACCTAACGCCTACCACTCTTGTGCTACACGAAATTGATCATTATTGTGGTATAATAACAATGTCAATTGTGGTTTTCTTCGCATTCATGGGTAACTAAACTTCTCTGTTGGGGTTATGGAAGCCGTATGAGATACTATCTATTGCTGTGAGTTTGTGAGTTCGAGGCACGTATATTGCTTATATCATTATTCTCTTCATCTTAATCTACATTCTTTGCGGTTGCAAACGCAAGAATACGCCAGTCTAACATTTAACTTGTTCGAGAGAAAAGTTATTTGTCTGGAAAAGAGATAATGTCAAGGTAGTAGGACACCCTTTCCTATTAAAAAGCTAGTGCCGTAACTGGACTAACCTCTTGGAGAATTCGTACCGTTAGACACGCTTTAAGCTCGAGAGAGTTAAAGTGAAATAGTCCTTGTTTAGGTCGAGAGACGCTTGGATTTACCATCGACTACAATCCTCTATAAGCAATTGCATGTCAGAATTCTACACACTCATAGCCAATAGAGACGTATACCTCAGAAGGTGGACATAACCCCAACGCTTCAATTCTCATTGTTTACAACCAACGTAACAATCTCTCTCTTTTTACTTTATTATTTTCATCTTTTGTTTACATTACTTGCAAAACAAGAATCCCCCCTTCTTACGAGACTTGCACCAAAAGTTTAGTAATTTTACTTACTTGTTGGCCAAGCTATTCCCTGTGGGATCGACACCCAACCCAGGTTGGGTTCTATATTTGCTAACGACCGCTTTACACTCAAACGAGAGCTGTAGATTGAGCGTTATCACAGGGTTAAAGCGCTTCGAACAATCATACGATGTCATTGAACTTTATTCGTTAACTTGATTACCTTGGTTGTTGATTCGTAGGGTTAATTTCACGATCATGGTTTCCCAGCCTCTAACCATTTACCTAACTTGAACATTACAATTACATCATTGAGAGAGGATGTAATAGTCCAATTAAGTTCTTTAATATATTATCCTACGTGTGAATCAAGTAAAGCTTCTAGGTACATCCCTGTCCTAGATGCTAATTTGCACTCCTTATTTCATAAAAGAATTCAAACCATAGTTTGTTCATTCCCATATTCTATCTCCCTATTCTCTCTCCCGAGATCACAAGAATGATAATAGATGTATTCTAAGGGTGATCAATCCTCAAAATAATTAAAATAATAATAAACAAACAACCAATAATGATAAGCAAATCAAACAAAATTAATTCAAAACAATAGTACTTATGTTCTTGGATTTAACCTCGGAAAGGGAGTTTTCAGCCACTCATAGACAAAATTAACATCCAAATAATTGTATGAATGATTAAAACCATAAAGAAACTAAAAAATAAAGAATAAAAACCTAAAATAGAGTTGTAGTAGCTTCCTCAATGCTCCCAGCCATTCCAAGGTGTCCAAAACGTGTTTTAAGACATTATATTTATAATAGAAAAGTCATAAACCGAATAGGATTAGGTTTCCATGTTGTCCTCTTATAGATGGGCACAATTTTCCCACTTTTAATCATCATCGCGTCGCGCTAGAGTGTTCCTCACTATAGCTCCACGATACAGCTTAATCACATTGAGTTACTGGAAATGACAAATACTGATTTGAGCATTGCCGCGACGCACCAGCCCCTTCATCGCTATTGTCATGCCATCACGGTGGTGTGCTCCTAGGTGTTCTAAGTTCGTCATATGCGTTTTGTGCTTCCGTTGGACCACTCTTTGCCTTTGTATGATGTTTTAACTTGATTTACAGCCTTGTATACATTCATATATCACCAATAATCATCTCATAAGACATCCTAAATCAATTTGCACCACGGATTAGAGATCATCACAATACAATTATCAAGAACGACAACTCAAGAATGAGCTAAGACTAAGCTTGCTCATGTTGAACTTTAACATGTTGTTTTAACTCTAAACTTTGATCCAATTGAACTTTGCACATTATAAAAAAGTTATTCCCCATTTAAATACATAATTACAATATTGGGAACTCATTAACCACAATGCAATCCAATGCGATAGTCTAGAATAACACCTAGCTCAAGCTAGTAGAACTAGGTTTCTCGATTGAACCCTCAATGACTCAATTAAGCACAAACTTGTTTGAAAACACCATTAAACATTGTAAGAACATACTTGGACACTAAGATATATATATTTATGCCATTATCAACACATATAGAATACAAATTATTCTAAAAAAATGACTAAAAATACTTGAATAACAACACTAGAATGCCTAAATACACCCAACATCATAGCTCGTTAATGGAAAGACAAATACATGTTCATCGCTTGGATTTCTTCTAGGTGATCCGTCTCTTTTGGAAGAATGGAGCTTTTATTGTAAGCTTCCTCTATCCCTTTTTTTGGTAAGGCATTATTTTTGTCACCTTATTTTTGTTCTTGTATAGCAAAAGCCTTGGTTTTGACCCCTATGGACATCTGACCTTGGGTTCAGAGAATCCTTGGATACGTTAATTCGAAGGAGCGTAATTGGGACTATATTTCCACCATAAAAGGGTGGACCTACAAAGAAAATGGTACGCTTGTTTTCTCATCCTTCGAAATTTATGCGTCAACACTTGTACTAACTACCTCCTTTTTGAGAGATCAAAGCCAGTGCCATTGTTTTTTCTTGGAATAATTTTCTTTTAACGCCTAAGGGGTTTGATATTCTTGAATAGAAGCTTGAGAAGATAGGGAAGTCTCTAGATACAGACCCTCAATCGAAAGGAAAAAAAGATATCAAGGACTGACACAGAGTCCCAGTCCTTTACGGTGTGTTTGTCCATGCCAATATTTGTCTTCCTAACGTCCAAATATTCCCCCACTATGGGGAATCCCAATGTTCCTGCCAGGAAATTTTTCCCTGAATTACCGACGTACCAAAAACCCTATCCGGAGATCATGATCCCTCTAAAGGAAGAGTATTGGCAAAAGGTATATCCTCACCCCATTGAGTAATTTTCTACAAATAGATGGGGAGCTTGTCACCCCAAGACAACTATGATCTTTTCAAGGATACTTTTTGAGCTTTGTCGAGAGTGAGTCCATTTTAGGCTCGTGCGAACTTGACTTCCTTTCCTCTGTCTTTCTTAGGCTAATCCCCTTTATTTTAATTTTCCAAAGGTATGTTTATATGTGTAAAACTTTCTTGTGTGAAGAATGTGGGTTGAAGGTAAGATAACTTAAAGATGCAGTTGTCACTTTGGAGGAGCAAGTTTTCAACTTAGAATGCCCCATTGTCTACTTTGTGTCCTCGATAGATGAAAGTTCTATCAAAATGGTTAAAGAAGATAACAATTGGTTGATCGATGTTGAAGTTCTTTCTCCCCAGCCTTATAAGAATATTTCCAACCCAAACCTAGATATCTGTGGATTTACACGTACCATTTCACCATAGGTCTCGGCGATGGCCCCGTTATCCAATTTGTTCTTTGATACTTTTGCAAAGTTTATGGAATATCCTTGGTTTAAGTGGCTTGTACTGTCACGAGAGTCATTTCCTGCCTCCATGCTATCACTCAGGAATTTTATTAGTTTGTACTCCCATAAAATTATTGGCAAAAAACTTCTTACCATCAAATGTTGAGGAAGTAAGGGTGTGCTCTAAGATTTAGATGAGGCGTCCCATCAATGGTAAGACAAATACATGTTCATTCACTCTGATTTCCTCCCAATTAAGGCCATTTCTTTGAAAGAATAGAACTGTCATCATCAACCTCCTCTATCCCCTTTTTGGTAGGGTGTTATCTTTAGTCACCTGACTTTTTTTCTTATTGCAGCCAAAGGCCTAGTTTTGACCCTTGTGGATATCTGACCTTGGGTTTGGAGAATCCTTGGATATTGTAATACCCCACGATTTTTTCTAGCTTAAACTCGTCCCGAAAATGACTAGGAGTAGTTTCTAGAATGAGGGATGTTTATTTCATGTGAAATTCTTTAGATTTGGACTTTCCATGGTGTAGGAAATAGAATTAGCTTACCAATGGTATAAGATTCGCCTAAATCTGATGACCAGGTAAGAAGTTATGGCTATTTTAAGTTCCAGTCATAAAACACCGTGATTTGGGTCCTTAGCGCGTCGCAGAGAACAGTAAAAGCATAGTTGTCAATTTCCAGTAAGACTCTGCAATTTTGGTTCATTGCGAAGAGGCCCAATTTCCCGTTTGGCAATTTTCAGTGTCACTCCGCGATACTGGCGCGTCACGCCAGTAGTCAAAATGACAAACTTAGGGTTCTGCGATGGTGGCGCATCGCAGAGGGAACCCAATTCCCACTCGTCCTTTTCCCAGTAAGCCACCGCGATTATGGCGCGTCGCGGTGGCCACCCAGATCGGGAAAAATGTATGTTTTCTAGTTCTATTTAAAAGTTAAAGGGGCATTTTGGTAAATTACACAACCCTCAATCCATCCAAAAATAGAAGATTTATCAAACTCCAAAGCACTTTATTCTTTATTCATCTTTCTCCTCAAAGTAAAAATACTAGTTCATCATACTTCCTCCCCAAGAAACTCTGAATTCATCCATTAATCCTCCAAGACAATTCAAGATTGTGAATCCCCAATTCAAGAACTCCAAGAAGCTATCTCCAAAACATCAATAGAGATCCAAGATTCAAGTTCTAGCATCTAGATCATCAAATTAAGGTATGTGGGGTTTGAACAAGGATAAATCTTTCATCCTTGTGCCCAAAACTTTATTTTAAATACAAGTTTACTGCAATTTATATGTTTTTCCATGAGATTCAAGTTAGGGTTTATACCCATTATCATTATTTTCAAGGTCTTGAGATTTCCCATGATTTAGAAGTTGAATTACATGACTTTATTCAAATTTCTATGCCTTGTGCAGTAATTTCCAGATTTTAAGATGATTTATGAATGTTTACATTACCAAGTATGAATTTTGAGATATTTTAACATGAGATTGATGCTTGGGTCATTGGACCTCATTTAAAGATTGTTGTTTCAAGATTGTTTGTGCTATAAGCACCCCATGACTAGATTATTTTTAGATTTCAGATAAAGAATCCACTTTATTTCAGAAGACTTGAGATTTAAAGAAAAGTAAAGCATAGTCGGTTTTCTGTAAACCTTCGTGTAAATTTTAAAGTGCATTTCTTAAGATTTTGAGCATGAGATTGGGAGTAGTATTTAGCACCGAGATGGGTAAGTTACTACGGTTTCATACCCCAGAACTATGTGCCACCGTAGGTATAGATTATTAGATTATTCCCACTTCTACGTGGATGACTCAGATTGTGATCACACAAATTAGATTGTCCTATTCCGATGGCAATGGTAGAACAACCCTAACCTTTACGGGGGCTAGTCGTGGGACACCATGGATGCTCACATGGTGTACATGTTAGTTAGACGAACCTCCCAAAAGATGTCCCCTACTCTTAAATAGTTTATCGATTTGAAGCCTTAAGATATACAGAATAAGTTTTCAGACTTCACTTAGCCTATGTGATTTGAGAAATAGAACAGAAATATATATTTCAGTCTAAGTGTGATGACTCACGAGACTTAGATTACTGTAACGCCCCGAAATATCCTCCCGAGAAGCCACACGGTGCCCAAGGCTACACGTAGCCTCAAGCTAACCCTTTAAGCCAAAAAACTACCCTTGGGTTCCAACACAATAACATACACGCTACACTAAGAATATATATATAAGTACATATCATATCACATCGCACATGGCACGGAATATCGTTAGACTGTACATAAATGAAATGTCTATACACAAACCAACCCAACAATACACTAGTCTGATATAGCCTCTATACAGCAAAATCAACGAGCCATTGGGACAAACCCCCAACTGACTCAACAGACCAAAGGGATCACAAAACAACAACACCAAAACTAGCAACTTGGTCCTCGAACCATGAGGACTCACCACTGAAGGAACGTAGATGCGACACTCAGATATCACTGTCGCGGCTGTGGCTGAGTACCTGAACCTACATCATGGTAAGAATGTAGCCCATACAAAAATATGTGGGTCAGCACAAGATACGTATTAAGTATGTGGGGGCGCATGCAAAATATAAATAATATCATAAATTTCGTAAAAACGTACATACAGACCATAATGACACACCTGGCTTGAGTGGCATTGAATCATGCAACTCATAACATCTTAGATAGGAAATGTAGGAGAAAAACCTCATAAATCATTATAGATCATCATAGGCAACTTTACTTACCACATCAAAACTCGGAGTGACTCGGTATTTCAATAAATATGACTCTTATGGACAGGGAAGTTTCCTATAACCGACAACCCCACGTGAGCTACGTGGAATACCAGCGTTTGAAACCCCCGTTGGGGGGAGCGTCATACTCTTTGCCAGGGAATACAACCTTAAAACTACAATAATCACAATCGGGCTCTCTGGCCAATAATATCATCATCAAACAACCCTACGGTGGCACATAGGTTTGGGGAAATACCAAATTTCCCTCTCGGTGCTAAGTACTACTCCCCGACAAGCTCAGAACGTGTTAGGAAATCTACCACAACATAACAAGGGTCTACATAAAGACCCAATCAAATCACTTTCTCATTTATCAAATCATATCAATTTGTGGATTCCTAACTCAACACATTTTAGCTTAAAATATTTTAATCTTTCTCAACATCAACAAGGTATCAATGCATTGAACCATAACCGACTCGACATTTAGATAAGGATATGAAGACTCAATACATAATATTTTCAATAATTTAACTCATCAAAACCATCCGAAAAATACCAAGACTCATTGCAACTTCAATATCAACATTTCTCAATTTGCCATCCAACTCTCATTTAAAGATAATTGAGACATCAACCCATAGTAGGGATATAGAATTTCCAATATCAATTATAAATTCATAATAAGGAAATAGTGGAATGATAGTATAAATCAAGGCTTAACAAATTAAATCATCATACTCTCATAATCAAATACTTTTTGGACATAATCCATCTCAACATCATACACATATCGGATGACATAATCCCATAGCTCATGTACAATAATATAAGATATAAAACCATATTTCCAATTCATGGTAAAACATGTAAAATCTCATGTCAATGTAATTCAACAAAAATACCGGGCGCAAGATCGAAAGGATAATCTTGTTCAAAGCCCCACATACCTAAAAATGGAAGATGAATATGCACTTCCGACTCCGAAACTTTATTCTCGAAAATAAAGGGTGCTTCGAAGCCCTTAACATGATCAACTCGAATCCTAAATCAATTTGAAATTTCTACGGTTCAATTAAGAGACATAGAAGGATGAAATTTGGAGTAGTAGGGTTGGGGTTTGAGCCTTAGGAAATTTTGGAGAAAAATGAGCTATTGAATGCTCTTAATGGACTTAAATCCATGGTTTACCTGGATGGATTGAAGTGGGAATGACCAAAATACCCTTAAAAATCAAATAATGTCAAATCTGTCCTTTGGTGGACTGTTTTGATAGGCTGAAGTAGATCGATCATAACGTTTTTCTCCGATGGCCAAATTGGATGAAACCAATTTCATTGGAAAGAGCAATTTCAGATCTTTCTGTTGATATATAGTATCTCACCCAAATCATTATGTAGAAGGAGTTATGATCATTTGAAGTTGACCCTAAAATTCGCCTGACCTCAGTATTTTTTTCCTGCACATTTACTGTTCACCACTATTCACGGTTAGATCGGAATGATCATAACTCATCGCTCGAGTGTTCTTTTTGGATGATCCACATATCGTTGGAAATATTATTCAATACTCTACTCGATGACGGGTCGAATATCAATAAATTCCACACAAAAAAAATATTAATCACGATAAAAAATAGAATTTAACACATTTTCGTCCGAGATCTTAGCGGAATTTTTTTTCTCGGGACATCAGATCATCTCCCCCTTGGAAACATTCGTCCTCGAATGTTGATAGGTAGGTCAAGAATACTGTGAAAATGAGTAAATAGAGAAAAATCATCTTGCCCAAGCATATACTCCATTCTAGATTTTTTTGGATATCGTAGAAAACACACAAGCCAAGATAATTATAGCAATAAGGATTAAATCAAAAGAGAACGATACCTTTGGCATGCTCAGGCCTTATAGGAAAGAGTTGGGGATATTTGACGTGCATATCCGCTTCGGCTTCCCAAGTATCAGTCTCCACGGATTGATTTCGCCAAAGCACTTTAACCAAAGGAACTTCCTTGTTTCTTAGCCTACGAACTTGAAAGTCAATAACCTCAACCGGAATCTCTTCATATGAAAGACTATATTGAATACCGGAGCTTTCAGAAGGATCAATCACAACGGAATCACCAATAGACCTCTTAAGCATAGAAACATGGAAAACTGGATGGACGTTAGATAACTCCGCGGGCAATTCAACCTCATACGCTACCTTACCAATGCGATCCACAATCTTATAGGGACCAATGTAACGGGGACTTAGTTTCCCTTTCTTCCCAAATCTCTTCACCCCTTTCGTGGATGAAACTTTCAAGTACACTAAATCACCAACATCAAATTCAAGGTCTTTCCTCCTTACATCTGCGTATGATTTTTGAAGACTTTGGGCAGTTTTCAACCTTTCCCAAATTAACTTAACCTTCTCCATGGCCTCGAACACCGTATCTGGTCCAGTCGCGGTAGCCTCATCAACTTTAAACCAACCAATGGGTGATCTACACCTTCTACCATACAAAGATTCAAACGGGGCCATTCCAATAGTAACATGAAAACTGTTATTGTAAGCAAACTCGATTAATGCTAAGTGCTCATCCCAACTACCTTTAAAATCAAGCACACAAGCCCTAAACATATCTTTTAAAGTCTGAATGGTCCGCGCTCATCCTGACCATCTGTTTGCGGATGAAAAGCAGAACTTAAATGAATTTGGGTACCGAGACCCTTCTGGAAAGATTTCCAAAACTGAGAGATAAACTGAGTACCTCTGTCAGAAATAATAGACAAAGGGATTCTATGAAGTCTAACAAGTTCCCGAATATATATTCTAGCATAATCTTCAGCTGTATACAAGGAATGCACAGGTAAGAAATGAGCTGATTTCGTCAGCTGATCTACGGCAACCCAAATCGAATCATGATGGCGACGAGAAGGAGGCAAACCAACTATGAAGTCCATATTCACTTCTTCCCACTTTCAAGTAGGAATGCTAAACTCTTGCATCACGCCACTGGGCCTTTGATGCTCTATTTTAACCTATTGACACGTGGAACACTTCACCATAAATTCTGCTATGTTTCTCTTCATACCGTTCCACCAATCGATTTCTCGCAAATCATGGTACATCTTGGTAGCACCAGGATGGATGGAGTATCGCGTACCATGCGGTTCCACCATAATCCTCTGATTCAAGTTATCAACATCAGGAACACATAATCTTTCTCAGAGTCTCAAAACGCCATCTCCTCCTTGGGAGAAAACCTCCACCTTTTGGTCTTTAACTGACTCTTTTAACCTGACCAAGGTAGGATCCCTGTCTTGCTTCTCCTTCACTTCCGAAACTAAAGAGGATTCGGAACCGCTTTGCACTCCTATACTACCCTCAGCATCACCAAACAACCTAACCCCCAATCTAGCCAAACGATGTACCTCACGGGCCAACTCCTTCTTACCAATCTCCACATGTGCTACGCTACTCATGGACATCCGACTAAGGGCATCTGCTACTACATTGGCCTTGCCCGGATGATATAGCACGCTCATATCATAATCTTTCAATAGTTCTAACCATCGTCTCTGCCTAAGATTCAACTCCTTTTGGGTGAATACATACTGCAAGATCTTATGGTCCATGAAGACGTCGACATGGACACCATACAAATAATGTCTCTAGATTTTCAAAGCAAAAACCACGACAGCTAATTCAAGGTCACGGGTAGGATAATTCTTCTCGTGAGGCTTTAGCTGCCCGGAAGCATAAGCTATAAACTTGACCTTTTGCATCAATGCACAACCCAAAATGACTCTGGAAGCATCACAATACACCACAAAACAATCAACACCGTCAGGCAAAGTCAACATCGGGGCTGAAGTGAGTCGAGTCTTCAACTCCTGAAAAATCTTCTCGCAAGATTCGAACCATAGGAAATTCACTTTCTTTTGGGTCAAACGGGTCATAGGAGACGCAATAGATGAAAACCCTTCAACAAAACGACGATAATAACCAGCTAGACCTAAGAAGCTTCAGATATCAGAAGGAGAAATAGGTCTAGGCCAACTCTTTATAGCCTCTATCTTTTGAGGATCAACTCTAATACCTTTGGAAAAAACAACATAACCCAAGAAGGCTACAGAGTTCAGCCAAAACTCACACTTACTGAACTTAGCATACAACCGATGAGTTCAAAGAGTTTCCAACACGATTCGGAGATGATCCTCATGATCACCCTTACTTCGGGAGTAAATAAGAATATCATCAAGGAACACTATTACAAATAAATCCAGATATGGACGAAATACCTGGTTCATAAGATCCATGAAAGCCGCTGGAGCATTAGTTAACCTGAAAGACATTACTAGAAATTCAAAATAACCATAACGGGTTCGGAAGGCTATCTTGGGGATATCACATTCCCTAACCTTAAGTTGGTGATAACTGGATCTGAGGTCTATCTTTGAAAAGTAGCTCACACCTTGCAATTGATCAAATAAATCATCAATTCGAGGAAATGGATATTTATTCTTGATAGTAACCCTATTAAGATGCCGGTAATCAATACACATCCGCAAAGAACCATCTTTCTTATGCACAAACAGGATAGGTGCACCCCATGGGAACACACTAGGTCTGATAAATCTTTTATCTAAAAAGATCTTTCAATTTCTCCTTCAACTCTTTAAGTTCCGCGGGAGCCATGCGATACAGAGGAATAGAAATAGTCTGAGTATCGGGAAGAAGGTCAATCTCGAACTCTATCTCTCTATCAAGAGGTATTCCAGGGAGATCTTTCGAAAAGATGTCAAGAAATGCATTAACAATATTAATTGACTGAATGGTCGGGGTTTCAGACTTAGTGTCTTTAACCCGAACCAAATGGTGGATGCAACCCTTGGAAATCAACTTCCTAGATTTGAGATAGGATATGAAAAGACCCTTAGGAATCACAGAACTCCCGGACTATTCGAGGATAGGTTCATCAAGAAACTGAAACTTGACCACACGGGCACGACAATCAATAGACGCATAGCATGAGTGAAGCCAATCCATACCCAGAATGATATCAAAGTCAACCTATCTAGCTCAATCAAATCAACATATATAACCTGATGAAAGACAGTAATGGGACATTTCTTATACACCCGCTTAGCAATGACAGACTCTCCTACCGGAGTAGAAACCAAAATAGGCTCAGAAATTAGTTCAGGATCCGTTTCAAAATTTACAGCAACCAGAGGTTTCACATAAGAAAAACTCGAACCGGGGTCCATCAACACATAGACATCAAAATAGAAAACACGGAGCATACCAGTGACAATATCAGGAGAGTCCTCCTGCTCCTGATGAGGTGGTATGGAATAGAAACGATTCTGGCATTGACCGCCAGCAGTACTAGATGAAGCACCCTGAGGAGGAACTGGACGGTCTATGGGAGGCGGGGAACTGGTACCTGACTCTGGGGACGGTCATCACGACTCCGTTGTCTGGCATACGGGCAGTCTCTAAGTATGTGGCCCAACTTTCCACAACTAAAACAGCTCCGCTGCCCCATAGAACACTCCCCAAAATGTTCTTACCACACTTAGCATACGAAGGAGGATAAGGCTGGTTGCTTACACTGTCCTGAGACCTGGAAGGTACCGACCTATTCTCGAGCTCCTTCCTGCCCCGATATACGGGAGCACTAGTTGAGAAAGGCACAGATATAAATGGTCGTCTCTGAAACTGAGGGCGACTCCTTCCGGAGAATCTAATCTGACCAGACCCCTGTTGCTCCGATCTGACTCTCTTAATCCCTCTTACTCTTTCTCTTTCCTTTATCTTGTCTGAATCAATTTGTTGGGCGTGAATCATTAACCTAGAAAGATCAATCTCTCTGTTGATCATAGAAGATCAATATTCTTTCACCACATAACTCGACACCCCGGTTAGAAACTTGCTCATACTAGTCCTTGAGTCATCCATCATATTGGGAGCGTACTTCGATAGTTGATTAAACTTAAGACAATACTCCTTAATTGACATGGATCCTTGTCTCAAATTCATAAAATCCTCTATCTTAGCTTCCCGTAACTCAAGAGGAAAGAATCTATCCAAGAAAACATCTTGGAACAATTGCCAAGTCACCGGAGCGGTATCTTCCTCTCTACCCTTATTCCACATCTGTACCCAGTCATAGGCAACATCCTTCAGCCGATAAGAATCCAGCTCCACATTTTTTTCCTCGATCATGTGCATAATCTGTGTAATTTTCTTTATTTCATCAACATACATCTATGGGTCCTCACCTGCTCTCGACCCATGAAACTCTGGCGGATTTATCCGCATAAAATCACGAATTCATGCTGCTGCCAAATTATTTTCCTGCAGAGGTGGAGCGTTGGCCTGAGTATTGACGGTAACTGCCTGGGCTAGCATCTAAAAAAATGTCCGAAATTTGGCATGGGATACCGTCTCATGTAACAGATCAACGGGTTGAGGTTGGTTGTTGTTTCTGTGAGCTCGACGTGGAGGCATTTTCTGTCGTAAGAATGCATGAATTAACAGAAAAAGGAAATAGTTGTAAGCATGATAGACTCTTGTAGAAAGAAAGAAATGACTTTTCCTAAAATGCCCCGCAACCTCTTGATCATAGGTGTGGCGCGCTACACACCGATGGTCAAAACTCTACTTAACGTGGCTTATCAGATTCCCTAGGACTCTTCACAACCTTAGGCTCTGATACCAAGTTTGTAACGCCCCAAAATATCCTCCCGAGATCCCACACGGTGCCCAAGGCTACACGTAGCCTCAAGCTAACCCTTTAAGCCAAAATACTACCCTTAGGTTCCAACACAACAACATATACGCTACGCTAAGGATATATATATAAGTACATATCATATCACATCGCACATGTCACGGAATATCGTTAGACTGTACATATATGGAATGTCTATACACAAACCAACCCAACAATATACTAGTCTGACATAGCCGCTATACAGCAAAATCAATGAGCCATTGGGACAAACCCCCAACTGACTCAACAGACCAAAGGGATCACAAAACAATAACACCAAAACTAGAAACTTGATCCTCAAACCATGAGGACTCACCACTGAAGGAACGTAGATGCGACACTCGGATATCACTGTCGCGGCTGCGGCTGAGTACCTAAACCTACATCATGGTAAGAATGTAGCCCATAGAGAAATATGTGGGTCAGCACAAGATACGTACTGAGTATGTGGGGGCACATGCAAAATATAAATAATATCATAAATTTTGTAAAAACGTACATACGGACCATAATGACACACCTGACTTGAGTGACATTGAATCATGCAACTCATAACATCTTAGATAGGAAATATAGAAGAAAAACCTCATAAATCATTATAGATCATCATAGGCAACTTTACTTACCACATCAAAACTCAGAGTGACTCGGTATTTCAATAAACATGACTCTTATTGACAGGGGAGTTTCCTATAACCGACAACCCCACGTGAGCTACATGGAATACCAATGTTTGAAACCCCCATTGGCGGGAGCGTCATACTCTTTGCTAGGGAGTACGGCCTTAAAACTGCAATAATCACAATCGGGCTCTCTGGCCAATAATATCATCATCAAACAACCCTACGGTGGCACATAGGTTTGGGGAATACCAAATTTCCCTCTCGGTGCTAAGTACTACTCCCCGGCAAGCTCAGAACGTGTTAGGAAATCTACCACAACATCACAAGGGTCTATCATAAAGACCAAATCAAATCTCTTTCTTATTTATCAAATCATATCAATTTGTGGATTCCTAACTCAACACATTTTAGCTCAAAATATTTTAATCTTCCTCAACATCAATAAGGTATCAATGCATTGAACCATAACCAACTCTATATTTGGACAAGGATATGAAGACTCAATACATAATATTTTTAAAAATTTAACTCATCAAAACCATCCGAAAAATACCAAGACTCATTGCAACTTCAATATCAACATTTCTCAATTTGCCATCCAACTCTCATTTAAAGGTACTTGAGACATCAACCCATAGTAGGGATATAGAATTTCCAATATCAATTATAAATTCATAATAAGGAAATAGTGAAATGATAGTATAAATCAAGGCTTAACAAATTAAATCATCATACTCTCATAATCAAATACTTTTTGGACATAATTCCATCTCAACATCATACACATATCGGATGACATAATCCCATAGCTCATGGAAAATAATATAATATATAAAACCATATTTCCAATTCATGGTAAAACATGTAAAATCTCATTTCAATGTAATTCAACAAAAATACTGGGCACAAGATCGAAAGGATAATCTTGTTCAAAGCCCCACATACCTAAAAATGGATGATGAATATGCACTTCCGACTCTGGAACTTTATTCATGAAAATAAAGGGTGTTTCTCAAAGCCCTTAACATGATCAACTCGAATCCCAAATCAATTTGAAATTTCTACGGTTCAATCAAGAGACATAGAAGGATGAAATTTGGAGTAGTAGGGTTGGGGTTTGAGCCTTAGGAAAATTTGGAGAAAAATAAGCTATTGAATGCCTTTAATGGACTTAAATCCATGGTTTACCTGGATGGATTGGAGTGGGAATGACCAAAATACTCTTAAAAATCAAATAATGTCAAATCTGTCCTTCGGTGGACTGTTTTGATAGGCTGAAGTAGATCGACCATAACCTTTTGCTCCGATGGCCAAATTGGATGAAACCAATTTCATTGGAAAGAGAACTTTCAAATCTTTCTGTTGATATATAGTATCTCACCCAGATCATTATGTAGAAGGAGTTATGATCATTTGAAGTTGACCCTAAAATTCGCCTGACCTCAGTATTTTTTTCCTGCACATTTACTGTTCACCACTATTCACGGTTAGATCGGAATGATCATAACTCATCGGTTGAATCTCCGTTTTGAATGATCCATATATTATTGGAAATATTATTCGATGCTATACGCGATGATGGGTCGCATATCCAGAAATTCCACACAGAAAAATTATTAATCATGATAAAAAACAGAATTCAACACATTTTTGTCTGAGATCTTAACGGAATTTTTTTTTCGGGGCATCATAATTACATGCTTTGTTACTCATGATTTTATTCTCAGATTTTAGATTACTCAAGCTTTCGCGAGTCATTTATAGTTAGCATACATGATTTTATAAACTGTGATGATATTGTTTACTTATTGCATACACCCCCATATACCTAGTACATCCTCAACGTACTGATCCACGTAAATGTCTATGTGCTAGATTGTCTTATAATGTAGATTCAGGTACTCAGTCTTAACAACATGATTGTTCTTTGAACATCTTATCTACATCCCTACAGTTGGTGAGTCCTCATAGTTCGAGGGCTTAGTTATTCAGATTTCCATGTTACTAGTAGATATGTCTTTACTCGATTTAGACAGTCGAGTCAGCTGGGGCCTATCCCAGTAACTCTCTTGATTCAGATAGTATAGGCTTGTTGGACTATTAGATTCAGATTTAGACCTTTAAGTTAGTATTCATATTTTCAGCATTTGTTTTATCAAACTTTTGAGATTTAGTATGATTCAGATATACTTAGAAGATTCATACAGTTTTCCATATATATTATGATTTTTCATCTATATTTCCCTATTTTGAGATTTAGCTCTAGAAATGGCAGCCAGGGTTAGCTAGGACTACTTGTAGTTCGAAGCTTTGTGTGGCATCCCGAGAACCAATTTCGGGTGTTACAAACTTGGTATCAGAGCCTATGGTTTAGAGAATCCTATGGAGTCAGACAAGCCGCGTTACATAGAGTCTTGATCATCGGTGTGAAGTGTGCCACATCTATGAGCAAGAGGCTATGAAGTGTTTTAGGAAACCATCTCTTCTTTCATAATCCATCGTGCTTACAACTGTCTCTAACTTCTATTAATTCTTACTTTTTTTATGATAGAATATGACTCCTCGTAGAGATAATGCCTGTAGAAACGACAACTAGCCACCTTAGCCCGCAGATCCTTTGAATGAGAATGTGTCATATGCAGAGTTTTGGGCTGCCTTTCAGGTGCTAGCCCAAGCTGTGACAACTAATATTCAGGGCAACTTTCAGGCTTCAGTCCCACCTTAGCAGGATGGGGATTTTATCACAGCCAAAATTTGATATTTCATGAGAATGAACCCACTAGAATTCTTTGAGTCAAAGACAGGTAAGTACCTACAAGTTTATCTTGATGAGGTAAAGAAGATCATCTAAATTATGCATGTTTATGAGAAAGAAAATATAGAATTGGCATTCTATAGGTTGAAGGATATTGCTTATGATTGAGTAGTGATGTGGAAGAATAGTAGAGGGGAGAATGCAGCTCCCATGACTTGGAAGATGTTTTAGGATACATTCTTAGACAAGTTCTTCCCACTTGAGATATGGAAAGCTAAGATAGAAGAGTTTATAAACCTAAGGCAGGGCTCTATGGGAGTGAAAGAGTATTTCCTCAAGTTCAACCAGTTGTCTAAGTATGCCCCTAACCAGATGGATGACCTAGTTCAAGCATGAGTAAGTTTATGACCGGTGTGTCTGGGATGGTAGTTAAGGAGTGTAGGACATGGACCTTTCTAGATTGATAATGCATGCTCAGCAGATTGAGGCAGAAAAGATGAAAGGGAGAGAGAGAGTGAATAAGAGGGCTAGAACAGGGCAGTTTGATCATGGTTGGAATAGGTTTAGAGGAGGAAATCATTCATAGTTTCAGAATCGTTCATCCATGCCTGCACCTTCCTCAACCAGTGCTCCTGCACCCAGAAATAGGCATGAATAGTGGGGTAAGTCTTCTTTGTCCAGGTCTCAGACTAGTGAGTATTAGTCCTAACCAATCCCCATGTGCTAATTGCAGTAAGAATTATGGAGGTAAATATTTGTGGGGTCAAAAAGGTTATTATGGTTGTGGTCAGGAGGGTCACAGAATCAAAGAGTGCCCGCATGCTAGGCGGGGAAATAGATATGTTCATCCCCAAATATAGGATAATAGTGCACCAGCTCCTTTAGGTCGCCCAGCTCCTCCTCAGGGTGTATCGTCTAGTACCGATGGTGGTCAGCGTCAAAATCAGTTTTATGCTTTACCATCCCATCAAGAGCAGGAGGATTCACCCAATGTTGTGACTGGTATGCTTCGTTTCTTTCATTTTGATGTTTATGTATTGTTAGACCCCTGGGTTGAGTTTCTCTTATATTACCCCATTAGTTGCTGTGAATTTTGAGATAAGTTCTGAAAGGATCTCTGAGCCGTTCTTGGTTTCTACTCCAGTAGGTTAGTCAGTTATTGCCAAACATATTTATAAAAAGTGTCCAATCACCATCCTTCATAAAGTCATGTTAGTGGACCTGATAGAGTTAGACATGGTTGATTTTGATCTTATTTTGGGTATGGATTGGCTTAATTCCTATTATGCTTCTATAGATTGCCGCACCCGAGTGGTGAAGTTTCAGTTTCTAGATGAGCCAGTCTTTAAGTGGTCAGGTAATTTAGTGTCTCCCAAGAGTCATTTCATATCTTACCTTAAGGCCAGAAATTTGATATCCAAAGGTTGCATTTACTATTTATTTCAAGTTAAAGACACTAAGTCTGAGACTCCAACAATTCAGTCGGTCCGAGTGGTCAATGAGTTTCCTAATATTTTTCTAGAAGATCTCCTAGGGTTACCTCTCGATAGGGAAATAAAATTTAGTATTGACCTTCTCCTAGCTACTCATCCTATTTCTATTCCTCCTTACCGTGTGGCTCCCGCGGAGCTTAAGAAGTTGAAAGAGCAACTCAAGGATCTTTTAGATAAAGGTTTCATAAGGCCTAGTATTTCTCCATGGGGCTCTCCCATCCTATTCGTGTGAAAGAAAGATGGTTCTTTGCGCATGTGCATCGACTACCATCAGTTGAATAAAGTTACAGTTAAGAACAAATATCCTCTTTCTAGAATTGATGACTTATTTAATCAATTGCAAGGTGCAAGTTATTTCTCAAAGATAGACCTTAGATCCGGTTATCATCAACTTAAAGTAAGGGAATGTGATATTCCAAAGACAACTTTTAAAACCCGTTATGGTCATTTTGAGTTTCTAGTCATGTCTTTCAGGCTAACTAATGCCCCAGAAACTTTTATGGACCTTATGAATCGAGTGTTCAAATAGTATCTAGATATGTTTGTCATAGTATTCATAGATGATATCTTTGTGTACTCCCGTAGTGAGGATGACCATGTATATCATCTTAAAATTGTCTTGCAAACTATTAGAGATCATCAATTATTTGCCAAATTCAGCAAGTGCAAATTTTGGCTAAGATCAGTAGCCTTTCTTGGTCATATTATTTCCGCCGATGGTATTAGAGTTGATCCCCAAAAGACAGAAGCTATAAGAAATTGGCCTAGACCTACTCTCCAACAGACATTAGGAGTTTCTTGGATCTAGTTGGTTATACCACCATTTTGTAAAAGGTTTCTCATTTATTGCATCTCTTATGTCTAGATTGACCCAAAAGAAAGTTAAGTTCCAATGGTCAAATTCCTGTGAGAAGAATTTTCAAGAGTTGAAGACTCGACTCACTTCAGCCCCAGTTCTAGCATTACCTGATGGTACAGATGACTTTGTTGTTTATTATGATGCCTCTAGAGTTGGGTTGGGTTGTATGTTGATACAGAGTGGTAAGGTCATAGCCTATGCCTCTAGACAGTTGAAGACTTATGAAAAGAATTATCCAACCCATGATCTCGAATTAGCTACTGTGGTATTTGCTTTGAAAATCTGGAGACATTATCTGTATGGTGTGCATGTTGATGTGTTCATGGACCATAAAAGCTTGCAGTATGTGTTTACATAGAGGGAGTTAAATCTATGTCAGAGAAGGTGGTTGGAGTTATTGAAGGACTACGATATGAGTGTGTTGTATCATTCGGGCAAGGCTAATGTAGTGGAAGACGCCCTTAGTAGGTTGTTTATGGGCAGCGTTGCTCATATTGAGAATGATAAGAAAGAGTTAGCTCGAGAAGTTCATTGTTTGGATAGATTGGGTGTTAGGTTGGTTGATTTAGCTGAAGGTAATGTTTGGCTTCAGAGTAGTTCCGAATCTTCCCTAGTTTTGGAAGTGAAGGAGAATCAAGATATGGATTCTAGTTTAGTCAAACTGAAAGAGTCAGTTAAAGACCAAAAGGTAGAGGTTTTCTCTCAAACGGGAGATGGTGTGTTGAGGCACCAAAGTAGATTGTGTGTGCCATGTGTTGATGATTTGAGGCAGTGTATTATGGAAAAAGTGCATGGTGCGTGGTATTCTATTCATCCAGATACTACCAAGGTGTATCACGACTTACGGGAAATCTATTGGTGGAGTGGTATAAAGAGAGATATAGCAGAGTTTGTAGCCAAGTGTGCAACTTGTCAACAGGTTAAGGTAGAATACCAAAGACCTGGTGCTATATTGCAAGAGTTTGGTATTCCCACTTAGAAGTAGAAAGAGGTGAATATGGATTTTGTGACTGGTTTACCCTATTCGCGTTGTCATCATGATTTGATTTAGGTTATCGTAGACAGATTGACTAAGTCAGTGCATTTCTTGCCAGTTCACATATCTTATAATGCCGAGGATTATGCTAAGTTGTATATTCGAGAGTTAGTCAAATTGCATAGAGTTCCCTTGTCTATCATCTCAGATAGGGGTATTCAGTTTACTTCCCAGTTTTGGAGAGCTTTTCAGAAGGGTCTTGGTACCCAAGTTCACCTTAGGTCAACTTTTCACTCTCAGACAGATAGTCATGTAGAAAGGACCATCCAAACTCTAGAAGATATGTTAAGGGCATGTGCTCTTGATTTCAAGGGTAGTTAGGATTAGTATTTTCCATTGATTGAGTTTGCGTATAATAACAGTTATCATGCTAGCATTCGAATAGATTTGAGGCTCTTTATGGAAAGAGATGTAGATCACCCATAGGTTGGTTTGAAGTGGGTGAGGCCACTTTTCTTGGGAATGATGTAGTGTTTGAGGCCATGGAGAAAGTTAAGTTGATTAGATAAAGATCGAAAATGGCCCAGAGTCGTCAAAAATCCTATGCAGATGTAAGAAGAAGGGACCTTGAATTTGAAGTTGGTGATTTTGTGTTTTCGAAGATTTCACCCATGAAAAGGGTGAAGAGATTTGGCAAGAAGGGGAAGCTTAGTCCCCGGTATGTTGGCCCTTATAGAATTTTGAGTCGTGTTGGGAAAGTAGCTTATGAGCTTGAGTTGCCCACAGACATGTCAGCCATTCATCCTGTATTCCACGTCTCTATGCTTAAGAACAACATCGATGACTCCACCGTTGTAGTTCCTATAGAAAGCTCAGATATTCAGAACAACCTTTCATATAAAGAGATTCCAATTGATATTCTAGATCATCAGATCTGTAGACTAAGGAACAAAGAAGTCCCCTTGGTCAAAGTTCTTTGACAGAATCAGTCGGTTGAGGGCGCTACTTAGGAAAAAGAAGCAGTCATGCGAGCCAAGTACCCTCACCCCTTCTCTGTAAACTCAGATCTAGCTGGAGGTACTACTCTTCCTTAATCCAGTTCTTTTCTAATCATACATTCAACTATATAGTTGTACTCATGAAGTTCATGCACTCACAGAATTACTCAGAAGCTAGAATAATTTAGATTCAGTCTCTCAGTTCACTTCAATTGTGCATGCTATCTTATATTCTCAAATTCCTCAGAAATTTCAGCTTAACTATCCATATTTGAGGATGAATGATCCCAAGGAGAAGATATTGTAATACCCCACAATTTTTCCTAACTTAAACTCATCCCGAAAATGACTAGAAGTAGTTTCTAGAATGAGTGATGTTTATTTCGTGTGAAATTCTTTAGATTTGGACTTTCTATGGCATAGGAAATTGAATTAGCTTTCCAGCGATATAAGATTCACCTAAATCCATTGATCGAGTAAGAAGTTATGGCTATTTTAAGTTCCAGTTGTAAAACACCGTGATTTGGGTCCTTAATGCATTGCGGAGAACTGTAAAATCATATTTGTCAATTTCCAGTGAGACTCCGTAATTTTGACGCATCGCAGAGAGGCCCAATTTCCCATTTGACAATTTTCAGTGTCATTCCGCGATACTAGCGTGTCGCGCCAGTGGTCGAAATGACAAACTTAAGGGCTCCGCGATGGTGGCGTGTCGCGGAGGGAACCCAATTCCCACTCTTTTTTTTTCCAGTGAGCCACCGCGATTGTGGATCATCGCGGTGGCCACCCATATCGAGAAAAATATATGTTTTCCAGTTCGGTTTAAAAGTTAAAAGGGAATTTTGGTAAATTACCCAACCCCCAATCCGTCCAAAAATAGAAAATTTATCAAATTCCAAAGCACTTTATTCTTTATTCATCTTTCACCTCAAAGCAAAAACCCTACTTCATCATTCTTCCTCCCCAAGAAACTCAGAATTCATCCATTAATCCTCCAAGATAATTCAAGATTGAGAATCCTCAATTCAAGAACTCCAAGAAGCCATCTCCAAAACATCAATAGAGATCCAAGATTCAAGTTCTAGAATCTAGATCATCAAATTAAGGTATGTGAGGTTTGAACAAGGATAAATCTTTCATCCTTTTGCCCAAAACTTTATTTTAAATACAAGTTTACTGTAATTTATGTGATTTTCCATGAGATTCAAGTTAGGGTTTATACCCATTATCATTATTTTCAAGGTCTTGAGATTTCCCATGATTTAGAAGTTGAATTACATGACTTTATTCAAATTTCTATGCCTTGTGCAGTAATTTCCAGATTTTAAGATGATTTATGAATGTTTACATTACCAAGTATGAATTTTGAGATATTTTAACATGAGATTGATGCTTGGGTCATTGGACCTCATTTAAAGATTGTTGTTTCAAGATTATTTGTGCTATAAACACCCCATGACTAGATTATTTTTAGATTTCAGATAAAAAATCCACTTTATTTTAGAAGACTTGAGATTTAAAGAAAAGTAAAGCATAGTTGGTTTTCTGTAAACCTTTGTGTAAATTTTAAAGTGGACTGCTTAAGATTTTGAGTATTAGATTGGGTGTAGTATTTTGCTCTGATATGGGTAAGTTACTATGGTTTCATACCCTAGAACTACGTGCCACCATAGGTACAGATTATCAGATTATTCCCACTTCTATGTGGATGACTCAGATTGTGATCACACAAATTAGATTGTTCTATTCCGATGGCAAGGGTAGAACAACCCCAATCTTTACGGGGGCTAGTCGTGGGAAACCATGGATGCTCACATAGTGTACATGTCAGTTAGAAGAACCTCCCAAAAGATGTCCCCTACTCTTAAGCAGTTTATCGATTTGAAGCCTTAAAATATACAGAATAAGTTTTCAGACTTCACTTAGCCTATATGATTTGATAAATAGAACATAAATAGAGATTTCAGACTAAGTGTGATGACTCACGAGACTTAGATTACATGCTTTGCTACTCATGATTTTTCTCTCAGATTTCAAATTACTTATGATTACGTGAGTCATTTACATTTAACATGCATGATTTTATTAACTGTGATGATATTGTTTACTTATTTCATACACCCCCATATACTTAGTACATCCTCAAAGTACTGATCCACATATATGTCTATGTGCTACATTGTCTCATAATGTAGGTTCAGGTGCTCAGTCTCTGCAGGGTGATTGATCTTTGGGCATATTATCTATATCCTTGCAGTTGGTGAGTCCTCATAGTTCGAGGGCTTAGTTATTTATATTTCCAAGTTACTATTAGATATGTCTTTACTTATTTCAGACAGTCGAGTCAACTGGGGCCTGTCCTAGTGACAATCTAGATTCAGATAGTAGAGGCTTGTCGGACTATTAGATTCATATTTTGACCTTTGAGTTAGTATTCAACATTTGTTTTATCAGACTTTTGAGATTTAGTATGATTCAGATATACTTAGAAAATTCAGACAGTTTTCCACATATATTATGATTTTTCATCTATATTTCCCTATTTTGAGATTTAGCTCTAGAAAAGGCAGCCAGGGTTAGCTCAGAACTACTTATAGTTCGGAGCATCGTGTGGCATCCCGAGAACTAGATTTCCAAGCGTTACAGATATGTGCTTTCAGAGGAGCACACTTAGGACTATATTTCTTCCAAAAAAGAGTGGTTATACAAAGATCATGTGATGCTCATTTTTGCATCATTTGAAATTTGAGCACCTACATTGGTAAAAACAACCTTCTTTTTACAGGGATCAAAGTTGGTGTTGATGTTCTTTATTGGAACAATTTTCTTTCAGTGCCTGAGGGGTCTGAGCTTCTTCTTAAGAAGCACCTCGATGAAATAGTGAAGCCTCTAAAGGTAGACCCTCAATTGAAACAAAAAAAAGAATATCAAAGACTCTAGCTTTAGTTAAAAGACAAAGAACGATTAGATCTATAGCTTCATCTGTGGAGAATCATCTCATGAGATCGTATCTAAGGTTGATTCCATAGGTTCCATTCCCTTGTGGTTTGTTCGTCTATACTAAAAGTTAGCATCCTAGTTGCTGAATCTCTGTTGCTATGGGGAATGCCAATATTGCAGACAAGAAGTTTCCCTTGAATTTATAATAGGTTTGAACTCCCACTCAGAGATGATGATGTCTCTAACGGTTGAGAATTGACAAAATTTATATCCTCACCCAATCGCTGAATTTTTTGCAAAGGAGGCAGGAAACTTATCGTCTCAATACAACCATGCTCTTCTCAAGGGCAATTTTCAAGATTTGTTGAGGGTGAGTCGATTTTAGACTCATGTAAACTCTGTTTCATTTCCTCTACATTCTTCTTAGGATAATCCCCTTTATTTTAATTTCCCAAGGGTACATATACATGTGTGAGGCTTTCTCGCATGAAGAAGGTGGATTGTAGGTAGGACAACTTAAGGATATGGTTTCTGCTTTGGAGGAGCAAGTTCACAACTTGGAGGACTATTCTATCACCATTAGAGATTCCCTCTGTCGGTATAAAGAATTTCAAAACTGTTTAAGCTATAGAGTTGAGAAACATAGTGACAAGGTGATGTGTGCAGATGCAAGGGTTGATTAGTACCTCGAGATTTTACGCACCTGTAGACCTTTTTGAAGGAGAAGGTTGTTTGGGTCGTGACTGATGTTGGGTGTATTTACACGCCTAAACACCATAATTTACCCATGTTATAGCTAAGTTTTGAGGATAAAATATATAATTCCTGCACTTTTAGTCCATTTTCCTGTAAGTGAGCTAACCTACGTGATTAGCATGTTTTCAGGTATTAATGATGAAGATTTCAGCACTTTGTGGACCTTTGGGCAGCAAAGGAAAACTTCAAGTAAGAAGGAAGGCAACTTTTGGAAGCTTGTGGACTAAATGTGATGCATGGAGAACTTGTCCCAGGCAAAATCAGTATTTCTAAATACTTAGGGATGCAGCAGTAACTTAGTAGGACTAGGACAAGGGTGTTATAAAAACCTTATATGCTGAATTTTTCAGCAGGCATTGATTGCTTTTCATAATTCAGTCGACACTTTTAGTATTATTCACGTTACAATTTCTGTAACTTTAGACAAAAAAAATGCTACAAGAACGGCTAGAGAGGAAATCACGTCATTCTCATAGTGACGCTAATACATACCCATCGTGAGATTGTTATCATTTTGGTCTGATGATGATGATGTCTTCGTTGTTTTCCTTTACAATCATGAGTAGCTAAACTTCTCTGTTAGGGTTATGGAAGCCTTTTGATATACTATCTATTACTATGAGTTTGTGAATTCTTGATGTGTTATGCTACTTATATCATTACTCTCTTCGTTTTGATTGAATTCTTATGGTTGCAAACATAGAGAATACGCCATTATAGCATTAACTTGTTCGAGAGAAAAGTTACATGTTTGGAAAAGAGAGTGTGACAAGGAAATAGGGTTACCAACCCCTATTTACACGTTAATGCCTTAATCGGATTAACCTCTTGGAGAGTTCGTACCATTAGTTATACACTTTAAGCTCGAGAGAGTTAAAGTGAAATAATCCTTGATGGTTGAGAAACACTAGGATTTACCATTAGAATACAAATCTCTATAAGTGCATGCATGTCTGAATTCCGCATTACTTAAAGTTAATAGATACGTAGAACTCATAAGGTGGACATAACCCTAACGTATTTTTCTTTGTGATTAAATCTTACTACACAAAGCATTCCGTTTTTACTGTGATATTATTAATTCACGCCAAACCCAAAACCCCCCTTTTTCATGGAGTTTTTGACCAACAGTCTACTAACAATTGCAACACTTAGTGACCAAGTATTCCCTGTGGGATTCGACACCCAACCCAGTTGGGTTCTATATTTGACAGCGACCGCTTACACTTTCTAACGAGAGCTGTAGTTTAGGCGTTATCAAATTTTGGCGCCGTTTCCGGGGAATACGGTTGTCAACTAAGTTTGTGATAGTTACTAGACCCTTTGGTCAAAGATTCTTGAATTTTACTTTTAGTTGTTGTTTTTGTTTTATTCAGGTTCTGTTGAGTGCTTGCCAAATACTCGTAGTTCTGGTCAACCATTATTACCCATAAATCCTGAACCTCAACTTATTGGCAGAATGGATGTATATCGTGACATTGATAGAAGGACGGCTCAACAGGAGCAGGCCAGATTAGCTGCACTGGCAGCTGCTCAAGTACATCAACAGAATATTGATAACCCAGGGCGAGAAACAAATCCTGATGATGAGGACCTGGGTGATGATGAGTTACTGAATCCTAGGCGTACTGATGAGGTGGTGACACCTATGCATAGGAGGGAACGTCAAGCTAGAATGAGACCTGACCGCCGAGCTGTGCAGGCTCCTTTTGATGATGATGATGACGATCTGGATGGAGCTAGTGCCACAGGGGCTATTATTCCTCCACCCTTGGAACCCGGAGCTAAGTTCAATAACACTAGCAACATGATTCAGTTATTTCAGCTCAAGGGGTTATTTGGTGGACTCACAGGCGATGATCCAAATATGCATCTGATCAACTTTATTTCAATATGCAAGTCGTTTGACAATCCAGGAGTTGGACAGAATGCAATTAGACTGCGCTTATTTCCATTGTCTCTGTCTGGGGAGGCAACTCTATGGTTGAATGGGCTAACTCCTGATTCTATTACTAATTGGAGGTAACTGAAAGATACTTTCCTAGAAAGATTCTTTCCACCATCCAAGAGAGCCCAACTACGGGATGAGATCAGCAATTTTCGACAGCTTCCAACTGAAGCTCTCCACGAAACATGGGAGAGATTCAAGAAGAAGCTTATGCGGTGCCCAAACCATCAGATGACGAATATCCACTTAATGGAAATATTATATAGGGCTTTGAACTCGGTGACAAAGCCAGTGGTTGATAATGCTGTAGGAGGGCCATTTATGGACCTTACTTTTATTGAGGCGAGTGATATGCTGGATCGTATGACAAAGCAGAGTAGAACTTGGCATACCAGGGATTCTGAGGTAGCGAGCTCTACTGTATCTATTGGAATGCCTGCAGAACAGAGACGAAGACAAGAGGAACGTGACCAGGATATGGCTCACATGAAAATGCAGATGGATCTTCTTACCAAGCATTTATTATCAGGGAAGACCAAAAAAGTCAAGGCTGTTGTGTCACAGGGAAGAGATGAATCATATTCTGAGGGGGAAGCAAATTATTTGAATAATCAGGGGGTTTCCGAGTCAATGCCCAAGGAAACAAAGGTCAAAACTATTATGATAAATCTGGATACAAGGACTGCGATCAAGGTGGTTGGAAGAATAAGACTGACAGGAGTGGTTTGTATGTTCCTCCTAGAAACCGTGAGGCTGTAGCGTCTGGCTCTGGGAAGATGTCCATGAAAGATATGATGGCTAAGCTGTTGAAAGGAGTGGAGGCGACCAACATGGGTGTAACGGAGGTAAAAAATGATTTGTCATCAATAAATCAATTGGTTGATTCGCATTCTACTGCGATAAAACAGCTGGAGCAATAATTGAGTCAACTATCAGCGACATTCAATCAAAAAAAGGTTGGCACCTTACCTAGAGACACTGTGCAAAACCCAAGGAATGATGGATCATGTATGGATATTACTACCAGGAGTGGTAAAGCGTTGTAAAATCCATCCAAAGGCAAGCAGGTGGTTGATGATATAGCAAATAATGTTATTGATGCAGAATGTGAAGATGCCGTAGAAGCTGAAGATAGTGATCCTGACGTTACCCCTAGACGTCTGCAGCCTGAAAAGATCGACAATCGGAAGCAAGATAAAAAGGAAGTAGCGGAGAAAACTATTCCCCTTCCACCACCACTTTTTCCTCAGAGACTGAAGAAGAAAGCTGATGACACCAGGTTCAGTAAATTCATGACTATGTTGAAGCAGCTGACTATTAATGTTCCTTTGGTAGAGGCGCTAGAGCAGATGCCCGGATACACTAAATTCATGAAGGACATTTTGACAAAGAAGCGGGCAGCAAGCTATGAGCTGGCAGATAATGTTCATCATTGCAGTGCAATCGCTACAAGATCGCTAGTTCAGAAGAAGGAAGATCCTGGTGCATTCACTATTCCTTGCACGGTTGGATCTTTGGATTTTGCTAAGGCATTGTGCGATTTGGGAGCTAGCATTAATTTGATGCCACTATCTATTTACAGAAAGTTGGGGTTGGGTGATCCTACACCAACCAATATGCGGCTCGTGATGGCAGATAGGTCGGTAAAATGACCTGTTGGTATCTTATATGATGTATTGGTGAAGGTTTCCACCTTCATTTTTCTTGCAGACTTTGTTATTTTGGATTGTGAGGTGGATTCTGAAGTTCCCATAATCTTGGAGCGTCCTTTCCTTGCAACAGAAAGTGTGCTTATTGATCTAAGAGCTAATGAGCTTTTATTTCGGATGAATGACGAAGTGGTCCATTTTGATGTATGCAAATCAATGAAGCAGCCCAAAGATATGAATGTGTTCTCTTTAGCTGATGTTTATTATGATGATGAGAAAGAATTATCTGTAGAGAAACAACTTATTGTTGATCCATTGGCTGCTGTGCTTATGAATTTTGAGCGTGAGGATGTTGAAGAGTATGAAGAAACTATTTGTGCTCTAACAGGAATTGGCTCCTATTCTCATGCTCCTAAGAAGCTGGATCTGGATCTTAAAAATTGCCCTTCACCACCAGCAAAGCCATCCATTGAAGAACCACCAGTGCTAGAATTGAAAGAGATTCCCAGTCACCTGAAATATGCATTTTTGGGAAGTGGTGATACATTTCCGGTTATTGTTGCGGCTGATTTAGGTGAGCAGCAGGTTGCGGCTCTTATTTCTGTTATGAGGAGATACAAGAGAGCCATCGGTTGGACTATTGCTGATATTATTGGTATCCCTCCTGGGATATGTATGCACAAGATTCAGCTCGAGGAAAATTGTGTGCCTACCATTGCGTATCAACGATGTTTGAATCCACCCATGCAGGAGGCGGTGAAGAAAGAAATTATTAAGTGGTTAGATGCTGGGGTAGTGTATCCAATCTCCGACAGTAAGTGGGTAAGTCCGGTACAGTGTGTGCCTAAGAAAGGGGGCATAACAGTAGTTGCGAATGAAAAGAATGAGCTGATTCCACTCTGACCTGTCACAGGGTGGAGAGTGTGTATGGACTACCGGAAGCTGAATTTGTGGACGCTTAAGGATTATTTCCCAATGCCATTCATGGACCAAATGCTTGATCGATTAGCAGGGAAAGGATGGTTTTGTTTCTTAGATGGTTATTCCGATTATAATCAGATTTACATTGCTCCTGAGGATCAAGAGAAGACCACTTTTACATGCCCATATGGTACGTTTGCCTTCAAACGTATGCCATTTGGGTTATGTAACGCACCTGCCAGTTTTCAGCGTTGTATGATATCCATTTTTTCTGATATGGTTGAAGACACCTTGGAGGTGTTCATGGATGATTTTTCAGTTGTGGGTGAATCGTTTGAATCGTGCTTGGCGAATCTGAGTATGGCGTTACAGAGATGTGTTGAGTTCAACTTGGTGCTAAACTGGGAGAAGTGCCATTTTATGGTTAAGGAAGGCATTGTTCTTGGGCACAAAGTATCCGAAAGAGGAATTGAGGTTGATTGAGCCAAAATTGAAGTTATCGAGAAACTACCACCTCCAATTTCTGTAAAGGTAGTTCGTAGTTTCCTCGGTCATGCAGTTTTTTATCGAAGGTTTATTAAAGACTTCTCCAAGATTGCTAGTCCATTATGCAAACTCTTGGAGAAGGATGCAAAGTTCGACTTCGGTGAAGATTACTTGAAGGCATTTGAATGCCTCAAAGGGAAGCTAGTTGAAGCTCCTATTATTGTAGCACCCGATTGGTCTCTACCGTTTGAAGTGATGTGTGATGCAAGTGGGGTAGCTTTGGGTGCTGTACTTTGTCAGAAAAGAGAAAGGCTATTTCATCCAATACACTATGCGATCAGGGCCTTGAATGGAGCCCAAAAGAACTATACCGTCACGGAACAAGAGCCTCTAGCAGTTGTTTATGCTTTTGAAAAGTTCCGTGCTTACTTGTTGGGAACCAAAGTGGTGGTTCATACAGATCATGCGGCTCTGAGATATTTAATGGCAAAGAAGGATGCTAAGCCAAGGCTAATTCGGTGGGTGTTATTGTTTCAAGAATTTGATTTCAAGGTAAAGAATAGAAAAGGTTGCGAAAACCAAGTAGCTGATCATCTATCTAGACTTGAGAGTGCGCACATAGTGCAACCAGACCTTGAGATTGATGATGCATTTCCCGACGAAGAAATCCTAGCCGCTATGGTGGAAGACTTACCGTGGTATGCAGACTTTTCGAACTACGTGGTAAGTAAAGTGATGCCTGAAAATCTCTCCTTTCATCAAAAGAGAAAGTTCATGCATGATGTGAAACACTACTTCTGGGATGAACCGTATCTTTTTCGACGATGTGCTGATGGTGTTATTAGGCGATGCATCTCTGATGTGGAGGTGCCTAGCATCTTGGAAGTAAGTCATGCTTCCCAAGTTGGAGGTCACCATGCAGGTGATCGGACAGCCAGGAAGGTATTGCAAAATGGCTATTATTGGCCTTCATTATTCAAGGATACTTACGATTTTGTGAGAAGATGTGATCAGTGTTAGAGGCAAGGATCTATCTCGAAGCACCATGAGATGCCCATGTCTAAAATTCTTGAAGTGGAGCTATTTGATGTATGGGGTATTGATTTCATGGGCCCATTTGTGAGTTCGTTTAGGATGAAATATATCCTAGTTGCTGTGGATTATGTATCCAAATGGGTCGAAGCGGTAGCGCTGTCTGATAATGAAGGTAAGCGTGTTGTAGCATTCTTAAAGAGAAATATCTTCTCTCGTTTTGGGGTACCACGTACCATCATAAACGATGGAGGATCACACTTTTGTAACAAGCTATTCAGAGTCGTATTGGTGAAATATGGGGTCAAGCAACATAAGGTAGCTACACCATACCACCCACAAACTAGTGGGCAGGTAGAGGTTTCTAATCGGGAGATCAAGCTGATCCTTGCTAAGACTGTAAATGCTAGTAGGAAAGATTGGTCCCAAAAGATGGATGATGCCTTATGGGCTTATAGGACTGAATTCAAGACACCAATTGGCATGTCCCCGTACCAACTAGTTTATGGGAAGGCTTGTCACTTGCCGATTGAGATCGAACATAAAGCATTGTGGGCGTTGAAGAGGCTTAACCTGAATTGGGATGATGCTATTAATCTGAGATTGGAACAGCTGAATGAGATGGATGAATTCCGTCTACATGCGTATGAAAGGGCATACCTCTACAAGGAATGGATGAAAAAGTACCATGATCGGCGGATTATCCAAAGAAACTTTCAGAAGGGTGATATGGTACTTCTTTTTAACTCCAGACTGAAGCTATTTCCAGGTAAGTTGAAGTCTAAATGGTCTGGTCCGTTTAGAATTAGCCAAGTCTACTCGTCTGGAGTAGTAGAGTTAAAAGACAAAAATGGTAGTGTCTTCAAGGTGAATGGACAACGTGTGAAGCCATATATCGGTCCTCTTGACTCGATAAAATGCATGGCCACCATCTATCTCGACGAAGTCTAAGTAATCGAGGTAACTATGTCTGCCGCGACAATAAATCAAGCGCTACATGGGAGGCAACCCATCATTTTTAGTCGTTTTGTTTTCCTAGGAGTTTGTTTTGTTAAATAAAAATCCAAAAAGAAGAGTTGAGCCACGACCAAAACTAAGGTGCTTGGTGGGAGGCAACCCATCTTTCTAATCGTTTTTGTTTTTTTTGATTAAGTGTAGGGGAAGACGTATAAATGAGGAGCTTGGTCTCAAATTTTGATTTGAAAGTTAGCAATGTTAAAGGTAGTAAGTGAGTAATGAAGAAGCAAAAGGCTTTTGGTTAGGCATTGCCTATACAAATCTAGGCAATGGACAAGGCAAGGCCTATGTAAATCTAGGCAACGGACAAGGCAAGGCCTATGCTATTGCCTTTGCTCTCTGAATCGACAATGCTATAACATAGGCGCCGCCTTGGCTCAACTAGGCAAAGCTAAAGGCGCCGCCTATGCCATTGCCTTTGCTCTCTGAATCTACAATGCCATAGCATAGGCGCCGCCTATGCCCAACTAGGCCATAGCATAGGCGCCGCCTATGTTCACCTAGGCTTTGCTAAAGGCGCTGCCTATGCTAAGCATAGGCAAAGAATTAGGCGCCGCCTACTTATGCTTTTTGGTCTCCTAACTCAATTTTTCATGGGTCAAACCCGACCCAAGCCTTGGTCTATAAATAGAACTTCAACCTTAAGACAAAATCACATTGTTTGCTCAACCTAGGCACCGCCTAACCTTCCCAAATCTCTCTAAACTTTTCTTTTTGCTCATCTAACCTTGCAAGATCATCTTCCGAATCCATCACCAAGTAAGTTCTTCTTTTATATTCCGTAGTTATTACAATACTACGCCTATAATGATTTGTTAAATCTTGAAGTGGTGTTGGTGATTTGAATGTGGTTGGTTTGCTATGATACATCTAGTTGAGTGAAAGAATACGTATGGGTGTTCTTGACTTTGTTCCGATTTGTATTTGATTGTTATACACTGTCATCTTTTTGCGGAATTGAAATGGTAAAGTTAATTACATAATCTTGTAAGTTGAAAGTTGGAATGTTTGAATGACTCGTTCATCGAGATAAAGATCATGACTGAATACAAGCATGAGATGTTGTGATTATTTCTATGCCATAACTTGATTCGATCTTTACGTAGTAGTCTTGTTCAAAAAGTGCATTAATCCAAACCATAAAGTATGGTCAAGATTACATAAAATAGAGCTGAAAAGGATAGTTAAGATGACATGAAAGTAAGACTGCGCTGAATATATTGTTGGAACATAACGCCTAAATGTATGTCGATGAAGTCTGAGTAATCAACATTGTTCACTTAATTAGTTTGTGCCAACAAATTAAGTGTGGGGTGGTGCCACTATTGTTTGTTTGTCGATCAAATCTTCCGAGATAAACTAACATGACTTTATTTTAATCTCAGGTAGAATGGCACCAAAAGGTTGACCAGGAAACGAAAAAGCATCCACCTCACAGAAAGGTCAGAAAAGGGGAAGAAAAGATCAAGCTGAGTCCTCCTCGCTACAAATACCTCGATGCACTTTTAGGATAAAGTGGGTCCTAGAGGAGGAAGGAAAGGAGTGGTACAAGAACAACCAAGTGAAAAAATATGTTCACATGGAGTTGATACAAAAGGAGAGTCTAGCGAAGAGAGAATCTCGCATTTTGGCTAAAATCATGGCACTACATCTTGATTTCATTTTCCGAGATATGGGAGAATGCAATCTTGATCTAACACGAGAATTCTATGCCAATTGGTCCACAAAGACTACCGGAAGTGAAGTGAAGATTCGGGGCCAAGTCTTGCAACTGAATGCGGAGTTCTTCAACTCTTTTCTGGGTCTTCCATCTGCGGATCCATCACCGCTCAAGGAGCTTTGTCATAGACCTCCATACAGGGCAATCAGACACACACTGTGCGGAACAAGATCAATGGCACGTTAGAGTCGTCACAAGGATACCGGTCGGCACAATACCTTCCCGTATGCTTCCTTGAACAGAGAAGCTCGGATATGGTTGAGGATAGTCAAATCTTGCCTGATTCCAGGGACACAGTACACAAAGATCACACGTGATAGAGTATGCTTGGTGTACGCTCTGATGACTAATATTCCCATCAATATTGGTGCGGTGATACAATCGTCAATGCGTAAGGATAGGCTGCACAAGAGGTCCCACTTCAGCTTTGGCAATTTGTTGACTGTGATATTGAGGAAGGAGGACATTGAAGAGGAACCTGCAGATCATAAGCTTCCACACAACCCGAAGAAGGTTGATCTTACGAAGGTTAAGGATCCTGAAACTGGGCATGGCATCAACCTAACCACTGCAGAAAGATATGCTAGCGACGAAAGCTTCTTTCTCCATTTATATGGCATGACGAGGTTTACCATGATGAGTGGGGGACGTGTTCCAACTGATGCAGAGCTCCAGCAGTTGGATTATGACTACCCGATGAATGAGCATGCGCGGGCTATGTGTGGAGTAGGTGTACATTTTGAGGAACCTATCGATGATGACGTACCAACTGACGATGATCGCCGACAACCAGACTCAGACGTGGAGGATTACTCTGATGACGACGACGACTCTGATGATGATTCCGATGCAAGGGGTATGACCCCAGACATAGAGGAAGAGTCCGACTAATCAGGTTTTCCTTATTTATTTTCCACTGAGGACAGTGTGTCCCGTCTAAGTGTGGGGTGGTGGTATTTGTATGCTGTATTGTACTTCTTTTCCTGCAATTATTCTCGTTTGTAGTTAAATTTTTAGATTAGTTCAATTTTTAGATTTTTAATTTTTTTTTTAGATTTTGCATGAAATTGTTCTGATAGGCGGCATGGCATTATGACAAGAGTTTGTGCCAAAATCATTACTATTGAGACATTTAGGCTCTAAGTGTGACTCACTATGTGATAATTGCGTGGTTTAATTCATTCACCTGTTGGGTCAAGAGTCTATACTGCTCCCAATTAAGTTGACCATGTGCCTTGTGTGTGTGAGGTTATAGTATATTCTGTGTTGTGACTGATGCTAGAACTTGCCTGGTGTGTGTGTAAAGCAAAATAAAGAGTGTGAGTTTAGGAGATGATTTAGGCATTTCTTTGGCAGCCTGTGATTGTTTACCTTCTTTTTACCTACCCTTATGCATTATCCTAGTTAACCTCTTTGAGCCTTTAGCTATTTTCTTTGATAGCCTCATATGTAGCCTAATCCATTTTTTAAAGACCATAATTTGATTCAAATTCCTAAGCGTTTTAAATTGTAGAGTCATGTGACAAAATAAGAGGAAATTGGGTGAGAGTGATACCTCAGAATGTATTGGTACTTGAAATTGTTATGAAAAAGAGTGGCTATCATAGAGGTGTTTTATAAAAAAAAGAAAAAAAAAAGAAAAAAAAATGAAAATAAAAATAAAAAGTTAGTTATGTTTATAATTGAATAACAAAATAGGTGAAAAGGGGTGGTAGATAAAAGGAAAGTAGAGGGGTTGTTTAAAAGAGAGTGTTAATGACATAATGTAGTGTATTAAAGCGCTTAGGGAACATAGTCACTATTTCTGGCCTAAATAGTCCTACCTGTCCCTTAGCCTACATTACAACCTGTGAAGACCTATTTGATCCTAAGCTTAGCATTCTGATATTAGTAGAGCATTACACTAAGGGAAAGCCTATGGTCATCAGTTGCAACATAAGAATTCTTTGTGAGAGTGAGAGTGAGAGCAAGGAGAATCTTATACCCATATTTCAAAAAATGCAAAACTTGTGAGTGATTATGGGTCATATCTTGTGTCAGACACACATGGTTGACGAGTTTTGGGTAGTGTTATATGATTCTTTGTGGCTTAACTTGTGGATACGAATTAGCCATCATCACGAGTCTATGTTGGAGGTTGAATTGTTTCTAGTAGTGATCAAGAAAACTACTCTTTGTTACTAATTGCCGTGCATGTCTTGTTGAACATTTTGTGTTACTACTGTGAAATCCTAGTTAGATGTTTGCATGAACGTAATATTTTATTCGAGGACGAACAAAGATTTAAGTGTGGGGTGTTGATGTTGGGTGTATTTACACGCCTAAACACCATAATTTACCCATGTTATAGCTAAGTTTTGAGGATAAAATATATAATTCCTGCACTTTTAGTCCATTTTCCTGTAAGTGAGCTAACCTACGTGATTAGCATATTTTCAGGTATTAATGATGAAGATTTCAGCACTTTGTGGACCTTTGGGCAGCAAAGGAAAACTTCAAGTAAGAAGGAAGGCAGCTTTTGGAAGCTTGTGGACTAAATGTGATGTATGGAGAACTTGTCCCGGGCAAAATCAGTATTTCTAAATACTTAGGGATGCAGCAGTAACTTAGTAGGACTAGGACAAGGGTGTTATAAAAACCTTATATGCTGAATTTTTCAGCAGGCATTGATTGCTTTTCATAATTCAGTCGACACTTTT